>CAJQZJ010033733.1:1278769-1291187 GCA_907164525.1 Lophiomys imhausi
GTTTGAAGAATATTGGTGTTAGCTCTTCTTTGAATGTCTGGTAGAAACATTTTAATGTTTTTAAATGACTGCTAACAAGTCTCCCTTTGTTGGCATTTTTTTCTAGCCATAATTTGATTGGCTAGGGCTGATTTCATCAGGTACAGTTTATGGGTGCAGGATTCTGTAAGGCCTTATATATATATATATTAAAATTTGTGCTACATAATAATCCTTTGTTCACATTTTTAAGCTTTTAAACAATTGTATTCCATTATTGGCTTCTTTGTATATTGGTTTTTTTTAATATCCTGATGTCAATTGGCTTTGTTTGCTGATAATAAGTTCTCTCTCTCTCTCTCCCTTCTTTTTGACCTGGAAATCTCTGATGATTTCATCTTTGTGTTTCAAATCTCACAGTCTTTCTAAGATATGTCTTTTTTTCATTATTCTTAGTTAATTTTCTCAAGTTGTCTACTGTATTGTTTCAGTGTGTAAATTCAGGCCATTTTATTTCTGGGAAACTTCCTTATATTATAACTTTTAAGAGTATTTGTAGTTTTTCCTTTTTCTTCTTTGGGGAATAAAATGATACAAACATTGTCCCTGCTGCCATATCTGTACCATATTTGTCTCATCTTCACTGTGTGCTTTCCTGTATGCTGTCTTCCTGGTCTTGGCTGCTTTTCTGTCTCCCTTCTTTGTCCTTCATGAACTTTTCATGTGAGTCTACTTGCCTTTGGGCAGCCTATAATATCTTCTTTATTTCTAAGATAATATTTTCTTTCCTTCCCACTTTTTTTCTTGAGTTAAGCCAACTTTCTTTTATTTCTCCATTTATTTTGCTCATTTTTACTCTTAGAGTTTTAATTTCCAATTTAAGGTTGTTTCTCTTATCCTTCGGTATTTGTTAGAATATATTTAATTCAGTGTGGAGGGTGAGCCTGAAGTTCATTCTGGTGCATGGTCTTCCAGAGGAGTAGATAGATATTCATCTGTTCATTTGTATGAAGATTCATTGTACACTTAAAAATGTATTCTGGTGTTTTGTTTTGTCATACTGGCATGCTTTACACAGCTCTTGTTAAATGCTACTTTAAAAAGTCTAGTAAATGTAGGTAATTTAGCACTTTTTGTCTGCTTCTGTGGTGATAGTAGTGAATGACCAACTTTATTATACTTCTTTTTCATTTATTATTGTATATGCTTAAGTGTACATGTGTATGCATGTGTGTACATGTGTGTATGTGCGTGTATATGTGTGTGGTGTCACAGAATGCACACAGAGATCAGAGGGCAGTTGTTAACAGTTCTTACCTTTCTACATGTAAGGAGGATTGAACTTAGGTCTTTAAGCCAGGTAGTAAGTGTTTTTACTGGTTGGGTACCTCACTGGTCCCAATTAAAGGATTTTGAGTTCTCTAATTTGTCATTCTATTTTTCTCTCGCAGGAAATCACTTTGTTTTTTTTTCTTTTTTTCTGCTTTGCCATCTAATTCCTGAAGGTTCTCATGTTCTCTGCCAGAAGCTATGAGTGTGAAAAGCATCCTCCAGAATGTACTTGTTTATTTATTTATTTATTTTGGTTTTTCGAGACAGGGTTTCTCTGTGTAACAGCTCTGGCTGTCCTGGACTCACTTTGTAGACCAGGCTGACCTCAAACTCACAGAGATCCGCCTGCCTCTGCCTCCCGAGTGCTGGGATTAAAGGCGTGCGCCACCACCGCCAGGTCCTTTCGCCCTCTAAGGTGTATATGCTATGAATTCCTACTCAAATGCTCAGATCTGCCTAGGATTTCTGCCACACTCTCCTGCTTTGCATAAGACTATGTGTGGGTGTGGGGGGTCCTCTGTTTTCCTGGTAGTGCATGTTGGCAGGTCTTTGCTTACAGGAACTTTGGCATTTTATATAAGCTTTCATTTTCTAAGCCTTAGATCCATGTTCTCAACCATAGATCTCAAAGTCACTAAGAAGAAAATTCACTAGTTCTTCTCTACTTTGAGCCTGCCCTGCCCTTTCTCCTCATGCATTGTCTAGTTTTTGATATTTTTGCACTTATTAATTTATTGTGTGTGTTTGCTTATGCATGCGAATGCATGTGTGTGTGTGTGTGTAGGGTTCCTGAGCAGGCCATCATGTTCATGTGGAGGTCAAAGGACAATTTGCAGGTGTCTGATCTTTCCTTCCACCTTCTAGGTCCTGAGATCAAACTCATGTTGTTAGTGTCTTGTTTCTAAGCCATGTTATCAGTCTATGGTCTGCTTCCTGTCAAAAGTAGTATCGTTTACTCTGGGACTCCTCTGAAACTTGGGAGCCATCTAGAACCATTTGTTTGCCTTACATATCAAATTAGCTTTTAATAAATGGCTACTGGGTGAATGTCCCCATGAAAATCTCTGTCCTTTGACATTACTCAGCATATGGCTGGACAGATTGATTTTTGATGAGACTATTGGCACACAGTGCTCAGAGCGCAGTAAAGAGTTTGAAGGAATGATTTGACTTCTTAAAGTTCAGGATCTTGAAAGGAACTACCGTGACTCACTCATTTGATAACCATTTACAAGAGTTGTCTTGTAGTCCAACAGAAATCATGGATGTGTAAAATAAGTGAGTGCTAAGAATGAACAGATATCTCTGTGACGAGTGGTAAAGAAAGTGTTTGGACATGCCAGTGAGCTTAATTAAGCCGACTGAAAAATCCCGTGAGCGTTCCAAATGGTACATGTGTGAATGGCATGACCAGCTGAAGTGCAGGGGTTGCAAAGGAGGCTTCTTCCCGTTTTGTGTGTGTGCCACAAACTCTCCAGGTCTCTGGTGAAGCCTGTGGCCCCTCCACAGTTATGCTTTAAAATGCCTAACACAAAAGACACATGTAACTACAAAGGGAAGAAACAGCACTGCAATATTATCATCAAAGTTTTAAAACATACAACTGTTTGATATAGTAATATATATTTCTCTATTAATGCATTAAATGATAAGCTCTAGTAGTCAGACTAATAACTACCACATTTTCAAATAATGGTAAATAGAAGCAAGGTTTCAAGACCTTAGCACTTAGTGTAAAATACTATGAAAATATTTGGGATTTTAGCTGGTGACAGTGAAGGCATTTTTAATACCACAATGTTTTCTTGCCTCTGTTCATAGTAGAACAAAATATGAAATTTCATTTAGCAATTGGTACAAATCAAGACGGAATGATTTTTTTCCCCCCTCTCATCTAAACTCATGGCCAGGAACACCATGTTTGGAACTTCTGATTTACTCTGATAACAGGTGGCCAGTATTGGGACTCCAGTAGTCCCTGAATGTTTATTTATCTGTTTTTGTGACCTCTGCGCTAAGCCCTGTGAAACTATGAGCCCAAAAGATTGTTATGTGACAGCTTTCTCGCACCTTCACATACAGAAAGGTCTGCTTTGCGTTTGTGTCTTGTTGACTTAAGATCCATCAGTTGCTCTCTGCAAACTAGTCTGAGGAAGTCTCAGATACCCGGGCCATGGCAGGAGAGGGTGCAGTGGTGAACAAACAGGGCTGGGCCCTGGAAAACAAATTCTACAACCTACAGATAGTAAAAGAAAAAGGGGGAACCTCCCACTGGCTGATAGAAAGAAAATGTCACAAACATGAAAACATAATAAAGACTAGTTTGAATCTTGGTGCCTTCTCTTCATGATTAATGATTGGTCTCAAATAGGGTGGGTTAGGGGAAGTGAAGTTCCTCTTGAAGTAGCTTTAAAAATGCCACAGTTTAAAAAAATTATTGTAACATCAATTTAAGGGAAAAAAATCCTCCGTTAAAATGTAAAGGTCAAGAAAGATTTGGGAGTTTTTAAATGCTGTCTTGAAGAAATTCTTAAAAGGTTAAGATGTCATGTAATTTCAGAGTTACGGGCATAGGAGGGGGGTCCAGGACAAAACACACCTACCTCCGGGCCCTTCTGTGACTGTGACCCATGCCAACAGTGGACAGCAAGCAGCTGGCGGATCACAGTGTCATGGTGTCACAGGAAAAAGATAGACACTGCCCTTAGAGCTTTGAAAGCTATGGAAGTGTTTCACCTACAGAACTTTCCCCCTGTGACCCACAGGCCACAGGATGGGCCTCTATCTGCACGTGCAAACAGCAAGGAGTCACCTGTTTCCTGTGACAACACTCAAGCCATCACGTAAAACCACCCAGGAGTCCTGAGTGCCTGCTGCTTGGCTTGCCTGTTCTTACTGGGCCCTCAGAGGACTGACTTCTTCAGCAGTTTCCGTGGAGAGAGGCATCCTGCTTATCAGACATCTGAGAGAAGGAAGGCAAGATCCACTGGCTTCCCCATTCTGGAGATTTCCTGGCAGCTCTTATGACTTAGGGGCCTTGGTGCTCTGGGCGAAAAGTGTTCTAGTCATGAGATAACAGAGAGGCACATGCCTTCTCTTCTGGGAAATTGAGTATGGTGCCTACCCAGTGGTGGCTCAGAGCAGGATTTCTGCTCAGGGATCTGAAGGAGTCAGGTGTTATTTATGACTTTCAATCTGTCCCCATGGCTACTGCACCCGAGTCACTGGGCATTTATGTAGTTTCCCATCTCAACATGACCCAAGGAGGAGTGGAAATGGTTTGGCATTAGGTGGAAGCTGAGAACTGCAAAGCAGATGTCTTACCCAATACTCCCTGAACTAGAATCTGTGTGTAATAAGAACTGCCAGTGAGATACCGTCTGCACCAGTGAAGGCACCCTCTGCTCCAGTAAGCTCAGCTGGGTGCACACAGAGGGCAACTTTCCCCTTGGAAATTGCTGATGACAACTAATTGGTCATCAGTTCTAAGAGGAAAAGGATAAAAGCTGTCATTGCAGAGGTCTAGCTTCTTTTGACTCATGCCTTGGCTCGACTTAGATGGTGTAGATTCTTTGAAGAGCAAACTAAGTCATTTAGCCTGTCTCTTTCTAAAGATTTCTTTGTGACATCAATGGGTCTTATGTGGCAGGTTCGAATTTACAGGAGAGTGGGCTAGAACTTTACCAACGTAACTTGTAAGGTACCGAAAAGCAACTCTCCAAGTGCAACCCAGTGACTTGTTAATTAGGTCTGCAACCCACGATCTTGTGGATCATGTGAGCTTTATTTTCTTGTTGAAAGTGCAAGCTGCATACTTGCTACTTAGACCATCCTAGCGTGGGTGAAGTACTTGCCATTTATCTCCTTTGGCATCTGTCCTCAAGTCCCAAAGCCAACTCAATTACTGTGATATTTTCTGTTTGCTACGTCTTCTTCTTATATGAATTTTACATAACATAGTTTACATATACAAAAAATGTATTCTTGTGTGTGTGTTGGTTATGTGTGAATGAAAGCATGTGTATACCAACCACCCTGTGTATGTGGAGGTAAGGGTCGTGTTTGGGACAAGGTCTCTTCTTCGTTGCGCTTTGTTTTGTATACTGGGGTAGCTGGCCTGTGAGCTTCTTCTGGTGATTCCAATTGGCTGTTGAAGCCCTGGGATTACAGACAAGTGCTATGGCAACTGGCCTTTACGTGGGCCCTGAAGATTTGAACTCAGGTCCTCATGCACGCATGGCAAGCATTTGATCCACTGAGACATCTCTCTAACTCTGGAAATATATTTCTGTTCTTTGATTTCATGTAGTCTGCCTTTCCACGTAGATCTTTAAGCCTATGGAGGATAGATATACCCTTTCTTACATTGTTGCCTCTCACCTAGGGAACTGTCAGAAGTGAGGTCCATTAGCCTCACAGAAATCCTGCTACTGGTAGTAATTATGAACAGTCTGCCTTGTAGTTCTAAAACTGCCTTCCAGTTGCTAAAGTGCCTTGTAGTTCCTGGGTATGACATAGTTTGCCTTGCATGGTCTTCACCATGCTATCTCCATTCTGAGAAGAAGACACCAAGATATAGGGACTACCAGCACTTTGCAAAGTCACACAGATGATAGGTAACAAGACCCAGGCCTATTTATATTTGCTGCAGGATATTCGTTATCACTGTTACAGGAGTGAATGTTCTCTTTGCTGTCTTTTGAAGGGCACTGGGGATGAGTCTGGCCTTGGAGAGAGAGAGAGGCATAGTTCCTGGGTGAGCGCTACTACCGGGAGAGTCGTACAGAGCTTTGTAACTAGCTCTTCCACATCTGACATGGAGCGGCTAACTCAAAAATCACCCAAATCTAGAAAGTGTTAAGGAAGATGCTGTGCTTCCTGCAGGACAGTGGACCTCAGGGGTAGCCAGGAGCTGTGGCCTTATACTCCACGATGGAAGAGAAGCTTTGTGTCATACAGCCTGGGGCAGGGCCAGGTTTTCTCTCTGTTCCTTTATTTTCTGATTTTGTGTGTGTGTGTGTGTGTGTGTGTGTGTGTGTGTGTACATGTTTTGTGTGCATGTTGTGTGCCTGTGTGCATGTGTGTATGTGTGTGGAGGTCAGAGGTCAATTCCAAGAAACTTGATTTCCCTCCACCTTGTGTTTTGAAGCAATGTCTCTCCCTGAACCTTGAGCTTACTGATTTATCAAGACTGGCTGACCAGCAATCCCCAGGGACTGTCCCATCTCTGTCTCCCCTCTGCTGGAATTACAAGTGTACCTTGGGCTTTTTATGTGGGTGCTTGGGAATCTGAACTGAGGTCCTTAAGCTTGCAAGCATCTAACTGTCTGAACTATTTCCCCAGCCTGTTCCTTTAAGAAATAAATTTCTTAAAGGAACAGATTTCTGGGTAATCATTATCTCACAGAAGCATTATTCGGCCTGTTCCATCTCACAACAGCATAAAGGACAGCTTTGTACCTTGTACTGTGGATGCAGACAGAGCTCAGAATCTGCATCTTTATGAATCTAATCCCAGGGAAACAACTCATGCCAAGTAGGCCTAGGATGCTTCGGGGTCACCCACTGCAAAAGCCTATGCTTTTTCAAAAGTCCAAAAATAAAACTCCAAACTAAACCCCAAACCACAGCATCCTTCCTTCAGGTGGAAGCAGGGCAAATATGATTCTTCTGAATCAGTAGTCAATGAGGGACTTTAATTCATGAACACAATTAGCAGCGTTACAATGACCCCTATGGAGTCATTTTGTTTTATTGCTCTTTACGTGAGTGAGATTTCCATATTTAGGAAGGAAAGCAATCGATACCAGGAATCTTATGCTGCAATAGAGCACTGCAGTAGAACACTCTTTCTTCAATAGGCAATGCTTTTCTAAGAACCTTTTCTGGCTACGTGCTCCAACCCCATATCAATGTTTAAGACATACAGAAACCTCTGTCTCAATTAACGCGGATGGTCAGTAAAAGGAATGAAGCGAGGGTTCCATTGTTTCTATCAGGGCTGATCCTGTGACACTTATGTCCTTGTCAAGCTTGTGGTGAGGACCGTGGTTCTCAGCATTTGAGCAATCCTTACCATTGGAACGATTGATTTAGGTTAAGGCACCGTCTCCAGAAGCAACCTATTAAAAATACAGGTTACATGGGCCTAGTAACAATTCCCACAATAACTATTATTTGAGCTGCATGAATTACTTTATCAGATTAATTAGCTGTCATATATCAGACAATATGGCTCAGAGGAAATAAGGCATCTTTTAATGGACATCATTGTCTGAAATATGAAGCAGTTCTATTAGGGACTGGGATGCCTGGGGGCCCTATGCTGGGGGTCTGGGAGGCTAGAAGGCAGCCAAAGACTCTGATTAAAAAGAGAGAGCCAAGAAGCGAGGACTGAGGGAAACATCAAAATTAAACTTTTTTCTCTGCATAATTTTGCCTCATGTCATCCCAGGGTTGTTTTCTATTTGAATGTCTTTAATAAACCAGTAACCAATGTCATCTTTTTCCTCTGGCCCATGCACCCTCCCTTACCTAAATGCATCCTGCTTCTTTCAAAGTACCAAGTAAGATGGTCACCCTGCTCATTCTCTTCAGTGTTGCTGTCATTATGTGGTTCTCCTGTGCTGGGCATATACTGGACTGCATTTCCCAGTCTGTTCAGTCCTCCTGGGGTCAAATAGCAGAGGGTTGGATACCTGAATGAGGCCTTTAAATATTCCATATAGACTCTATTCTGGTCTCCTCATCTGGATATCTGAAAGCCAGTGATTCCAGGACATGAAGAAGACAGAAGAAGCTCTTGGTGGCAGAAGCCTAGATGCCCAAATCACAGTGTAGAAAAGAGTCACCTGAGTTTGTCATGGACTGTTTGGGCTGCTATTAAAATGCTGTGGGCTGGGTAATTTATAAAAACAGAATTTATTTTTTCATAGTTCTAGAGGCTAATAGTCTAAGATCAAGGTGTGATGAGGTTTATTATCTGGTGAGGGGTGTTCTTTGCTTCCAGGAAGTCATTATGGCTCTGCTCTTTTGACTTAATTATTTCTTAAAGGTCCCACCTCAGAATAGTGTTGCCCTGAAGAGCAAGTTGCAATATATGGATTATGGAAGACCGTAGTAATGTCTGCCCATTAACGCTTGCCTTGGGTTTGAGACTGATGACAAACAATACGATATTGTGCTAGGCTGTTGGGACTTGGAGGTCCTTTACTATGTGCCAGATCACGTCTCACATTGTTCCTGTGAGTTGCCATCTTTGCTTAAGTTTGTTATCACTGGAATGAAAAAAAATTCAGTTTGTTATGCAGAACAGGACTTAAATGATACAAGTAAGGACGGTTGTCTATGCTGGCCACTCTAGTTTGCTGAGTCTTCCTATGAGACATTTTGAGTTCTTTGTATTCTTATTTAACCCCCAGAACAATCTTTTAGGGGAGGGTTCATTAGCTACAGTTTATAGATGCGGGAACAGACTGGGAAGTTGATCAGAGAGCTTGTTGGAGCTAGGTTGCCAATGAACAGGGCTCTGTGCAGTGATCTCTGTCTTCTGCGTATTCATGTGCTCTCTACCCAATGTGATAGTCTATTCTTACAGTCACTTGGGGGACGGTCTAGGTCAGTTCATGGAATGACAATGTAAGGTCACACCATGGACTGAGGAAAAACCTCAGCCCTTAAGAGGGAGAAAATCTTCCCTCTCTGCCTGCAAAATTTCGTGAGAATGTTTCCTTTATCTGCACTCCACACCTAAAAAATACGGAATTGATTTTTTCTGATTTCCCCTTTCTGCCCTTCATTGAAAGCCTTGATTATGCCCCAGTTTTCTGCAAAGAGAAAACTCTTACTGCTGAGTTGTGCAATCTGAAGATGAGGAGTTTATAACTGGATTTCAACCATGGGACATTTATTCTTCCATTGATACACGCATGTAACTCCCATCAGGGGAATGCTTTCTTGGGAGAAAAGAACATTCTTCCTTCAATAGAGGGAAAACAAGAGGAAAAGTTGGCCACAGTGTCAGGAAGGGGCAGGGAGAAAGAGAAAAAGGGGGTAGCTAAGCTGATAGTTCTTAAGGGTTTTGTTTGTTTCTATTTTTGCAGAGAAGGTAGAGTTTCCCTGACTGGTCACCTTTATTATTGTTGTTATTCAAATACAGGAAGAGAATGAACAAAGAAAGAGTTTCACAGTGGCTGGTGAGACACACATAAAGGATGGCATGATTATAGCTTCCAATAGAACAAAGTCCATATATCACTGTACCCAGAACGGTCCCTCAGAAATCCACAGGTAAGACAGGGGCAAAGTGAAAATACTCTCTGCTTTGGAGCACAGGTTACAGAGGCAGTCTGAGGTTCATATTTCCACCCTGTCTGTTCTAGCTGAGCAACAGTTTGGTGAACTCAACCCTAAACTCCTCAAGCTTCAGCATCCGTCCTCCTCTGTAAAATGAAGATACAGATAGCTGTCCCCTTCAGAGTGTTCTGAGGGTGTCACAGCAGGTAATCCATGTATGCATGATCAGCCTCCCCTTGTTTGTAGGAAGGTATTAATCATGATGTTGACTCTGACACAGAAACAAAAGGAAGGTAACTGAAGCAGTTATAAAAATCGTATTTATTGATAACACTTTAAAAAATATACCCGTGTTTGTTTGTGTGTTTGAGTGTGTGGTGTATGCACATACATGAAGACAGAAGACATTCTCAAGTATATTGTTCCTTGGGTGCTGTCCACTATTTTATTTTGAGGTAAGATCTTCCACTGGCTTGCAGCTCACTAAAGAGGCTATCCTATTTGGTGAGGCTATCCAGTGAGCCTCTGGTACCCTTCTGTCCCTTCTCCATCTTGTCATGCCTGGATTTAGAAGTGCGTGCCATTAACCCCAGAACTTCCAAATGGGTCCTGGGGATTACACACTGGTCCTTGTGTTTACAAAGTAAGCAGTTCAGTTGACCGGGTCATCTCCCCAGTCCCATTGCTTTAGTTACATATGTTGTGTTACACAGTTACATAAAACTGAGAAGGTAAAAACAAAATTGGGTAAGAAGAAATCCTAGCGATAACTGGTCAAGAGGTGACTGAGCTGGCTGGTAGGCTTCGTGTAGGAGTTCGTACTTCTTCAGTGGTGTGGTGGTACAAGGCAATGACCAGTTAATTTGGTCATTTTTGCTTGCTGCTCAGCTAATCTAAGCTCTGGTTCAGCTCTTAGAACTTTTATCACGTGGGAGAGAGAGGGAACTTTTATTGAACAGCGCTGCCAAGCAGAGGTGGACATATATGAAGGCATGGTGGTCAGGGTAGGCAACCAGAGATTGACAGCGCAGAAAACAGTCTTGTGAGGTTGGCAAGGGACTTGGCAAGGTGCTAGACCACCCTGAACTTGTCCTGTAGGATTACCCTTTATTTATTACTCATTGTGTGTGGTATGTGTGCGCATGCGCATGTGTACATTTAAAGGAACCCATGGTATGAATTCCCAGGAATGCTGTCTACTACATGTTTGAAACAAGTTCTCCTCCTTGGTATGGAGCCCACTGTTATGCTATGCTGGCTGGCTGGTGAGTCCAGAGATTCACCAGTGTCTGCCTCCTGGGATTACACGTGTATACTGCCACACCAGCCGTTTTAACATGGGTTCTGCAGACAGAATTAGGTCCTAGTGCTTGTAAGGCAGGCAAGTTATTGACTGAGTCATTTCCCCAGCCCTGCTCTGTTTTATAAATGAGCATCTTACCATAAGAACTAATCATAGTCAGTGGAGGTCAGAAGACAAAATTTCCATACGGTTTATTCTGGCTGTTGTCTTGTCCTTTCAGTATTCTGTGAGTTTCTCACCGGTCTGCTACAGATCATCACTTCTCAGAGGAATAGCAGCCCCTGCCTCTGATATGGAAAGAAAGATGTTTGTTTTTGAAGCAACATAGATTCAAAGAGCGATAACAATCCTTTGTGAAAAATAACGCGTCTCTATGTTTATTTGAGTAAACAAGAAAAGAGCACAATTGAAATCGTGTCCCACCTGCCAAACAAAAGAGTTTTCTTTTGTAAGCCGTGTTCCATATACCAGGGTAGTAGAATTCCAGACCTCTTCAGAGAGAACCTCTACAGAGTGATCTGATGGCCAGCATGAGCCTCTATGTCTGCTGCCCCAGCTTCACCTCACTCTTTCATATTCTTCCTCAACCTCTCAGAGACCTTCTGCAGCCACCAGACTGACAGGCCCAGCTGCTTGGCATTCTCTCCTCTAATAGCCGTATTTGCCCTGGGAGTTAATTTGTGGGGATTCACGCTGACCGAGTTGGGCCTGAAGTTGGAACTAAACTTCACAGAAGCTGTGCTCTGATCCAAGTGAGGCAGAAATATTTACTGCAGCTCCCCCTTTCAGTTGGCTAGCTCTCCTTCTACAGAGGGAGGCTGGGGGTTTCCGTTGTTGGGACATGCTCACATCTCAGGAGGCTCCTTTTGAGGGTGCATATCCTCGTGTTTCTTCTCACTGGCTTTTTTTTGGGTGCGAGTGGCAGAGCAAGGTCTTGTGTGGCCCAGGCTGCTCTGTCCTTAAACTCACATATCTTGTAGGTCCCATCACAGTATGATCTGTTCTATTTTTAATTATATGTATATATGTGGGTATGTTTATATGTGTATGGGTGCTCATGGAGTTCAGAGGTCCAGGAGAGAGCATTGGATCCCAGGAAGCTGAAGTTTTAGATGTGAACCTCCCAAAGTGGGGGCTGGTGAACTTTAGTTCTTGGGAAGAGCAGTATGTGGTTTAATCCCAGAACCACCTCTCCAGCCCCTCTAATTTTTATCTTCTCCTCCTCCCCTCCTTTTCTTCTTCTTCTTCTCTCCCTTCTCTTCTTTCTCCTTCCTCTCCCCTCCTCTTCTTCTTCCTTCCATCCTTCTCTTCCTCTTTCCCTTTTCCCCCCGCCCAGAGAAAGAGGGTCTTACATCTTAGGCTATCCTTGACTCAACCATCTAGCCAAGGATAACCTTAAACTTCTGACTGTCCTATTTTTGAAGTGCTAGGATGATAGGCATACACTGCCACTCTTATTTTTATGTGGTGCTGAGAACTGAACTCAGGGCTTTGCTCACACCAGGCAAA
>CAJQZJ010033733.1:1297824-1308645 GCA_907164525.1 Lophiomys imhausi
CAGGGAAGTCGACAGCCTAACTCTGCCAAGACAGGGTAGGTAAGTCCATCCCAAGCATTTTATCATAGAAATGAATCACAGAGGTTTCAGAGACTTTGACAGACTTGTTCTAGGTCCCCAAACTTCAGTAGCAATATTAGACTTCAAAGATGGATATCTTGGTCCCCAAACTCAACTCTTGCTATTTCTATTCTAATATGAATTTATACTAGAGGTAATGGAGACAGTGAGGAAGCTTGAAGATATTTGGAATTAGGGGACAAGTGAGCAGAGGAGAAAGAATTTGAAACTTTGAGAAAGAAAGATGGTAGCATTTGACTTAGAAAAGGAGGAATATATAGCTATTGCTCCAACAGAAATACAGAGAAATTATGCAGGCTTCCCTATCTGCCTCTATCATCTCAGGAGGAGTCTGGAGTTGGTGAAATGTTCTGCTTTGATAATGGGTCTCAGAAAAGGACTTCACTTTGAGCCTCTTTGGGTGATTTGGCTCTTCCTGTGCCGGGATTTTCCTTCTGTTCCCTTTTATTGAGTTTTAATAAGAAGCCATCTGGTGAAATATTTTGGACTTAGGTTGATATTTAACATGCAGAACAGGCTGGTTTCAAGAGTGACTATTTAGCCACCAAATAAAATAAAAAATAAAGGCGATAATTATAGCCCAAATAACATCATGCTTTAATCTTTCCTGATTGACATAAAGATTCTGGTCAATTATCTTTTAGTTGAGAAACAAAATCTTTGGGGACCATCAGCTCAGAAGAGTTCTGGCATGAGGAAATGAATAGCGTTTCTCAATATCAGAGATTCTGAAAGTCAACCCACTAGGCTTAAAATACACTCTGAGGGAGGCGTAGGTGACTCAGGCTTGAGTTCAGCTTCCATGAGCATCGATTGGTCCTGGGCAGAGCAATGAAGCAGCTTATCATTTATGTAGGACCCAGTTCATCGATAAAGTGTTTCTTTTACTTAAATTTTTTTATCAATTATGCTAAATACCTGCTAAAATATTGAGAACTGAAATGAGACAAGCTAGAAACCAGGAATGCTTGAGCCTTATAGTTTTTTAAACTTTTGTTTGTCGGAGGCGGGGTGTTGGTATCTGGGTATTTTGAAGGATTGAATCGGTCTTATCCATCTTGGCCCTCTTCCATGTGTCTTTTCATGTCAAAGAGTATGGACACTGTCAAATTATTCTGTAGATAGTGTTATTAGCTCCATTTTGAAGACACCACCTCCAATATATGTACTCAAGATCTTATATGAAATATCTCTGTAAACTGAAAAATAACCTGTGTACACGTGTATGTATGTTGATTTGCATGGAACCATCAGCCCTATACACGGTGTCATTAGTCCTTCAGTAAATACTTGTTTATACTTATGGTCTGGGTGATATTGATATTTAGATATGAGTCATTCTCTTCTCACTGGTGGTGTTCTTTTTAGCATGACTCCAGGTGGATTTGACACTTGTAAGAAGCTATAACTTTCATCTTCATGCTGAGTATATGTGTTAGGTAGGCTTGTGTCAATGACATACAAACTAGAGTCATCTTAAAGGAGGGAACCTAAATTAAGAAAATGCCTCCATAATATCCTGCTGTACAGCATATTTTAAATAGTTACTTATAGGGGAGAGCCTAGCCTCCCTATGTGGGTAGTTCCATTCCTGGTCTGGTGGTCCTGGGTTCTATAAAGAAGCAGGTTGAGCAAGACATGGGGAGCAAGCCAGTGAGTAGCACCATTCCATGGGCTCTGCATCAGCTTCCTGCCCTGCCTGAGTTCCTGTCCTGACTTCCTCCAGTGATGGGCTGTGATGTGGAAGTACAAGCTGAATAAACCCTTTGTTTCCCAACTTACTTTTGATCAGCAATAGAAACCCTTACTAAGACAGTGTTACTGTTTGTCCTCTGCATCTTTGCCCCTACATGTTCAATTTCATTAACTTTCTGGACTCATATCATTCTCCCCATATAGTGAGACTGGCTCCTGGGGCTTAGAGTTGAAGGTCACATACTTTTCACATCATGTGATCTTATTGGCTCTACTCAGTTTGGGTGCTGGATGATTAAATTGGAATGAAGTGCCACTACTGGATAGGTTCATTCTACTGACTTTTTAGGCTTTTAAATCAGTTTCAAAATGGAAACCATGGTTTGGGGCTATGGATTCATCAGCAACATGCTTGTCTAGAAGGTGTCACAGCCTGGGTTCACTCTCCAGCACCATAGATAAACAAGTAATGGAACACTTTGGTACCTTAACATCAGCTTCTCTTTTCCCTCACACCATTTGTAATATTGTTTTCCAATGTATATGTCACATGACAATATGACAAGGAAGGTCAAACATCTTGCATTACAGCATTGCCTCATCAATATATTTGTTCCATTGCATAGAGGCCTGGATACAAGCTTTGCTCGTCCTCTGGTCTCAGGGGATGACAGTGATGCTCACCCTGAATTGTGGTTCAAAGCTATGATTCCCAGCCTGGTTGCTCACCTGAGAGATCAAGGAAGTATATATAGGCATTCTAACCTCAGTCTGCCAACTCAATCAGTATCATGAAAGCCCTAGGATCTGAGTTTAAGCCAGCTCATTACTCGGGTCAATATTTCTGGATCCATAGTCAGGACAGCTTTTCGACTTGACTGTTGTGTATGTGGATGTACATATGTGTTTGGATATTAAACAAGAGTATCTTATAATGAGTCAGAATTCTGCATTCTCCTAATAGAGTGGGTTAGAGTTCTTCATGGTTTAAGGTATATGAGCAAGTGCACATAGAGACGGTTGAGAGAGCTGAAAAAACAAAGTGTGCAGGAGGAGGGAGGGAGCAAAGTGCCTGATTCTTGCCATAGAGTTATTTTTTCTAAATTATGCTATCTTTGATATTTATATGCTACATATATATATAGTGTATATTCATATATGTGTTATATACTTTCTACCACATTTTCCCATAGAAGAGCTAGATTACATATTGGCTACATATCTTCCTCCCTGGAGCATTAAAGTATATACTAGAATTTGAAAATCTATGCATTAATTTATCTGATTAATGTTAACTGAGTAGTCAAGACAGCATTGGCAGTACAGGTGGATTGCAGCATTAGCTGATGTACTGAGAGAAGAGGTAGAGTTAGCATATGACAGATCACATGGTGGATCACACAGGCCTCAGAACAAACCCCAACTCCACTGTGTGATTCTGGGCAATCCTGTTCTCCCACTTCTGGTTTTATGACATAGGCAAAATATCTTCTTCTCCTGATTATTTGGTTAAATAGTTTATGGATGATGTCTTATAGTTGGCAGGTAGTAATGATTTGTCAGTTGTAGAGTGCTTAGTAAGTGTCATGGATTAGTAACACCCTCACTCAGGGTGAGCTTTCCATTTTTAGTTAAACCTCTCTGGAAACACCCTCATAGACACATCTAGAGATGTATCTCTTAGATGATTCTAATTCCAGGTAATAGAGATGAATAATCATGAGGGTGTTTTGTTTATAGTGCCTTCCTTGAATCTAAGGCCTTCATAGTAGTAAGTGTTTGCACAGAGCTTCAAGGTCCTCTGATCAGTTTGATCTTCTTCCTAACAGGCAGAAAAACCTCTCTCCTTCCATGTCCCTGGGAACCCCTGGCACTCTAGGTGTCAAAGAAGAAGATGGGCCCAAATCCAAACACTATTTGCCACCCACATGTGGTGCACCTAGCAATGGTGTTCAGAGAAGGGGGCTCTAAGTTTTTGAGTTCTGGCTGCTCTGCAGGAAGGTACTGGTTCACAGAGGCATCAGTAGTGGAAGCTGCTACAAGAACTATCACCGAGACATGGTAGCTCCATATTGGACATTTCCTACATCTTCTGCAGTCAAGTGGAGATTTTTACATCATGAAAACCCCTGCTGCTGTAGAAGCCAGTTGATAACTGTGCCTGCATGTGTATTTGTACATGTCCACACGTGAGTGTGTGTCCACACACTTTCAGGCTTGTTTTGTCACTAAACGGAAGAACGGACCTTGGAGAGACCTTCCCTTTAGTGGGTGCGCTGTCATGAATACCCTGAGTGGTGCTTATGAAGTTTTAGCTCTGTAGCCTGAAGTCTGACAGTTTCCCACATTCTTGGATTTCCTAACAGAAACAATGCACCAGTCTGCTCCTGTCCTTTACAGCACATCTCCCCTTGTTGCAGAAGAAAGTATCTTAGCACCCCTCCATCTCTCTCTGTTATGCACACAGCACTCTTCATCAAGTGCCAGGATAAGACTGAGCCACAGGCTAGCATTAGAGGTTCCACCTCAAGTCAGCTGCTGCCTGCATCCTCCTGCCCACCCTCAAGCATTGCCTGCGTGACTGAATGAACTAATTTCTGTTATGCCTTATTTGTTCAAGTTAGAAAATAACTGCTGCAGGTCAATATTGTGCTGAAGTGTATCATGAAATGTGTCTATTAACAAACCCTGCTCTAACCCAGCACTGACTCTAGTCCGTGTAAACAGAATAGCAACTTAATTCTCTTGTAAATATGTGGGTATATGCAAGAATCAGACAGGTGATGTACTGAAGTGACAAAAGTGATAAAAAACAACAAAAAAAACCCCAAAAAACAAACAACTGTGTGATTATCTGAATTGCAAAGAGATCTCTCACTCTTGGATAATCCTTTAAAAGTAGTAACACTGTCTGTAGTGGGAAAGACTTTTGAATGTCTTTCACATACATTATATCATTTGTTCCTATCCACATTCCTATGAACTACATGGGGTAGTGACTATTATCTGCATGCTTTATGGCTCAGTCATTTGGTGTGTAATTTCCTTTACAAAAAGTCAACCCTTTGCCTCTTTAGAGAACACAGTCAGTTCTGAGAGTACAGCTCATTCCGCTTGCTCATATGTATGTCTAGAGAGTGCCTTGGTTATCTCCTGCTATGCAACAAATTACTCCCACATTTAATGATTTAAAATGTCATTTGAGTATATTTCACATATTTTATTCAGTACTTTAGTAGTAGTAAGCTGTGTAACCTCTGATTCAAATGGAATCATCCGAGGACACTTGGTTTGGTACTCAGCACTAGAGAGGAGATCTAGCTGAACTATCCATCCAAAGATGGCTTTTTACTTGGGTTTAGTGCCTTGACAGGGATGCTCAGAAGGCTGGGGTTGTCAAGTAGGATGCCTATGCAGGGTCTCAAGCTCCTGCAGATGGTACTCAGAGAACCTAAGGAGATCTGGCTCCATATCAGTTCCGTCATGTTCATTCTCTCTGTCTGTCTCTCTTTCTTTTCTTCCACTCTCCTTCTCTTTCTATGGGTTTTACTATATAGCACCAGAGTGGCCTTAAACTTGACATCTTGCCCCATTCTACTCTTGCTAGGATGAGAGATAGGCATTACCATGCTATGCTTTCAAGACCAAAGAAAGCCATGGAACATACTCTAAATCTAGGACTGTAGTATGCATCCTACTCCTCAGTGGAAAGTGTTTCAGAGACTGTGTTGTAGTCTTTAACCCATGATAATCCCCTTCCTATGGTGGAATGCATTCATCCTAGTGTAAGAAACCCCAAGTTGCTTTTACAAGTTCTCATCTTGTAATAGCAGCAGGACCCAGGCAGCATTGGGTTCTGGCAGGAGATCCAGGATCATGTCACTGCAACCAGATGTGGATGTGATTCTTTAGGCATGCTTGAGTAAGGTTCCTTCCAAGCTCTGGAGAAAACAATGCATTATTTGGTACCCATTCTCCAACACGGAGTGTTGAAACAGATGATGAATGCAGTGGGTGTTCTTATTCATAAATGGAGAAAACAGAAAAGCCCATAAGAGTCCTTAGTCTGCATACTGTCAGAATGATTGCTCACTGCCACAGACATCTTTGATTAGAGCAGTAATATAATATATAATAAAAATACATTATTACCAATAATAATTAGTTTTAGCTTATTTTTTCTCAATCTATAGTGTTTTATAAACTCTAAAATTAATCACTTGGCACTTTTGGTGTTCCTTTCAGACATTAAGATGTAGCCAAATTCATTACTTCATTTTTGTGGTGTGTGTGTGTCTGTCTGTCTGTTTGTGTTTGAGACAACCTTATGTATTCCAGGTTATCTCAAACTCACTATGTGGCCAAGCCTGGCCTTGAACTCCCGATTCTCCTGTCAGACTTATAAAGCTGATCATACAATACAACTTCTAGCCCATTGGTTGTGTTTTCTAGATTACTACAGGCAATATCACCAAAATTTTTGCCACTCCATAAGCAAGGCACTGGTCTTCAACAGTTATTACTGTATTGTCATCTAGTTAGTCACTAGCTTCCTTAGGCCCACCTCCTTTCATGAACTTCTGTCCACGTTCTGGTTCTGAACTAGGTGAGTTGAGATCTCGCAGTGCCAACAGTCCACTTTCAGGTATCAGGTTCTTTTCTTATTGTTTATTACCACATAATAAGTTACTCTCAACCTTGGCTAACAGTCACTCTATTACAGTATTAAGATTTTATTGCTTGGGGATCAGGCATAGAGCTCTGCAGGGCAATTTCTCTGCTCTATGGTGACTTAAAGTCCTAGAGAAAGTATTCTAAGAGGTCAGAATTAGAAACTGCTGATTTCCTAAAACCTAGGACCACATCTGTTCAGCTTCATTTCTGCTCTGTTTTATTTGCTAAAATAGTCACAAAGTTCACCTGGACTCGTAGGATGATAGACTTCATCTGCTTTTGAGTAGAAAAGTAACTTGTAGCTTTTCATTAGACTTTCAGGGATGCCTGATTCAATGGACCAGTTCATGATTAAACAGTCAAAGTCCTTGCTGCCTTCTTTCCATTGCTCCATGTGTCTGGGCTGATTCAAATGTGTCATAGCAGTTTATATCATAGACAAAATGGAGATGGTGATACCTGGTTGTCACTCAGTGGCTCTGGGGTATGTGTGTTGTGGCTCTCTTAAAGATAATTAGCATTCAGAAAGTGCACTCTAAATTGCTCTAGGAAGTAGAATAACCAATTACCATAACTAATTGGGCCATTACAAAGTTTCAGCATTCTTATATGGAGAGACAAAATTGGGTTTAAGCATTTATTATATAGTATTATCAGGGCCACGTAGAATCAGGTACACACAGAACCCCTATACACTAAGCACAGAAATGCATATCCTGATATGCCCGCCCTCTGCTTTTCCTGTGCCAGGTAATATACTTTCCTCAGTGAATCTTTGTAACATCCTTTTGAGGAAAGCAGCATTATTAACAGCGTAATCATAGATCTCTGAAACATTTTAGCTCTGGAGTTTAAATTCTAACATATCCTTTGCATATTTATGCATAATACATCTTAAAATGAATCTAATGAAAACTTTAGTAGAGTCTTTAGGGGTTTTGTTTAAGTTCTATGGGAACTGTCCTTTCTTACTTTGTACAAATATTCTTGCAGAATGAGATAAAAGCAGATCTATGAAGATATCAAAGTGAAATAACTAGAGGGAGATTTAAAAAAAAAGGATGCAGGGAAGTTAGAAGCCACTCATTTTACTCACAGCAGCTGGAAGGAAGATGGGTGGTTGCCGTAGTAGGTGCAAAGGTGGGTTGGTAGCTGGTAGCCAAGGATAAGGTGTTCAACCTCTGAAATGCAGTTTCTTCCCTTGGACCAAAGTTTATTGTCTTAGGAGAGAATGGAACTAGAGACCTTGTGTAGCCCATGTCAATGACAATGTTCATGTATGGCTCCAAGTAGGGATGATAAAATACTAGATCCAACAAACAAGTTCACCTATTAAAGAAGTGGTAAGGCAGGATGGAAGGTAGGGTTAGAAAATTTTATCTTAAATTAGAAAAAGATAGGTGTATGGAATCTTGACTTGGAAGATAAAAATTAATAGGATGGCCCTGGATATGGGGAAAAAACCAACAGAGAAATAATATAAAATAAAAATATTGAGCTGGGGCATCAAATCCTCTAATCAGCTCTTTTTTTGTTTAATATATATATATATATATAAATAGCCAAACATAAACATACAATAAGTATTTTCAAAAGAAGCAAATATGTAAAGTGAATCTATAAGACAAGAATTCTTCATTTTCAACAGCAAAAGGTCAAACTAAAAAGCTGAAAGATTATCTTTACTAGATACTGATTGGTAAAAAGTACAATTCAGATCTGAAATACAATTCAAATCTGATTTGATATTTTTAACAGGTTATTAAGAGGGAATAGGTTTGTATGCAAATGTTTATTGAAACTTCTGTGTGTTAAGTGTTAAGGGTGTAGCACTATCAGAAGCTTTCCTTTGTGGTGGAAGTCACATTCTAGGTTGGGAGACTGAGGCAATACATAAATCTAGTAAGGGAGGTACATGGTGTGGTTGTACATGCTTAGTAGAACAATGTGCGAAGGAAGGATAGAGCATGGAAGGGAAGATTTCACTTAGAAAAGATGAATGAATGAGAAAAAATGAGTGAATGAACTGCAGTGACTTTGTTTCTTACTTTGTAGAGAAAACGAGAATGCTCAAAAGAGCAGTGTAGGTAACAAGAGCAAGAACAGAGAGAGGCACTTCTACAGAAGCAGGGCTGTTGTGCCTGAGAAATAACAGGAAACAGTCTAGCAGGAATAGAGTCCCTGAGAGGAGGGTAGTGTGGATCATGGCAGACAAGGGACTTTAGAAAACGTTGCACACAGAGAATGGTAACAATTAGAAGCAATGGAGAGTGTTGGGGTTCTGGGTACATTTGGAGGTGGAACCAAGATTTGCTGGATGGCTAGGACTTACGGTAGAAGAGGAATTAGAGAAGCTTTGTGGGGATTTTAATGTATTTTAAACATTTTAACTTATTATGTAAATGGTTTGTGTGTAGGTATATCTGATCACCATGTGGATACAGTGCCCACAGAGGGGGGAAGGGCATCAGATCATATGGGGATTTTAAATGAACCAAGAATGGCCAGTTGGAAAAATGAGGACAGTGAGAGGAACAAGTTATGGTGGTGGGGATGGAACTGGGAGGACTTAGTTTGACATGTAAGACATTAGATATGTCTTTGGTGTCAGTCTGTGCTTGTACCATGCTTGTACCACGATGTATGAGTATGCATGTCAGTGGAGAGAGCCAGGCTACAAGTGTAAATTTATTATATCTAAGATATCAGATTACCTTTTTAATGGTGTAGATAAATAGAAGAGAGACAGGGTCCAGAGCCTGAACCTAGGGCTTAATGAGAAGAAACGTTGAGAGAAACAAAGAGTAAAGACCAGAAAGTTGAGAACAAAAGCAATTAAACAGTCTTGGAAACCCAGCAGAGGAACCTTCTTCAAAGCGTAGAGAGCGTCTGGTCCAGAGCTTCTGGTTTAACCAAATAAGATGAGGCCTAATATGACCATGACCTTAACAAATAAGAATCTTTGTCACCTTGATAAAAGTGGCACCTGAAGAGAGATGCAGATGCAGCCTGATTGGAGTGATGTCAAGAAAGAATGCGAAGACAGCAGCTGGAAACAGAAGGCCAATCACTTTTTCAATAGTTTTTCTTGATTCAAGGAGTCATAAATCTAGGGTGTGCTAATAGATGTCTTTGGAAATTTGAGAAGGGAAAGGATGTGTGGATTGTTTTGAGGGCTAAGTAGGAAGGTCAAGAAATTAGGCAAATATAGTGTGATTGCTGGGAGTGTGAAAAACACCCCATGAGAAAAGCTTGGGTTTCCTTCAGCTCCCCTGGCTGCTCCCTTTCAAACCAGTGTTCTCGGAGAAAGTTTTTTCCTATAGCGCTGAGAAACCAGGAGAAAAGGCCAGAAAGGAATAAGCATGCTGAATTGCTGCTGATAGAACATAACCATGCCTTCTAGACCACTTCAATTATGTTCGTGGCTTCTCTCCCCTACATTTTTCATTTCTCTTGTCCGTGAGTCTTCTCCTTATCTGTGTTGATATTAGTATACCTATTCAGGTGATGCCTGGGTCTCAGGAAGAAGAGCTATTTCCTGTACCTGGTGGTTTTGTTCCTGTATCAGTCAGCATTCCCTATGAAAGAGAAGTGAGTACATTTTCAGTAGCTTACAGTTGGCTGGCTGTCCTCTTCCCTGCTATATGTTGCTGGAGGTTAATTGAATATGCCTGTATCTTCCTTCTGCGTCTGAGTCTGAAGGAAGAATCCATATATATGTCATGCTATTCTCTGGGCAGAAGGAAAAGAACACTGATGGAATCACATGATGGCTTACCAAGCTTCTCTTTGGAAGTGGTAATTGTCACTTTTGCTTATATTTTATTATCGAAACTAAGACCATGGCTAAATTTGATGTCAATGGGATGAGAAAGTACATGTTTCTTTTCAGAAGGAAAACAAATAACTTGGAACAATCATATAATTAGCTACAAATTTTTCCAGGTGTGGCAGGAAAAAAAATCATCTTCAAATAGCACAGTGGAGCAAATTACCTCTTCTCAACCATGACTGACATTTAGCCCTCGGGGGTAACCTCAAGGAGATTAGACACTTCGAATGAATTTCTGAGTATAATTTTACGTCTGGGCCTGAGGGTTATTTAGCTTTAGAATTTAGAAAATGCCCCTCTTCAGGGAGTCAAAGCATGCATTTCATCACAGTTGTTATGGGCATTATAATTGTAAAAGGAACCATACCCAACTTTACAAAATACATCATATACATAGGAAGAGCAAGTCCCGTCTAGACCTGTCATTGAAAACACTCTTCAGGTCTGCGTTCTCAAGACCCGTTTAAAAATAATATGAAATAAGAAATAGGAGTCCTTTGAGATCTCAAAATATATACACTAAAGGTTTGTTTAGCTCC
>CAJQZJ010033733.1:1313645-1362041 GCA_907164525.1 Lophiomys imhausi
GACATGTTTGCATGACTAGGAGTTTGTTTTAACTATCCTAGACCGTTTTAGACGGTTGGTATCAAGAGGTCAGAGCTTCACATTTTATTTTTAAGTATCTCTAGGTATGATACCATTAGGAAGCGTTACCTTTAAATTTGTATCAATATACAAAGATCTATTCAATTGTGGTTAAATATACTCTTAATTATGTATCAATATACCAAGATCAATGCCTATGTAGCCCAATATAATCTTAATATTACGTCCATATTCAAGGGTCAATACCATTGTGGCCAACTATAATCTTAATTTTGTATCAATATACAAAGATCAATACCGATGTAATCCAATACAATCTTATTTTTGCACAATAAACAATGGTCAATACCACTTTAGCCAAATAACCTACTAATTTTGTATCAATATACAAAGGTATAAGGGCATATTCAATAATCTGCCCCTTCTTCTTGGACCTTCCTGTGCTATGTCTATATCTCATTTTTCTCAAGCCCATGCACTCCTACATAGGAGAGGAAGAAGGATACAGAAAAGGAAAAGTAGGAAGTCCCTGGGGCTAACCTCCAAAACCCATTAAGACAGGACCATTTATCAGCTTGTAGTCTCTTCCCCTACATAACAGAGTTTTCAGTTGTCCTTCAAATAACCAAAAAGAAGGGCGGAGAAACACCCTCCCCACCCTCTGGGCATGGGACGTCGCTCTCTTAAAGTGACTTCCTGCTGATTTGGGTCGTAGTAGACCTGTTTGGGGCCCGAACCCAAATGTTTTCCATTTTTTGATTGGATTATTTGGTTTCTTGGTATTTTATTTCTTGAGTTCTTTATTAGTTTTGGATATTAGCCCTCTGTCTGACCATGATCAAGTAGGCTTCATCCCAGGAATACAGGGGTGGTTCAACATATGAAAATATTTCCCATTTCTTAAGTGGAGACAAATCTCCTCAGTTAATTGTAAGAATCAGTGAGATAATGTACTCTTGTGAAGAATTTAAATTATAGGACCCCAAAATATAGCTTCTGTTGTTGCCTTAATGAAGTGAAGTATTTCCATCTGTCTGTCTGTCTATCTGCATATTTCCCAACTTGCGTTTGACTCTCAAAATACTTAATTCTCATTGGCACCAATAAATAGGTCATTAGCATTTCTGATTTCAAATTTCATCTAAAGCTCAATTTTCTCAAGGACAAGGGCTAAGTTACCTTTCCCAGGCTGCCTTGTTTATATTGAATGTAGGTGAGGGCTATGCCCTCCACGTTCTTGGGGCTATTGCAGCTCTTGGGAAATCCAGACAGACCTGGTGCCCTCTTTCCCCATCAGCATCCAGATAAGGCACTCTGGGGTTCTTGTTCTCCCTCTTTCCACTCTGGGATCACTGTTCAAAGTAATTATTGGAACTCAAGCCTTGATTCAGGATGAACTAAAACAGAGATAAGAAAATTTAGAATGACAGAGAAAGGCAAGATATTAAACACTGTGTGGAACTTTCAAATTTTCCCTAAGACAACAAAAATAACAGAAGGTCAACAAATACAGACAATAATGGAATTCATTCATTCATTTGTTCTAGTTTTGTACCCTACACTCTCAGGAGATGATGGATGGTGGTGGTCCAAATGGACCAGGTCTTACTACCCTATGGAACCTTTATTGTAGCAGAAATATGTGAAAATGAACAAGTAAGCATGCAAAACCATAGCAATGAGTGATAGGAGTTTAAAGACAAAACGTCAAAGGGAAGGTTGGACTGAGCAGGGCACAAAGCACTGTCTTGAAAGGTGAAGTTTAGAACAAGCAAGAGTAGAAGAACCTGTCTATGGTCTCCTGTCTTCTGGAGTGATAGAAAAAAAAAATTCTGTGCTAGCCTGGGGGATAGAGTTATAAACATGGCTGGATCATAATCCTAGTGAGAAAAAGGGATGCAGGGTTTTCTGAGACTATGATCTTCTATGCTGAGTTACTAAGCTCTTAAAAAATAACCTTTAAGACTGGCTTCTAGGCAAGGTGCTTCACTCAAATATCCTTTATTTTCTTTTTTTTTAATTTTTTTAATAAGTACTTTATTTTTTTTTCAAGTTACATCTCAGTCACAAACCCTTCCCTATTCCCCCTTCTTGTCTCACCCTTCCACCCTCTTCCCCCCCCCAACAGCTTCTCTTTTCATTCCAACAAATGGTTCTTTCTCTTATAACAGTAAATTCTATACAAAACAGCAGAATTAAATATGCCACATATATGAGAGTTAAATGGCCCGGTGTACCTTCCCAATGTCCAGTTCATACATATTTGGCCCCTGACTTTAACCTTCTACCTTCTAACCATCTCCATGAGTTTAAAGTTCTATAACTGACTTAGTTTTCATACTAACTTGCATCACTATTATAACCATCTTCTTAGATCTAGAATGCCCTCTTGATTCCTAAACAACTCAAAATTTAGCTATGAGATTCAAGCTGTCTATTCTTCAACCACCTCAGAGAGCTGAGAAGGATAAATATATCTGATTGTATAGGAAGTGCAGGGCCTGCAGCTTCCAATACTAAGAAATGACAAACCAGTGACTACCTGGACAGTTCCCATTTTCTCTCCATACATTCCAGCATCAGTCTTCAGCCTTTTGGTCCTGTTTCTCTGACAGACATTTATTGTAGAGCAGGGATTGTGAAGGACTAACCTACCCTGTCTTGGCAGAGCTAGGCTGTCAACTTCCCTGCTACCAAGTTTTGTCCTTTTTGGACAGCAGTCTGTCTGCAGTTGAAGCAAGGAGTTTTTACATGTCAAGAGATAGGCTTGCCACTAATTCAACCATCTCACATTGGAGATTCTTCGATGCTTTTCTTCTACTTGGAATAGAATAGGGGGTGCTGTCAGGAGCTGATATGTCACGATATCAAAAAAAAAATCTTAATTTAAGACCACATCTTTGAATGCCATATTCTGCAGATCTTTTGGGGTTTTTGAAGATGCCCTATCTATCTCTTGTATTTAGATAAGCAAATGTTGCTTGTCTCTTAACAACTTGATTACTGAGTAGCTTAGAGAATATCTGTGATAGACTGTCTTAGTAGCTAACAAGGTGACATGCATGCATGACTAGGAGTTTGTTTTTCTTAACTATCCTAAACAGTTTAAGACGGTTGGTATCAAGAGGCCAGAACTTCACATTTCATTTTTAAGTATCTCTAAGTACGATACCATTAGGAAGCGTTACCTTAAATTTTGCATCAATATACAAAGATCTATTCAAATGTGGCTAAATATACTCTTACTTTTGTATCAATATACAAAGATCAATGCCTATGCGGCCCAATACAATCTTAATATTGCGTCCATATACAAGGGTCAATACCATTGTGGCCAACTATAATCTTAGTTTTGTATCAATATACAAATATCAATACTGACGTAGACCAATACAATCTTATTTTTGCACAATAAACAATGGTCAATACCACTTTAGCCAAATATACTATTAATTTTGTATCAATATACAAGGGTTTAAGGGCATATTCAATAATGTGACCTTTCTTCTTGATCCTTCCTGTGCTGTGTCTCGATTTTTCTCTCGTCCGTGCATTCCTACATAGGAGATAAAGAAGGATACAGAAAAGGGAAAGAAGGAATACCCTGGGTCTAACCTCCAAAACCCATTAAACAGGACCATTTAACAACTTGTAATCTCTTCCCCTAAATAATAGTGTTTTCAGTTGTCCTTCAAATAACCGAAAAGGGGGGGGGGCGGAGAAACACCCTCCCCACCCCCTGGGTATGGGACGTCGCTCTCTTAAAATGACTTCCTGCTGATTTGGGTCGTAGTATATCCTTTATTTTCTAGCTTCTATTTCTTGCTCATGATGTCTTCTTTCTCTCCTCAATTTATCATATAAAAAGAGAATCTTTATAAGGCACAAATCATACTTTATCTCATTTGATTTCCATCCAATCTTGAGCACTAAGCAATTACATTCTTTTTTCATAGCCATTCAGCTGTGTTAGTAGAGTTGGGGGCTCAAATTCAGCCCCTTGCCATCCTCACTGAAGTTAGCTGACTTGCATGGGCTGATGACTTATGTAGAGTCTCACTATTGTACCTTTCTGATCAGCACAGGATCAGATTGCCCTTGGTCCAGAAGTTTAGCTCTGAATTGTGTGAACATAATTCCATCAAGATAACCTCTCTGCAGGGTTCCAACATGAACAGGCCCTGCCTGTAGGATCTTAAACTTAGCCCGTTTGCTCTACTCTTGGCTGTGTAGATTTCTCGTTGCTATCTTAAAGGTAATCATTTGAATGTAAACTGTCACCATAGCCTCACATGCATGAACACTTGGTCTCCAGCTGATGCCTGTTTTAGGAAATATGAAACCTTTAGGTCATGGTTACTGACTGGCATATATAAGCCACTAAGGGACAAGAATTCTAGAGTTATAGTCCAACCTTCATTGGGTTCCTCTCTCTGCTTCTTGATCCACAAAGCTGCAGAGTTCTTACTTCAAGCTCTTGGCACAGTGGATGGAAGTGATCTAGCTGCCATGCTGTGGTTGTGAAGCAATTTCCTCTGAACTGAAACATTTCTTGGTGTCAGGATCATCATTAAGATTCAGGGAGTTCTAAAGGGAAGTTTGTTAAGTCTTAGGAAGTGAATAACCCAAAAGTCTAAGGAAATCCCTGAAACTCACTACATGCATAAAGTCCCTCCCTTCCCTAGATAATATGAGCAATAGGGCTGCTAAAAAGACTCCAACCTGCAAAGCTATCTGGAAGTCATGCAGAGAACTTTAGGGTTCTAGCTTTGTTTAGTTGTCATTCTTGTTGGGGTGTTCTTTTTGGTGTTCATGCTGCCTTTGAGTTATCTCTGACCTGTGTGTAACCTGTATGTAACCCATCACCTATAAACTCATTTCTTCACCAAATTGAACTTTGCTGTAATTGTTACTTTGGTCTGTTGTGCAGTTCTGTATGGGGTGAATAGAGATCTATGTTATACTCCCAGGAAAAATATTGAGACACATTCCCTACTTAAGCTATTTCTGTCAGGGATTTGGTCAAAAACACATAATTTTAAGATGATTGATATTAGGTTAACAACAGCATGTTATAATAAATGTTTTATTTGTTGTTAAGAATGTACTGATCCAGAATAGTCCTCCTTTTTTGAGAGAACCACAGGGGAAATTGAGTCTAATCCTCCTGAACCATTCCACTCCACCTACTGAGCCTTTCTTCCTTTTATGGTTCTTAATCTTCCTCCATGGTTCTGAATCTATATGACTCCTTCCATTCACTGATGGGGGAATGGAGGGTGCTCACATGTCCCCTCCTCTGTAGATGTACTTCTACTGTAGAGTTTTGGCACAGGCACAGAGCTTCCTTTGGGTTTGGAGTTAGAAACTGTGAAGTTTTAAAAAGTTTAAACCAAGTATTCTAGAGAACATACAAAGAAAGCTAGTGTACTTTGAAGGGATGACTCTTAACTTTGGGAAATAACAGGATGAATGTCCACATAAAGCTATTTCTCCTGACATCATGTATTCTGACAATGCTGAAGATTTTTGAAGGTTTTTCTTATTTCTCTCTCTCTCTCTCTCTCTCTCTCTCTCTCTGTGTGTGTGTGTGTGTGTGTGTGTGTGTGTGTGTGTGTGCTGTTCAAAGCAGTCCAACTAATACATTTTAAACCCTTGCTACAGTTCTAAGTTAGGTATTTTCTAATCCCCATTTAATGACTTCACTTTCTACTTCACCTTCAGAACACCCACTCAATTTGTAATTATTTAATAAATTAGTTGTAATGATTTGTTTAATATTCAAGAATTATAAAAGGAAGTCTTGGAACCAAGCAGACCTGACTATGGTTCGTGGCTCCTGATGATGTGTGTCCTGCGGCCCTGAGCAGGTGTCTTAAATGGCTGTGAAGTCGAAACAATAGTAACATTGTCCAAGTGTAGTTGTTTGGGGTTTTAAAGGTGTTGCTATGGATAGGAGTCTGTGTGATGCTTGTGTGAATTCAGTGCTCCATGTCTGTTAGATTGCGTTCTTGTCCTGTGGCATAACATATCAGAGTGTGTGCCCTGTGGCCATGGATGGTCTTCCTTCTCTTGTCAGTTATTGTGTTGTCGTTGATAGTAATGACCCCTACTTTCAACTCTCCTAATTTTTGAAAAGTTCTGAAACAGGGAATAGATTCAGTGGTTAGCCAGGGCTAGGGAGGGGGTGACAATGAAGGCACAGAGGTGGCTCTGTTTGGGAGAAGAAATGCCAGCAATTTCTGTAGTGAAGGAGTTGTCAGCATCATGAGTACGGTGTGGATCTGTAAACTGACATAGCTGAAAAATTGCAAAAGACTGAACATATGTATAGAGAAGCATAAGCCACACTTAGAAACCCCGAAGAAGACTTTTGGATACACGAATATGTCTACATGGTTGTGATATTGCACTGTTGTTTGGGGGTGATGCTAGTATTTGAAAAACTGGGTAAAAACCAAGATCTCTCTAGTGTAGTTCCATGTGAATATACAAGGAACTAAGGATAAATGGTTTAATCAGAAAAAAAGATATCACAGTTTGAGTGATGTATGATGTTCACAGTAACAAGGTTCATTGTTCCTCTTCAGCCAAAAGACACCTTCTACAATGACCTGCCACTGCCTTCTTGGAGAGTTTTCTTTTCTTGGTTCTTTTTTCTTCTTCTTCTTCTTCATAATTCTTACTTGTCCTTGATATCTTTTGTTTAGTTGCTTATTTGTTCAATAGCTTTTGACTGAGGCAATCAGACTCCAGGCTTGAGCTCTCAGAGCAAAGACGGGAAGGAAGTGAGAGTTGGAACCATTCACCAACCCATTACTTATTTCTTCCACCAGAACAAAAGCTTTGTGAAGCTGGGGACCTCACAAGTTTTAAAAATATTTTGTATATCTAATACCTAGGACTAACCAGGTCCTTAAATACATGTTTTAGGTGAATGATTAGTTGGGTGACCGAAGATGGCAACTAAGGTTTATGTCTAGTTATCCTTCTTATCCTTAGCATATTGTCTTGTGCACCCAAGGTGATCAACAAGTGTTGGTTGCTTCATAGCTGTCCAGTCTTTGAGCTTTTCTGGGCTAAACTGCCTTCTACAAAATAAAACCCTCAAGAATCACAAAATTTAGTTTTAAAAAAATCACGAAAAAATGGTTTAAGTAGGTTCACAATTTTGTATAGGGCCACAGTCATAGCTGTCCTGGGCTGGCCAAGGCTTGGGTACCCTTGCTTGCTAAGATTGTCTTCAGATCTCTGAATTTGTTTTGAATAGACAGGAACTGTTACTGAGGGCATAGGCTGACTTGGTTGGTGTGATGTTGTATCCGTAGCACTTGAGTGTTTGGGCCAGTGGTTGGAATGTGAATGACAGCTAAGCCAATAACCTTATTGATCAGGTAGCTCGGATTTGGAGACTGAGCCTCACATAGAACAGTCTATAGGCCAGGAGGCAACACAGCTGGAGGCTTCCCCTTGATTTTCTAATTCTCAAATCATTATATCTTGTGAGCATCTGACAGCTTGTAACTGTCCAGGGGTGTCTTATTTGCCCACAGCCTCTCTGTTGCCTGCTGGCTACTTCATTTGCCCACAGACATTCACGTTGGTGTGGTGCAAAATCTCCTGAGTAACGGGTGGGCAGGTAAAGTTGCATTGTCAACACACCCACTTCCCAGAAGACAGCATCTCCTGTAGACACTATAGCATCAGGGGACATGGTCATGTTAATGTAGCAGAAGGTAATGTTACCTTTTGGCCACTGCTGACTTTGTCAGACAATAGTGTCATTCATTTAGAAAGACTCCACTGGGAAGTTTCAGACTTTTAAAACTAATTTGGTGTTTATTCAACTTGCAATCACTTCTGTGTACTATCAGTGTTTCACACACCGTGAAACGGCGCTACACTGTGCAATTGAATTAGTTGTACAGTGACTCAAAGGCATTAAACAATGACTTTGATATTTTAAGTACTGACTAGGAGGGGTTTTTTTTTTTTTAATTCCTTCCTCGTAATGAAAGCAACAACAGACAAGAAAAAAAAAAACCCTCAGTTACACAACCCTGGGACACTTACTCTCTTTTCTATTCTGGGTGGACCCCACTGAGACAGAAAAAAAGAAAAAAAGGCAACACAAAACAACAAAACCCTTGGAGCATTTCGTTTGCTTAATGGCAGAAGAAAAATTAAACAAGCATAGACGTGCAGCCTTAATGACACCCAGCGACACTAGAATAACAGTTCCCAGCCTCTAAAACCTGTTATTTAATATAATGGGTAAATCTTGTGGGAGCTTTTCAGGTGTTGCTGAGTCTGAAAAAGCAGGGATGTGGTGAGGAAAGGTGGGGGCAGAGGCAGGGCAATTGCCTCCCAGCTACTCATTTGGTGAGGAGCGTCTCAACCCAGGACCTAGAATACTGACAGAGTCCCTATGACTGTGTCTGTAAGCCCGGTGAGGCTGGACCTCTGTGTGCTGTCAGCTCCGCCTGGATGAGATGAAACTTTATACATGTAGCTTTTCTGAAGATGCACTGACAAAAAGAAAGAAGAGCAGGGAGGGGGGCGGGCTGAACAAAAGTCACAGCATGTGAATTAGTGCCCTGGAAGTATGAGCAGTAACTGGCAACAGTTCAGGGCATAGCACCTAAGTGATGATTCACATCTGACAATAAATACATGAATAGCTGTTGAAAGCTTGTTTGATTTCCACAAAGAGGTTTAAACAAACATTCGTTTGCTCATTAGTCTTAAACAGCACTTTTATGGCAGAGGATGCATTAAACCTAACGTATGTTTGCAACCAAGATATTTGGTGGTTTTAAAGATGAAGACACAAAGCCTTGCATATCGTTTATGCAGAGCGGCCTTGAACTACCTGTAATGGAGTGAGATACAGTTATTATGTATTGGTGCTGTGAATCTTCATCCAGCAGGGGAAAGCAAGCCAGGAAGAAGGAAGGCCATGTCTGCTGAGATAAAGACTTAGAGGGGCCCTTTCTGCAACCAGGATTGAGCTTGCATAAACTCATTTTGTAGTTGTTTTTGCTGTTGCATAATTTTAAAAAACGCAACTGGTTTAAATCTGTTCGCTGAGGTAATTTATGCTAAATGCACATCACACAAGCATAAATTCCCTGCTTATGGCAGTCTCTGTTTGGGTGTCAGGTCGGTCTAGGTTACCGAACAAATGGCCACTTCAAAATTTTTAGGGTAATTGCCTCTATAACTCATTTAGTGTGGGCCCTGTCAGGAAATCTCTAATTGCTGGTGAAGCCTCTGTTCTCCTCTCCCCTGCTCCTCTGTTGCTGTTGTTCTTGTTCAATGGTAGCTCCTCTCTATTGCGGGATGCTATGGGGCCTTTCATCTTCTGTGGCACCTGGATTTGCCACTGTTACAACCTTGGCTTATGAAAGTGTCACGAGGCCCAGAAGATGGCTCATTTGAGCCTAGTTTTGGCTCTGACCAGCCTCCATCCCTGCCTGCCAGAGCATCACTTGTGAGAAGATAGGCCGTGATAATGGGATTGAAGAGGGAATAAAAGAAGAGTGACTCATTTCTTCCAAGTATTTTTTTTTTAGGGGAGTTACGGTCGCTTTTATTTTGCATGTAGAACCACTGTGTATGTGTATGTGTGTGTGAAGGAGGGTTCTTGCCTATGGCCACTCTAGAGATTACACTGGAGTTAGGAAGGTTCCAGACATTGGCTAGAAAGTGAGGGGACAGAAACAATGATTCAGGCCAATCACATGATTACAGAGCTGGGGTTTCCAGAAGGGCTCCAGGTGGTCAGCTTCACATCTTCAGCACCCAAGGAAGCAGTGACATGGGAAGGGCAAGCACTGGACTGGCCTTGAGCCTCCGAGATGACATCAAGGACAGGGAGGATCTAAGCGACTGGTGGCTCCAGAGATCTCTAGCCCACACTGTACTTGGCCAGGGGTTCCTGAAGGACTTGCTAGCAAACTTGGGCTTGCTGCCCAACTCTTCCTTGATTCTAAAGATCTCATTATATTTGACCAGGTGCTCAGAATGGCAAAGGGCACCAATCTAGATGTGCCCAGTACAGAGGCTCACCACCAGTGCAGTGATGAACATACCTTCTCACAGCCTGATACTCCACTCATCGGACTGGGCCACCTTACACGCCTGCAGAGACTCAGTCACAGAGCCGATCTGGTTTACTTGAGCAGCAGGCAGTTGCAGGACTTCTCACCCATAGCCTCGGCCATCGGCTTAGGGTTGGTCACTGTGAGATCATTCCCAACAACCCGGATGCCTGCACTAGATGTGAACTTCTGCCAAGCTTCCCAGCCATCCTCGCCAAAGAGTTCTTTGATGGCCACTCCCTCCCGGATGAAGGACTCATACAAGTCAGCCAGCTGGCTCGGTGCGATGCATCTGCTGGGGTCATCAGGAGACTTGAAGTCCACTTCATACTTGACAGACCTGTAGAACTCAGAGGCAGCATGTCCATGCCGATGACGGCCTGGTCAGTGTGGGCAGCCTTCACAGTCTTTAGCAGCTCCAATGCTCCTTTGTTCTCCAGGATGTGAGGTGCAGATCTGTCCTCATCATCCACATTGGTGGCATCCTTCCCTTATTTCTCCTTGATTACATGGTAAGCCTCTGCTCAAATGTGCATGGCTTCCCAGAAACAGGACTCCCCCCCTCGCCCCCTCAGGGAGGATCATGAACTCTTGCATGGCCAGAGTTAGTACCAGCTTGAGAAATGCCATTGATCCCACTGAAAGCTGGGACCCTCAGGATGACTTCAGGGTTCCCAGCCAAGTCAGCAATGTGACGGTAAAGGAGCATCCCTTTTACATGGGACCGGCTTTGCAGACAGCCCAGGACGCTCCCAATTTGGCAATTATACCAAATGTAGATTTATTTTTAGGGGCATCCATCTGGATCGTCAGTTTGTCAATCTTCCCTTGTTCCACAACATTCAGTTTCTTGCTAACCAGAGATGGGATTAATTTTACTGATGTGCTCAATAGCCTTTGAGACACCCTTTTCCATGTAGTGAGTCTGATCATTGTCAAGGAGTTCTAGGGCCTCATAGATGCGAGTGGAGGTACCGCTGGGCACCTCAACTCCAAAGACTCCCTTAGAGATCAACCTCACAGGTGAAATTCCCATGAGAGTCAAAGATCTCTCTGGTGTGGATCTTTCTTGAGAATAGACATGGTGAATTTCTGTCCATCAAACCGCTTCACAGAAAAGATACAGAGGTTTCTGAAGACACCAAAGAGAGATGTGTGTGAGCCCCTGTTCCCTCCACATATTTTTTTTGAATACTGGGATTGCTATCCTTGTTTTCTACCATGAGAAATTTCTATTTCTACTCACTTCATGGTGAGACATGGTGGACATGGCACCCTGCGAGGAATGATGCCATTGGTTTTGTATGTTGAACTCATGGGCAGCAGCTTCTATTGATATGTCTTCATGTATGGGAAGTTTTCATCAAAATGCATCATAAAAATGTTAAATAATGAACTCCTAAAGTCAACTTGTTAATTATCTTGCTTAAAATGTGCTTCAGATATATCACAGTTGACATCATATGTCACTGATCGTGAAGAGAAATGGTAACACTTAAATCAATACATGTTTTAAATTTATTTTACTTATTATGGTTGTCATAACATTTTGACATGGAGGGCTGACATGTCAACAATGCTGTTATCAGGAAGTAAAGCAGTGGCATTAAACTATCTCCCCAACCATGTTGCTGTTTCAGAGTAAAGTGGGCCCAGGGTGGAAGTTGTACACTATCTTCAAGGAGACATCTGCTTATGGAATCAACACAGGTCATCGCTGATCCTGAGCACAGAGCCAAAGCTGAGGGAGAGAAGACCTAACATCCGTCATTTACCTTCTCTCCCCAGTGACTGAACAATAAAGAGTTCACATGTACAGAATGTCCTCCAAGTGTAAGACAGCTGGACATATTGCATCTAAAATCAGGAAGTAGGGAGTGGAGAGGAAGTGGGGCTAGGTTGCTAAACTCAAGGCCCACCTCCAGAAAGCTATTTTGTCCAGTGAGCCTCCACCTTCTAAAGATTCCACAACCTCTACTCTACCATCAGCAGCTAGGGAACCAGTGTTCAAACAGGTGAGTCTATGGGGAATGTTTCCCAGTTTGACATAACAGCAACTAAATACTATTTGCCTCCAAACATTAGAGACTGAAGACAGGTTAAAAGTAAACAGCAAGATATGGGGTTTAAAAATTATCCTTTTCTGAATACAGGATATCAAACTCTTTGCCATTTTTTCAAAGGTGCAGTGTAATTTTGACCACGTTTGAAAAAAAGCACCAAAGTAGTGAGTTGAAATCTTACATAAAACTGTATTTCCCATGAATAAGAGACCAGTAACGACCTCCTGTAGTGAGTTGAAATCTTACATAAAACTGTATTTCCCATGCTAATAAGAGACCAGTAACAACCTCCTGTAGTGAGTTGAAATCTTACATAAAACTGTATTTCCCATGAATAAGAGACCAGTAACGACCTCCTGGTCCAGAGCAGGTCTGATGTGGGTTGTATGTGAGTCCTTATTGGGTACAGAGTACATATCTAATCAGAACTTGTTGACTGTATTTGCTTATCTGCAGCTTCAGATAGGGAGCTTGTTCTTATCTTAAGCCTCATCTTCAACTGTCTCTAGGCTTTCAAGTCACACAAGGTCTATACGAAAGCCTTTATAGTCAGCATTAGAAATTAAAAGGCAGTCACTCATTCAGGAAACATTTGCTTAGTGCTATTCTTTTTTTATATAATTTATTTTTTATTTCTCCAAGTTACATCTCAATCACAATCCCCTCCCTACTCCCCCCTCCAGTCCCACCCTTCCACCCTCTTCCCCCTCAACCCCCCCCATCCCCTACTTTTTTTTTTTTAGTTTAAGGTATCTCTTTCCCTCCCAACAGCTCCCCCGTTCAGTCCAACAAATGGTTCTGTCTATTATAACAATAAATACAATAAAAACAACAGAAATAAATAGGCCACAATTATGAGAGTTATATATGGCTTAGCATACATTCCCAATGTCCAGTCCATATGTATTTGGCACCTGACTTTAACATTCTACTATCTAACCATCTCCAAGAGTTTAAAGTTCTATATCTAACTCAGCTTTCATACTAACTTGCATCACAATTTTAAAAACATCTTCTTAGATCCAGAACACCCTCTTGATTCCTAAACAACTCAAAATTTAACTATGAGACTCTAGCTATCTATTCTTCAACCACCTCAGAGACCTGAGAGGGATAAATATATCTGATTATATAGGAAGTGCAGGGCCCACAGCTTCCAAAACTAAGAAATGACACACCAGTGTCTGCCTGGACAGTTCCCATTTTCTCTCCATACATTACAGCATCAATCTTCAGCCGTTTGGCCCCGTTTCTCTGACAGACATTGATTGTAGAGCGGAATTATGAAGGACTTGCCTACCCTGTCTTGGCAGAGCTAGGCTTGTAGAGCGGAATTATGAAGGACTTGCCTACCCTGTCTTGGCAGAGCTAGGCTGTCGACTTACCTGCTTCTGCAAGGCCCCCTGGTGGGCACTACAGCCAGAGTGGAATAGAGAAATAAGAGTGATAGCCATCAGTCAGCTAAGCAGATGATTACCTAATTATCCTGTTGCTCCATCTTAAGCAGATGATTACCTAATTATCCTGTTGCTCCATCTTATGAAGTATTAAATGTTATGGTTACCAAAAACAGGTCAACTTGATCTATATTGAGAAAACTGTGATGGATTTTTTTTTTTAAAGAAATGTTTGAGCTGAACTATGAAGAATGGATGAAAAAGGCCAGGCATGGTGGCATATGCCTACAACCCTAGCAGTTGTGAGTCAGTGAGTCAAAACAAGGCAAATCTGGGGTACAAAACAAGACCCTGACTCAAAATATAACATACACACACACACATGAAAGGAAGGGATGAAGAAGGTTTGACCATGGTAAGCTGAGCAGGATAAGAGAGGGAGAGAGGTGGTGACTAGAGCAAGAGAGAACAGTGGTGAGAAATGTCCCATAGGAAGCAGCTCACTGGGTTCTAAACAGAAACCAGGTTAATTTCGTTGTGAGTTTCAGGGTAAAAGAGAATACAGCAAGAGGAGACTTGGTGGTTTGTTTTCTGAGACAGGCTTTTGCTGTGTAGTTCGAGTTGACCTTAAGCTCCCTATGTAGCCTAGGCTGACCTCCAATTTAGACGCCTCTGTCTTAACCCCACCTGCTGAGATCCCAAACATGCATGTATCACCATAGGTCGCCAAAGATATACGTGTGTGTGTGTGTGTGTGTGTGTGTGTGTGTGTGTGTGAGTGTTTCTCAACCTGTGGGTTGATGTGACTCCTTTGGGGGTTTAATGACCCTTTCACAGGGGCCAACTAAGATCACCAGAAAACACAGACATTTACATTATGATTCATAACAGTAGCAAGATTGCAGTAATGAAGTATCAATAAAAATAATTTTATGATTGGAGGTTACTACATGAGAAATTGTATTAAAGGGCTACAGCACTAGGAAGGTTGAGAACCACTGAGAAGACATTTTGATTGGAATAATAAAAGACACTTACTGGCCTAGTAAACAGGAATCTCCAGAGGTAGGATGGCTTCAGCTATGACTGAATCATGGCTCTTTACTTCTTTTTGGATTTCTGAGCTGCATTCTCCCCTTTTGTGTTTCTGAAGTTCACACAACAGTTCTCACCCGCGTCCTTGGTTTTGGTTCTGTCCAGAAAAGGAAGAATCTTAGTCGAGCATTTTCCAAAAAGGCTTGAGAGTCTGCCAAACCTACATGGGGCAGGTGCTGCACTCTGCTGACTGCCCCGCACTGGCTGCCGCTCCCCCCTCCCCCAACACACTTGGGGTCAAGGTTCTTTCTGACCATCTGATTTTTCTGAACCTTCTCTGGATAGATCCTGTGCTGTGGCCACCTCTGCCCACCTGAGCTTGCCACCTCAGGGCAGGTGCTGCACTTGTGTGGTCTAGTTGCTGACCATTGCTGTATACTCACATGAGACAGTAATCTCTTTCATCCATTTGTATTTATTGAACCTTTTCTGGGCATATGCTGCCCTCTGCACCCCAGCTTAGGGTCTTGAATTCTTCTGGTGCCATGACTTTTCACTTGGGCTCCACCCAACCTGGGCTCTGCCCAACCATCAGCCTTTGTGTACAGCAGTGCTGCGAAGCAATGTCAAGCAAAAAAGCCCTCTAGAGTTTCTGGACCTTCCTTTTTTATATACTCTCTACTTAGGCACCAGGATGTCTTCTCATTAGTGAACCTTATTCCCTCCTCCTGAGGTCCACCTGTTGACCAGGATCACACGCTCTCCCAGGTGTTCCCCATAGGTGCCAGTCAGACTGATTTCATATACCCTCACCTTTTATTTCAACATTTATTTATTTCTTCAAGTTATATCTCAATTACAGTCCCCTTCTTCTTCCCCCTCCAGGTCCCACCTTCCTATCCTCTTTCTCCTTTTTCCCCCCAGCAGCTCCCTCTTTTAGTCCAATAAAGGCTCTTTTTCTTGTAACAATAAATACAATGCAGAACAATAAGAACAATTATGAAGCAATTGTGAAAATTATAAGGTATAACATATATTTCCAATGTCCAGTCCATACATATTTGGCAACTGATAAGAATATTCTATTATCTATCTCGATGAGTTTAAAGTTCTATACCTAACTCAGTTGTCATCCTAACTTGCATTACCAACTTAAAAACATTTTCTTAGACCTAGAACATCCTCTTAATTCCTAAACAATTTAAAACTTAACTGAGAGACTATAACTATCTAGTCTTCAACGACATCAGAGACCTGAGAAAGATAAATATATCTGAATAAATAGGAAGTGCAGAGCCAGCAGCTTCCAAAACTAAGAAATGTCAGACAACTGGCTGCCTGGACAGTCCCCAATTTCTCTCTATAACATCAGAGCATCTGTCTTCAGCCTTTTGGCTCAGTATCTCTGATGGACATTAATTGTAAAGTAGGAATTATGAAATACTTGCCCACCCTGTCTTGGCAGAGCTGGGCTGTCGACTTACCTGCTTCCAAGTTTTGTCCTTTTCAGACATCATTCTGTCTACATTTGAAGCAAAGGCTTTCCCTTGCTTGCCACTAATGCAGCCATCTCCAAATGGAGATTCTTTGATGCTCATCATCTACTTGGAGTAGAATAGGGGTTGCTGTCAGGAGTTTACATGTCTCAAAATAAAAAAATTCTTAAGTTAAAACATGTCTTTAAATGCCATATTCTACAGATATCTTGAGGTTTTTGAATACTACCTATCTCTGTATGTCTGAATGAGCAAATGTTGCTTGTTTCTTAGCAACTTGATTTCTGATTAACTTAGAAAACATCTGTGATACACTACACTAGTATCTAACAAAATGACAAGTTTAAATGACTATTAGTTTGCATTTCTTAATTTTCCTGAACAGTTTATGACAGTTGCTATCAAAGGCCAAAACTTCACATCGCATTTTTAAGAATTACATAGGTACAATACCTTAAAAAGGGTTAATCTTAATTTTGTTTCAGTATACAAAGATATAAGAGTAGATTCAATAATCTACTCTTTTTTCTGTATCATTCCTATGTCATGTCTATATCCCTTTTTTTCTTTTCAAGTCTTTCCCTCCTACATAGGAGAGAAAGAAGGACAGAGAAAAGAAAAAGATTGATATCTCTGGGTCTAACCTCCTAAACCTTGTTTAACCAAACCATTTAACAACTTGTAATCAATCCTCCTAAAAAACATCAAACATCCATAACCCATAAAATGATCCAAAAAAAAAATCACCCACCCTGCCTTCTGGGAATGGGATATTGCTCTCTTAACATTGCTTCCTGATGATTTGGGATGTAGGAAACCTGTTTGGGGGCCCAAATAGGAATGGAAAAAATAGTTAAGTAACATTTGTTATCCAGTCTTTTTGAGCTCAGCTATTTAAATGTCCTGAGAAGTTTGTAGTCAGAAGCTGAACTTTGGGTGGGAAAGTTCAGGGCTTTACTGAAGTCCTGGCTAGAATACTCTGTGGGGCTGAACCATCTTAGCTAGCCATTTTGAAGTTGTTCTGGATGTGGATTTTTGAGGAAACAGCTGTTGAGGCAGTCTGTGAGGCTGGATCATCTGGGCTACTTGTATTGTCTTGTTTGGTGTCAGAAATTTCCATTGTTCGATTTTCCCTGGACTCCTTAGATGGATGTTTTTAATCTCCTGGAAATATAAAAACATAACCCTACCCTAATCCTATCTCTGGGGTGCTACTTTTTTGTCATGTAATATCTTTCCTAGAGCAAATTGGTTTTTTTTTGACAATATAAAAAGTATTATCTTCCAATTGAGATTAAAAAAATTCTTTTGATATTTTGGAACTAAACATACCTTTAAGCTTATATGTTTTGAGATCACAAAGGACAATTCATTTTGAATTTCAGCATGCCTTTTGCAAGTGGGTTATTAAACTTAACTCATTGTAAATCCTATGTGACTGCCTTTGCCTCCCAAGTGTTTGGATCAAAGGTGTATGCCTCCCAATTGTTGGAATTAAAGATGTGAACCACCACCCCTGGATCTAAGTTTTTCTCTACTTGGAGCTTGCTCTGTGTCAGGCTGTCCTTGAACTCAGAGATCTGCATGGTTCTGTCTCCAGTGTGTGGGGATTAAAGGTGTATGCCTCTCAAGTGTTGGGATTAAAGGTGTGAATCACCACCACCCTGTTCATTGTAACTCTAGAATTTAGAAGACAACTAACTCTATAGTGATCTGTCTGTCTCTGCTGGGATTAAGGTCAAGGTCTAATACTGCCCTGCTCAAATATTTTATCTTAGCTCTAAATTACTTCAACTCTTAGAGATTTAGAAAACCAATTTGAACTGTAGTAACCCTTAATTTACTTAAAACATTTTAAACCTCATAACTACATTTTTAATACCAAACAACCAAAATATCTTTTATGAATAAGAAGAAAACATATAACCTGATATCCAAAAGTATGTGACCTATGTGGCAACCTGCAGTCTAACATTCTAACCTGAAATTAAGACCATTTTTCCTTTCATGCCAGTGAGGCAAGTATGCTTTCGTAAATTATCATTTGAAAATTTTATTTTTTATTTTTATTATGTATATATTACATATAATATATAATGTTTAGTTACCCTTTTTAAAAATTAATTTGTTTTTTCAAGTTACCTCTCCATCATGTCTCTTCCCTCCTCCCCTCCCAACCCCTCTTTCTCTCCCTCTCACCCTCCCTCTCTCTTCATTTTCTCAGTCCTCTCCTTCTCCTCAGATGAGGTGGGCTCCCACATATCATACTCCCTCAGATTATCAGTCATGTGAGGGTCAAGAGTTTCCTCTTGTACTGGGGCACCCCATCTAGATTAAGGTGTTCCACTAACCTGCAACAGGTTCCATGACTGAAGACTAGGTGGAGTTTTTCATAAGATAGTTATGCTAAGTTCTTTTCTGTTTGGGTCTGTGGGTTGTAGGATAGTTGTTCTGTGCTATATGGTTAATATCCACTTATATGAGAATACATACCATGTTTACCTTTCTGGGGCCGAGTCAGGTCACTTAGGATGAGCTTTTCTAGATTCATCCATTTGGTTGCGAATTCCATGATTTCCTTGTTTCTGATAGCTGTGTAGTATACCATTGTGTAAATGTACCACAGATTTTTTTTAAAATCCATTCTTCAGTTGAAGGATATCTGGGTTATTTCCAGTTTCTGGCCAGTATAAATAAAGCTGCTATGAAATTGTTGAGGTGATGTCCTTGTGGTTTGGTGGAGAATCTTTTGGATATATGCCCAGGAGAGGTATGGCTGGGTTTTGAGGTAGAACTATTCCCAGTTTTCTCAGATATTGTCAGATTGATTTCCAAAGTGGTTGTACAAGTTTGAATGCCCATCAGCAATGGAGGAGTTTTCCTCTTTCTCCACATCCTTGCCAGCATGTGCTATCATTTGAGTTTTTGATCTTAGCTATTCTGATGGGTGTGAGATGGAATCTCAGAGTCGTTTTGAGTTGCATTTCCTTGATGACCAAAGATGTTGAACATTTTGGCCTTTAGAGATTCCTTGTGTGAATTCTCAGTGTAACTCATACCCCATTTTTTGATTGGGTTATTCGATTTGTTGGTGTTTAATTTCTTGAGTTCTTTATATATTTTGGATATTATACCTCATGTCAGTTATAGGGTTGGTGAAGATCTTTTCCCAGTCTGTAGGCTGCCATTTTGTTCTAATGATAGTGTCCTTTTCCTTATGGAAGCTTTTCATTTTCATAAGGTCCCATTTATTGATTGTTGGTCTTAGAACCTGAGCTATTGGTGTTCTGTTCAGGAAGTTGTTACCTGTGCCAATGAGTTCTAGGCTTTCCCCCACTTTCTCTTCTATTAAATTCGGTGTGTCTAGTTTTGTTGAGGTCTTTGACCCACTTGGAGTTAAGTTTTGTTCAGGGTGATTATTATGGGTCTATTTGCATTATTCTACATGGAGACATCCAATTAGACCGGTGCCATTTGTTGAAGATAGTTTCCTTTTTCCAGTGTTTGGTTTTGGCCTCTTTGTCAAAAATTAAGTGGTCATATGTATGTGGGTTTATTTCTGGGTCTTTGATTCAGTTCCAGTGATAAACTGGTCTGTTACTATGCCCAGTAACATGCTGGTTGTTTTTTTTTTTTTTTATTACGATTGCTGTGTAGTACAGTTTGAAATCCGGGATGTGATACCTTCTTTTATTGTACATGATTGATTTAGCTATTCTGGATTTTTTGTTTTTCCATATGAAGTTGAGAATTGTTTTTTCAAGGTCTGTAAAGAATTGTGTTGGTATTTTGATAGGAATAGCATTGAATCTGTATATTACTTCTCATAAGATGAACATTTTTGTTTTGTTAATCCTATCTATCCATGAGCATGGGAGATATTTCCACCTTCTGATATCTTCATCAATTTCTTTCTACAGGGACTTGAAGTTCTTGTCATACAGGTCTTTCACTTGCTTGGTTAGAGTTACCCCCAGGTATTTTTTATTTTTTGTGGCTATTGTGAAGGGTGTTGATTCCCTAATTTCTTTCTCAGTGAATTTATCTTTTGTGTAAAGAAGGGCTACTGATTTTTTGAATTATTTTTGTATCCAGCTACCTTGATGAAGGTGTTTATCAGCTGTAGGAGTTCTCTGGTGGAAGTTTTTGGGTCACTGACGTATACTATCATATCATCTACAAATAGGGATACTTTGACTTCTTCCTTTCCAATTTGTATCCCCTTGATCTCCTTTAGTTGTCTTATTGCTCTAGCTAAAACTTCAAGTACTATGTTGAAGAGATATGGAGAGAGTGGGCAGCCTTGCCTTGTCCCTGATTTTAGAGGAAATGCTTCAAGTTTCTCTCCATTTAGTTTGATGTTGGCTATTGGCTTGCTGTAAATTGCCTTTATTATGTTTAAGTATGAGATATGTTTAAGTATGTATGCCTGATCTCTCTAAGACTTTTAAAATGAAGGGGCGTTGGATTTTTTCAAATGCTTTTTCAGCATCCAATGAGATGATCATGTGGTTTTTTTTCTTTCAGCTTGTTTATGTGGTGGATTACATTGATGGATTTTCTAATGTTGAACCACCCCTGCATCCTTGCGATGAAGCCTACCTGATCATGGTGTTTGATACTTTTGATGTGATCTTGGATTTGGTTTGCAAGTATTTTATTGAGAATTTTTGCATCCATGTTCACAAGGGAAATTAGTGTGAAGTTTTCTTTCTCTGTTGGATCTTTTTGTGGTTTACGTATCAGGGTGACTGTGACCTCATAGAATGACATTGACTGTGTTCCTTCTGTTTCTATGTTGTGGAAGAGTTTGCAGAATATTGGTGTTAGCTCTTCTTTGAAGGTCTGGTAGAATTCTGTACTGAAACCATCTGGCCCTGGGCTTTTTTTTTTTTTTTTTTTGATTGGAAGACTTCTAATGACTGCTTCTATTTCCTTAAGGATTACAGGCCTGTTTAATTTGTTTACCTGTTCTTCATTTAACCTTGTTAAGTGGAATCTATCAAGAAAATTGTCCATTTCACTTAGGTTTTCTAATTTTGTGGAATATAGTTTTTTGAAGTAAGACCTAAAGATTCTCTGGTTTTCTTCAATGTCTGTTGTTGTTTCCCTCTTTTCATTTCTGATTTTGTTGATTTGGATGTTTTCCCTTGGCCTGTTAGTTAGTTTGGCTAAGGGTTTGTCTATTTTGTTGATTTTCTCAAAGAACCAGCTCTTGGTTTCATTGATCCTCTCCATTGTTCTCCTTGTTTCTAATATATTGATTTCAGCCTTGAGTTTGATAATTTCCTGCTGTCTACTCCTCTTGGGTGTGTTTGATTCTTTTTTTTTCTAGCTCTTTCAGTTGTACTTTTAGGTTGCTAGTGTGGGAACTCTCCCATTTCTTTTAGAAGGCACTTAGTGCTATGAACTTTCTTCCTCTTAGCACTGCTTTCAATATGCTGCATAATTTTCGGTATGCTGTGCTTTAATTTTCATTAAATTCGAGGAAGGCTTTAATTTCTTTTTTTATTTCTTCCCTGACCAAGAGGTCATTGAGGAGAGAGTTATTCAGTTTCCATAAGTTTGCAGGTTTTCTGTTGTTTCTGTGATTGTTGATGTCTAGCTTTATTCTATAATGGTCTGATGAATTACAAGGGTGAATTTTCTCGTATCTATTGGGGCATGTTTTGTGATTGACTATATGATCAATTTTGGAGAAGGTTCTATGAGGTGCTGAGAAGAAAGTATATTCTTTTGTGTTTGGGTGAAATGTTCTGTAGATATCTGTTAGGTCCATTTGATTCATAGCATCTGTTAGTTTCATTATTTCTCTGTTTAGTTTCTGCATCGTTGATCTGTCCAGTGATAAGAGTGGTGTGTTGAAGTCTTCCACTATTAATGTGTGGAATTTGACCTTTAATAGTGTTTCTTTAACACATAAGGGTGCCCTTACATTTGGGGCACAGATGTTCAGTGTTGAGATGTCATCTTGGTGGATTTTTCTTTTGATGAGTATGAAGTGTCCTTCCCCACCTCTTTTGATTAACATTGGTTGAAAGTATATTTTATTGGATACTAGAATGGCTACTCCATTAGGCTACTCCCAAGTTTCCTTCTTGGGTCCATTTGCTTGGTACATCTTTTTCCAAGTCTTTACTTTGAGATAATGCCAATTTTTTTCCCCTGAGGTGTGTTTCTTGTAAACAGCAATCTTTTTTTTTTTTTTAGCATCCATTATGCTAGCCTGTGTCTTTTTATTTGGGGACTTGAGTCCATTGATGTTGAGGGATATTAATGACCAGTGATTGTCACTTCCTGCCATTTTAATGTTGGTGGTAGTAGTGTGTTTATGAGCTCTTTTGGTTTTGCTGCCATTGGGTTATTTGCTTCCTGTGTTGTTTTCTATGAGTTAACCTCTTTGGGTTGGAGTTTTCCTTCTAACATCTTCTGTAGAGCTGGATTTGTACATAGATATTGTTTGAATTTAGTTTTGTCATGGAATATCTTGTTTTCTCCATGTATGTTGATTGACAATTTTGCTGGTGTAGTAGTCTGTCCTGGCATTTGTGTGTGTGTGTGGTTTTTTTTGTTTGTTTGTTTTTTAGGTTTGCAAGACATCTGTCCAGGCCTTTCTGGCTTTTAGCATCTCTGATTAAAAGTCATGTGTGATTCTGACAGGTCTGCCTTTATATGTTACTTGGCCCTTTTCTCAATCAGGTTTCAATATTCTTTCTTTGTTCTGTACATTTGGTGTTTTGATTATTTATGTGGCAGGAGGATTTTCTTTTCTGGTCTAATCCATTTCAACTTCTGTAGGAATGTACAGTTAGAGGCATCTCTTTCTTTAGGTTTGGGAAACTTCTATGATTTTGTTGAAGATGTTTTCTTGTCCTTGGAGCTGGGAATCTTCTCTTTCTTCTATTCATGTTATTCTGAGATTTCATCTTTTCATAGTGTCCTTGATTTCCTCAAGGTTTTCTGTCAAGACTTTTTTGGATTTTACATTTTTTTGACAGATGTATCAATTTCTTCATTTTTATCTTCTTGCCTGAGATTCTTTCTTCCATCTCTTGTATTATATTGGTGATGCTTGTGTGTGTAGTTTCTTTTGTTTTTCCAAAGTCTCCCAGGTCCATGGATGTCCCTGCTGGTGCTTTGTTTATTGCTTCAACTTCCCTTTTCAGGTCTTGAAACATTTTGTTCCATTTCCTCTTGTATCTAACTATATCTTCCACTCCCCTAAGAGCTTTATTTTGTTCCAACACCCGTTTTGCTGTATTTTGTTGTTCTCTGAGGGATTTGTTTTGGTCCCTTAAGACTTCTATTATTTTCATAACCATAGGATTAATGTCATTTTCCTGAGTTTCAGTTGTGTTAGGATTTCTAAGGTTTTCTGTAGAATTATAGCTAGTTCTGGAGACATCATATTGCTTTGTTTTGTTTTGATTTTGATTTTGTTTTTATCATTTTATTGTGATGGCCTTTAGTCATCTGGTTGACCCTGGTGTTGTCAGGCTGTTTCTGATACTAATTGGCCTTGGTGCTCAGGAAAAAACCCTGTTCTGGAGGCTGGCTGATCCTGATCCTGGTGTCCACCTCCAGATGATGGGTAGGTTCCTGTAATAGAGACTGGATCTCAGAGAGTGGCTGCAGCTCTCCTCAGCTAGTTGTGACCCAATAGACCTATATTCAGGGGTTGGAGTGGGGAGGGGGCTATCTTGTGAGGTCCTGAGAGCTGGCAGGTCTCCTCAGTGAGGCAGGTCAACAGAGGTTGGACCTGTGTGCCACTTGGGCCTGGGGTCTCCCCTCACTGACACATGTTCTGGTTCAGCAGCTAGGCTGATTATACAGGCCCGTGATCTCCACCCAAGACGGGAGCCAGCATCAGTGGGCCTGTTGCTGACAGCCTCAAAAGCTCGGGTCCAAAGCTCGGGTCCTCTGGTGTGTGATCAGTCCCAGTGTTTGTCTGGGAAACAATGTTGCCTTCTGCATTTGCAGTCAGTCTCAGCTCCTGATTGCTTTGCTGCACTTGGGTTTGATCTTTGCCACTCAGCTAAAGTGCACACTGTGCCTCCATGTTGGGAACTCCAGAAAGAAAGTCTTATTTACCTTTGTTCTTATGGTCTGGCTGTTCTTCCCAGTTAGGTGGGCATGTCTGCATGGAGGTGGGATCTCAGGGGGATAGGCAGGGCCAATGATCTGTGGCTGGATCTGCTCAGACTGGCGTTCCTCTCTAGACTGGTGACCGAACTGGCTGATCTCAGGGTGGTATTCCTGGGACTTGTGTGTGCTATTTTGCAAAGTGGCCAGTCTCAGTGTTTGCTGTGGAAATTCATACACCATCTGTGTTTCATGGTCAGCTGTGAGGCCTTATGTTCACCCCACAGTGACTAATCTCATTCACCCACTACTCAGATACCATGCTCTATGGATGACACCATCTTGGATTCCTTGTATAACCCTTTTATGAGTCTGTTTTTCAGGAGGTGATCAAGCACTCCCAATATCCTTACATATTCCTTCAACATGACTGTGTTTCCAAAGAAATCCAAACCTCCACTACAGGGAAGAAGGGATGGTCCTGGGAAGAGTTGGGGGGGGGAGTTGAGGATGAATATGATTGAAATACACTGTATAAAATTCTTAAAGAATTAATAAAAGTATTAAATTAAATATGTATAACATAACATTGCTATTATTAATATGTAACTGATATTGATTATATTTGCAATCATTATTTCCAAACTTTTTAAAATCACCTCATGCAGTGTTATCTGTAAGCATTAAGCAATGAGTATGCATTCTGTCTTCCATTTGGCTCCTAGTCACCTCTAACTACTTTCTACCACTATGAATTTTCCAATTATGAATATTTTTTTAAAAACAAGGAATCATAGTATTTCACTTTTTCTGTCTGGCTCACTTCATTGTAGTGTTGTATTTTCAAGATTCATCTATACTGTGGCACATATCAGAACTTCATTCCCTTTTCAAGGTTAAATAGTCTGCCCACAAAGTTGACAAAACTACTTTTGTTAATAGAGTGATTACAGAATATTTTAAATTTAGTAATAAGATGTAAAAGGCTCAGTGGGTAGAGATTCATGCAGCCATTCTGATGGCCTGAGTTTGATCCCTGGACCCATTAGATAGAAGGAAAGGACCGAATCCCACAAGGTGTCCTGTGACCTTCACACTTGTGATGTGTGTGCACACATAGAGTGAATGAGGGAACAATATCTAAGTAAGGAGTGTATTCTGTAGTGTTCCACTATGCTCATAATACCCCAACGTCTTAAAATCTGTAGCTTTGTTTTTCTGTTTACAGTGGCCTGTCCCACTTAGAAAGCTCTGGCGGTTCTGTGATCCCCTGATCTAGGTGGACAAGGTCTTGGAGAATTATAGTAAGTTGCCTTAAGAAAGTTGTCCTTGTAGTCTTTCTCACCATCCCCTGTGAGCACTGTGCCTTATATGCTAAACAGTTAATTCCTATCTGTGGGTTTAAATTTAAATTAATGCAAGCAAATCTGTATCAGGTATTTGCAATAATTGAGGCACTGTGCTAGTAGACAGATACCATAGAGAGCGAAAGAAGTAAGGCTTCTGTTGTCTTAGAGACTCCCCACTGTGAAGAGTAGCAGCAATGATGACAAGAGTTGGTGGTCTTAAAACATACCCATGCCTTATATTTTCATTACTTTTTTCTCTTAAAAATGCTTACTTATGTGAGCTCATTTAATGCCCAAATGTTTGACATTCATTTACATTTTAAAACTAATGGCATTTAAAAAGTAGATATGAAATAGAACCAATTTAGAAAAGCATATAAGTTGACCATAAGATTTTTAAGGTTTGATTTTTATGGGGTGGAAAATGATGAATTTATTCCTTCAGAAGATATCATGTATATGTATCTAAGAGTGGTTAGTATGAAGACTCGATTCTAAGGAGGTGGGAAATATGTAGTTCTTATCATGTTGTTTTATGAACCTCAGTCTGATAGCCCAGGTTTAAGTTAAAAGGGTGTCTGCAAACAAGAGGTCCAGAGCACATTTCTCTAGTCACTACTGAACGTTCCAGAGCAGTGACTGATAGCCAGGAAGGCTCTACAGAGCCTCAGAATTTCCTTCTGTGCATTTTCTGACAGGAAGTTCACCAGACTTCCTGTCACCCACAGCTGTTCCACATGCTCAGTTGTCAGCAGTGTGCTAGTGTAGAAGAGGGAAAGGAAATACGAGCTGCCTTACAGACCTCAGCAACTTTCCATTTTGGTGGAGCTGAAAGTGCTGGCTGCCATCTTGATTTGCTGCAAGCCCCTTCCACTCTGGAGACCATAGAGGGGAGAAATGGAAAGAACAAATATTTAATAAGAAGTGGTCCAGGCAAAATGGGGGTCTTCCAGAGGTGTCTGCTAAACACAGTCCTGGCACTGCCAAGTAAGGATTTAAGAGGCCACAGGCATCAGGGGCAGTGTCATTTAAAGGATGCACATACACATACTGGTTACCAAAGTGCCCTTTGGCTGTATTTGAAGAGGAAACCTACTCCATTTGAAGAATGCCACCCAAGAAAATGGTACAGAAGACTCTTGGTGTGGGAGGAAATTCCAGTTACAAAAACTTCAACCAAAGTGTCTTTTCAAAAGAATATCAGTATTCAAACATTACATCATTTGGAGGGTCTCTCATTGGCTGGCTGGCTTGAGTCTGGTTCTCTTTATCTAGACCTTTCCCAGTCTGGATGGTGCCTATGGTAACTGTGGGTGTACATGTTCTCTGTTTTGGGCGTTGGCCCTCAGCATTTAGGCAGAAGGCATTTTCAGGAAGGCTTTTTTCTGTAAACTCCTCCACCGTTTAACTTTTTTACACTTACAGTGTCAAAAAAAGTTATTTCAAATGACTTTGTTGCTATGTAATTGCAAAAACAGCATCATTAAGAGAAACCCTTCAATAAAAGCCTTTGAAAAAATAGAGAGCATCAAACCATTATACAATCATTTCCCTCACACCTTGGTCTTCTCTTGCTCATAGCTACACTCCTGGGTTCTGGATCAACATTTGTGTCAGATTATGTACTTTGCCCTGTCATGATGGATGGGTATAAAAAATTACAGGCTTTGTAAATAAGCAACCACTTAGAAAAAAACTGAAGTAACCTTCTAAGACTGCCAAAGAGTAAGTATTTTGGTGAATTGTGACAATTTTATTTGAGTATTTTCCACTTTATCAAGAAATGGCATTAGTATCAACGATTTCAAAAGCTTACCATACTGGATTGGCTTACAGTCTTCCTACCAGATAACCAGGTAACACACAGTCATTGTGGGTTAGACTCAAGAGTTTGGAAGTTGTGGGAATTAGGGATATTATCTTGACTTTGCTTTCAAATTAGCTTCCTTCTAAGGCTACTGTAGGACATACATGTTTTCCAGTTCCAAAGCTAAACTCCCCATTTCAATCATTTTTGTTTTACATAATGTTCTTTGAGGTTGATAAAGACAAGACCAGGAATCACAAAGCCAGATCAGCAGTGACAGTTCTGGAGACAGGAAGAATGTCCAGCATAGAGAAACACAAAGATGAGGACCTACACCTCTGATCTCACATCCTCTGTTAGGAGGGCTGATGGCTGAGATAAAACTGGACCAAACACACTAGAAAGCAACCAGCTACTTCTTGGACTGTCAGTCATGGTAAGTTTACTCTCCCTTTTGGTTTCACTGGAAGCAACCATAAGATTTGGACCCACTCATTAGGATTTGATTTCTCAAACTATGAAGGACTGCAATCCCAATGTCTTATCTGTAGAGAATACGAGAAATTGAGACATAGTAGAACAACTAGCTAGAGAGTACTAGCCATCCCCTTACTGTATTGCACACAGGGACTTGTCTTTCAATGAATACACAATTGGAAGTTGGCTTGGAATGATAGTCTTGAAAACTATAAAATAATTATCTTTGTAAGAGCTAAGCTTGAATATTCTCACCTGGCTCAACAATGTTCCCTTGGTTTTTGTGACAACTATAACCATTTTCTTCAGATGAAAAATGTGAACTTTTTTTTCCAAACAAAACCATTTTAAATGATAGAAGATAAGAAAGAATCATTAATAGCCATATTGTTTGAGAAGTTGGTGGGGGATACAGTTCTGTGTGAGTCCCGAGGCTCTAGAAATACCCATGTACGATTATACAGGAAATTGAGGGTGCTGTGTGAGTCTCCTGACTCTAGAGACCCACTGTGTATTGTTGACTCACAAATCAAAACACCGACCTATGACTCAGGTTTCACACCCTACTGACAAATGTACTTGAGCATCCTACAAAGCCTTTCAATTCAATATAGCCCTTTGGTGTCTCAGCTATGAAATTTGTTGACTTCCTTCCAGGTGCCCATCAGCCCTAGCAGCAGCAGCGTCTCTACAGAGCCTGATGTGGCCTGGAACTTGCAGTCACCCTTCTCACTGCTGAGAGGACAGGTGGGCATCCACACACCTTACATCAACATTTTATGTGAGGAATACTGAAAACCTTCTAGCAGGCCTTATGTGATAACCATTTCCTAGAATGTAGGATACCTCTAGTGCAAAGCTCAGGCTTATTAGTCACAGTAAAAAGAAGAATGGAAACAAACCAGCCTATTTCTGTGTGTTCGATTGTGGTTCATAAACTACTGTCTTTCAAAGATCATTACTATAAGGCAGATTCCTCAGGAATCAGACTCTGAGGACTTGTCAGGATAGTGTCCCACACTTGCCAGGAAGGGAAAGGGATGTATGGGCATAATGAAGGAGTCAAGCAGTGATGTGGTCACCAAAATGGGTGGCTTGAGGGTCTAGACCTTTGTACCTTTACAATTGCCGATCATATATATGTCTTAGAGGGTATATCATACATTTCCCTCTTTGTGACAAATGCCTGAGAAATCACCTTAAGGGGCGAAAGAGTTATTTGCACCCAAGGTTTCAGAGGTTTTAGTACCTAGTTGACTAGTCCTTATTTCTGAGCTTGTGGTAAAGCAGAACAGCAACATCATTATGGGAGGGCATGACAGAGCAAAACAGGTCACCTCATAATATACATGAGGGAGGGAGGAGAGAGAGAGAGAGAGAAAAGGACAAAAAGACATTTCATAGTCATATCCTGAGTAACTACTTCCTCCAATTAGGCATCCTTCTCAGCCACAGTAGATCTGGCTATCTACTACAATGCCCATGAAGGGTCCCAACAAAATTCTAAGATAATTTCAAACTGTGAAGAGTTTTTTGTCCTTTCAAAAATTGTCAAAGCAGATTCAGGGCAATTAAAAACTTCAAAGGACTTTCACTGGCCTAGAGAAATGACAGATTTCTCAAAATTTCATGAGGTGAGATTCTTATTGGAAATTTAACTACTTCAATTGTAAATAAATGGCTTTTCCTAAAACGGATAGTTGTTAGCACACGGGGACCTTCTGCTTTTGTTTGTCTGTTTTGTGGTGGGGTACAGGGGCAGGAATACAGTCGTGTCCATTACGTTCTACTTGAAGAAGAGGTTGTCTTAGCTTTTTACTAACTCAGCTTGAGCCTCCATTTTTAGGGAGTGAGCTGAAAGCTGCATTCTAGATCTTTCTGGGTAAGATGGGTAGAATGTGCTGCCAAGCACAGACTCAGTAGAGGCTCAAAATGGAATCTAAATTCTGATTGTGGGTTTGGAACAATGCCTTATATGGCATTGCTCTTCAGAGCCACTTCAGGAAGCTACGGGTTCATTGTGGCATTGCCCGGAATAATCAGAGGCTGTCTGAGATTTGGGAGGTGAAGCAAGAAGATATGTGTGCCTAATGTCGAAGAAAAGCATTTTTATGTCTGTTAACATTTATGGTGTCCGATTGAGTGGGTTAGCAAAACAAAGACAGATGGAAGCACATTAATGCGAACACTTACAATATCTACAATACTGTACTCACTGCAGCTGAGGCTCTCCAGCCCAACTTCCTCTAGGACTGACTCACAGTCAAATGTCACTTAGTGACCCTGAAGAGACTAGCAATTTATGATGGATCAGGAATCAGGATTAAGCATACATTTATCATGGAATGAGGAATCAGGAACTTCATTTAATGTGTAACTGTGATGTTTGTCTGGGACCAGTGGATCATTACTTTGCAATCACTCCTTGTGTTAGGAAGCAGGAATTGATTAGCCCAGGGTCATTAAGTCCATCCCCTGCCTCTAGGCTGTACAGTTTGTGTAAATGGTTCCAGCTGCATAGGTCTTTATGCTGTTCTTAAGGAGCTCCTGAAGAGGGAATTATGAGATATCCCAGAGGAGTGCACATTGTGAGACTCATACAGTCTGAAGAGTCAAGAAGTTCTGTGTCATGTTTAAGGTTGTCCTGAAACCTAGCTGCTCAGTAGAGGTTAGGCATGGGCAGCCATTCTTTTACTTCATTTTTACTAATATATGGGGAAAAATAGAAGTATGTCTCTTGACATTCTTCATGAAGCTTTTGGGAAGATCACAGAAGATAGTAAGGGTGGGGGAGATGCTTAAGATGAGTGCTTGTTGGACAAGCATGAATCCCCAGTGCCCACTGTTCAAAGTCACTCATGGCTGGACATCCATTTGTAACTTGAGTGTTGTGTATGCGGATGTGTGTGTGTGGGGGGGGGCATGGAGATAGGAGCGTAGTTGGAGTTTGGTGGTTACCTGCCTTTCTCCAGGTTTAGTAAAGTGACCTGTCTCAAGGGAATAAGACAGAGAAACAGTGTAAGCCACCCAGTGCTCTTCTCTGGCCTTGGCACGTGCATGCATAGGTGTATGCACACACACACACACACACACACACACACACATACACACACACACACACACACCATACAAATCAGAAGACAGTGATATGCAGGGGACCCTATGTTTTCATGTTAGGTGGAAACTTAGGAACACTAGGGGACACACTGAGATCAATTAGACACAATGAAGGGCTGATGAGGAACTAGGAGAAGCAGAGAGTGATAATGAGTGGAAAGTCTCAGTGACTTAGGTTGAGAGAACAGGTTTAAGATGCAGTCTTCGATGCCTGAGGTTGACCATGCGACACACTTGACAGACAGGCTTATGCTGAAGTCTGTTGCTCACTATGGGGGGAGGTGGGATGCTGAACATCACTGCACACAGTGGGTGTCAGGATAGTCATGGCTGGATTTAAGTGCTATCTCCACTAATTGTTGTTTCCTAGCTCTATGACCAGTCCAAACCATTTGGAACCCAGCTGAATCCAATTACTCATGGATGAGCGTGAGTTTGGTGTTGAACCAGAAACCCGCCCACTCACCGCACATGTGTTTCTGTATCATACCATGAAAAATACATCATAGCTTCAAGCCTCTGATAAATGATGGTGGATTTTTCCCCACACTGGAATTTTTCTAATGTCTGATAAATGTCTTTCATAATTCACCGAAGTTTTTTTTTTTGAGTAGAAGAGCACATCCTTATAAAACTGAGATATGAGTGTTGCTGTATCCTGACTTCTGACACGGCTCACCTATGCTTTGCTGGCATTTTAGCTGAGCTGTTTTGTCTTCACTGCCCAATGGGCTACAATGATACCCTGAGAGAGTTGTGACCCTCTTTCCCTTGATACTTTGACACAATTTGTCCTGTCTCTTTCACCCTTGGAGAGCTACACGGCTGGTCTGCAGGATAGCTGGTATCATTTTTATGATAAATGAAGGCTTTTCTTCAAGTACAGTATCTCTCCTGCTGTCATGAGTGTAATGCCTCCTCCAAGGACTATAACGTTCTTAGTCACAACTATGACTCGATCATTTCTGCTCCTTGATTTTTTTTCTTTTTTCTTTTCTGAAGTTTGGGTATATTTCTTTCCTTCATTTTATATTTGAGTCCTGAGGCTTTATAACAGTTTGTTGAGGCTCCTGTCTTTAGGAACTTTAAAAAAAGTTTTATTTTTGCCTTTTGGTAGCGAGTGGAGGCTTAACTAAAGAATACATTGTGAAGACTGAAACAAAATTCAGTATAATATGTAATATTTTCAACAGGGCCCTATGGAACTTCCACTGAGTCCCACAGCAATAGTATGTGGTAGATGCTAGAAGGGTCAGAAAATTGAGGGCTAAATGGTGTTTTGTCTGTTTTCATATTTCTGGGGCATGACCGGGCCAGAATTCAAAGTCAAATTCTCTGATTATTTATCTCATGTCATTGAACTAGACCACAGTGTTTTTCACTAACTAAACCTTATGATGATATTTATTTGACACACATTTAACAACACACATAACAGTTACAGGCTTCCTTGTCATTAGGTATCCATGGCAACTTACGTAAATGAACAGAATAAACATGTTTTAGGCACAGCCAAAGGCCACATTTGTGGGATGTTGGAGTGAGCAGAGGAAAGGGAAAAAGAGGTTGAGATTCCTGATGGCTCACTTTGTAGACACCTTGTGGAAGGTTCTGTCCTGACTCCCGCCAGGCCTGATCCCTAGATTGGGATAGTGGAACAAACCAGAGGATGGAAACTAGGAATCCATTCACTTTGGCTTCATGCAGTTGTTTTCTTTTGGGGGAGATGGTTTGCATATTTTGATTCTAGAAATTAAAAAAAGTAGATACTTCTGAGAAGATTTTTAAATTTATTTTTTAGTGGTTAGTGGGTGGTCAAGGTGACAAGTATGTGTCTGTGATTATTTTATGTGTCAGTTGGTTTGGCAGTGTTTAGATATTTGACCATACATTAGTTGGGACCTATCTGTATTCTTTGGATGAAATTAACCATTAAGTAAGTACCCTGAGTAAAATGTGTTGTCCTCCCTAATACAGGTAGCCCATACTGTGGTTTGAGTGTGTACCCCAAGATTCATATGTTTGAAATTGGGTCCTCAAGACAAGGGTGCTGGTAGGTTGGATCTTTTGGAGGTGATTATGTCATGAGGGGATGGATTAATGGATTCTCATGGAAGTAAAGCAGTTATCATGAGAATGGGTTTGTTATGAAATCAGTTGGAGTCACTCTGCTTCTTTCTTGCTGTGACATGCCACCTGCCACGTTAGGACATGGCAAGCAGGTCCCTGCCAGATGCACCCTGTACAAAATGGCCTTTCCCATCATCAAAACTGTAAGAAGCAAGTCTATGTTCCTTATGAATCTTATGAATAAGGTAGCTTATCCAAATCAATGATACCGAGAGAATAAGAATGCTGCCTTTCCCACCCATAGGGAGGGACTCGTGCAGTCTGATGATTGGAGCTGGGATGTTTTTCTTTTCCCGAAAAGCTGAATGGATCAGGACACAGGCTATTTTTAGGCACATATATGTATATACGTATGCACATATAAATGTAACAATTACTAATGAAAAAAGAGGCCATGAATTTAAAAGCGAGCAAGTAGGGACATATGGGGGGATGGTGCGGAGGAAAGGGAAGGGAAAATGATGTAATTATACTATAATCTCAAAAATAAAATAAAACATTCTGGAGATAAAGGTTTTCCTATAAGCAAGCTACTTGATATATTTATTCAATGTGTATTATGACTAAGCTAATCATCCAGTTATTCAACCCATCGTATCATGCCAAAAATTACATTTTAATTCCTCTTGTTTCATTTCATAACTTCAAACTACTTGGTTTTATTATCAGTATTACTGAGCATACTCAAATCCAAATACATGAAGAAGGAGTTATTCTGGTAAATGCCAAAAAACATAAATCAAAATATAATATTTGTGATATTTTTTAACTGATTTTTATTAGTCATTGCTGTTAATTTGATTTGTGATTCAAAATAAGTATTCATTTTCAGATCCAACAAAACAAAACAAAACTAACTAACAAACTGAATGGAAATATTAGCTCCTCTGGGGTTTCATCCCTGCTGGGTTTTGAACTGGAACTACACCATCATCAGCTCGTATAAACCAATGTCTGATACCTCCTTCTCCTTCTCCCTCTCCTCGGGCACATGAACACATACACAATTACATAACATGATGTTCTTGTAATAATATACTAAGACAGGGAGTAAGAGTCAAATGTAGATCACACATGGCCATTCTGAGGAGGTAGCTGGGGTCTTGATGGGGACACTGAAGAAACAGGACACAAATGTGAAACTCACCACCGCTATAGTGAAGGCAGGGGTGCTGTTTCTCAATGTAGCCATGCCCAATGGGGTAGGAATTACTGTGGGTGACAATGACTGGAGAAGCTGCAGAATGGAGGTGACAGCGAGGCTGAATAAAAGGCTCTAGAGCAGCCTACACAAGGAGATGCCTAAGAAGGTGATTAGAAAAGCAGAGATAGAGCCGAGGAGTCAGAGGCTTACTGACTGTGTGTGTGTGTGTGGGGGGGGGGGGCAGAACACCCAAGGCTCTGAGTTTTGCCTTGATATATTATCAAGTGCCCTGCCTGCTCTCCCAGAGACAACAGCAGCAGTCATTTCATTCTGATGATTAAAATTGTACAGTTTATTTTTAACTGTAATTGGTGAATGTTTTTCCATTCATAAGCACTTACTATAGGACAGGCAGGGTTCTGAAGTTTCAGCAATGTAGATGTTCACTAAGCATGCAAAATTTCCTTCCTCCTGCAGTTTTTTCCTCTGTGATGTCATATCTATAACCTGACCATGACAGACCAGGATCTTAGCCTCAGGAGTTCCTCAGATCATGGCTCTTGCTCTTTTGAGACCTTGAATTCATCCTACTTGAAGAAATACGATTATATATACATATACATATGCATACATAGATACATATGCATACATACATACATACGTATGTACATATATACATGTGTGTGTGTGTGCATGATATACTTGTGCATGATTTGAGACGAAAGGACAACACAGCACATGTGGAAAGTTTGAAAGCAAGAGAACAGCTCCCCGCTAATTTTGTTTAACATATCTCATATCTTACCCAAGAGTTATATCATTATTTTGTGTTTAAAAGACTCCAAACTGCATTTGATATTGTATCTCACTTATGTTCTGAACAACCCTTTAAGTTAGATACAACAGGTTTAATTATTTGCAAGTTTAAGAAGATGAATTATTTTTGGGGGGGCAGAATTCTGTATTTATGTTTCCATCTTATATCAGACTACATAACCTGTCTCTTCTCTCGTCTCCCCACTGAGAAGAGAAGCGAGGAGGGATCTGGGTGAGCCGGTGGCAGTGAGCTGGGGCCCAGCACTAGCAATCCTGGTCACCAGTGGGTGCAAAGAGAAGTTAAGCATGTGGGCATAGGATCCTGTTTCATGCTGTACTGGCTGTGTATGCAGTACCCAATCTATGTGTAATGCAGTGTGCGTGAGACGTGTTTTATGATATTGAAATTTTGTAGAACATTTTTCCTCTCAACCTACAGAAAACCATTAGTATGCACAGATTTTTTTTTCTTTTCCTGTAAAGAAGATCTCACAAAGGGAAGGCTGAGCAGTGGATAGGGAAGGCAGCTAGAGAGAAAGGAGTGGGCTTCCTCTGAGTTCTTATTCTCCTTTTCCAAAATAAGTGGGCTGGAGTACCTGACTCCTAGGATGACCAGAAGGACAGATGCAAGGAATCATGACAGTCTAAACACCAGGAAACTGCCAAGCAAGACAGATTCTGGACCAGTAAGAAGTCTTCTGAAAAGTTTGCCCTGAGTCATTTATCCTCCTCATTGGTTGGGTGGGACTGGTATTGTTTTTCTTACTTTATGTATTAAAAAAAAAAACTCAAAAAAAGAGACTTAAAGTCATCTACAGAGATTATAAAGGAGTTAAATTGGAGTGGAGATTTGAACTGTACTTGTCATTTAAACTATAGGTCCCCCTGTCCCCTGACTAGTAATAAGTTTGTCAATTTGATTGTTTCCCAGCCAGTATAGATTTTATTCACAGAGCTGTTATGGTCCTTCTCAGTTAACTGTGGCTTGCAAAATCTTAGGGTAATGGCTCCCATTCTTATCCATCTGGAATGTCTCAACAACTCTAGGACAGGAAGTAGGGAGATAGCTCAGCTGGTAAGCTGCAGGCCTAAAGACCAAAGTTCTCAAGTAAGAAGCTGGGCATGGTGGTGCTTGCTAAGTAATCCCAGTGCTAGGGAGGTGGATGCACGAGGATTCCTGGGATGCACTGGCCACCAGCTAAGCCTAAAAATGGTTCCAATCAGAGATTCTTCCTTAAAACACAAGGTGGATGTTTCTTGAGGAATGACATCCAAGACTGACCTCTGATCTCCAGAGGCGTGTGCGCACACACATACACACACATACATGCACACACACACATACACACACACTCACACTTCCTCTAAGCTGAGATAACATAGACAGGGTTAATCATACCTCCTATATTGACTCTCTAAGTGATAGAATATAAAAATTGCTTGCCTCTACCTTGACAGAATTCTGCTGGGAGGGTGGATTAGGAAACTTCACTAGGTCTGTTCAGTGCTTAAGTATTCTAGCTCTGGTGTTAATAGCTGGATCATGTCTCTCCAAATAGTGTCCAAATCACTTGTAGATATTCTTAGCAGGGCCAGTACTTATTTGTCATTTATGAAAAACATACTTCTGGTAGGTGCAATTCTGTAAAGATGTCAATGACTCATGCCTGGTGGGTCCTCTCCTATGTGTGGCATGGTGAGTGACTTCAATGCTGCTCTGGATGATGCCTGACTTTGGCCTGATGAGAAACTGAAGTACCATGTCCGCTATGCCTGGACTCCTGACTGCAGTATTTGGGAAATAATAAAATTGTACTATTTGACCTGTCTAAGCTTGTGATAATCTGATATATAAGTTAAAAAAAACCATGATACACTAAAAAAAAAATGTTTTCTAGAACAATAGCTAGTAAACTTTGAAAAATATTGGCAGTATTATAATGTTTATCCTTCTTAATTTATTCTAGGTGAAATTAAGAATCATATAGCCTAGAAGAGGAAGAACAGTCCTTAGCCAGATACGCTTGTATCTAAACTTCTTTTCACACCTTCTCTATGTCTTGTGTGCGTGCACAAAGCTGTGCTTGCATGCACACCTGCTTGTGTATGAAATATGAATAGAACGCATTTTAACGTTAGAAATTCACATATCATGAAGTTAAACCTTTTAAACGATATAAGTCATTGGTTTTTAGTGTGTTGAACAGGCTGAGTACCTAATATAAGTATCCAATTCTGTGATACCTTCATCATGCTCCCAGATCCTGCACATGTTAATAATCATTTCTCATCTTTTAGTCTCTTTCACCTCTCCAGCCACTTACCTGCTTTGTATTGCTGTGTATCAGCATATTCAGAAAATGCATGCAAATTCAATCATGAAGTTATGTGGCTTCTGTGTCTAGCTTCCTGCATATAGCATATTGTTTTCAAGATTAATCTATTTTATAATAAAATGTATTATAACCATACAATGGATATTATACAGCCATAAAAATAACAGAATGACTTGGTTTCATGGATTTTTTAATCTTCCAAATTACCATTTAATTTGTCACAATTCAGTTTATATTAACGCCAACTTAATTTTAATGTTATGCACAGACTTTGGTTTTCTGTAACTCTATTCTTGTCCCCTCATCATGTTGCTATCTAATAAATAACATGGCTATACATTATTTACCCATTAGTAGAAATTATACATTATTGATTCAAGAAATTCTCTTGAATCTTACAGGGGAAAAGAAATGTAAATATAAAATAAATCTGCAGATTTACATATTTTCCTGTATCATAACCTAGTTCTTTGTGTACATTCCTTTACTGTCTAATTTTATTTGAGTTCAACTAGGATTCCCTTTCACAACTCTTGTAGGAGAAGCCAGCTATCCACAAACTCAGATCCTCCTCATCTGGGGATGTTTTAAATTTTTTCCATGCTTGAAAGATAGTTTTGCTGGATATAGAATTCTTGTCTTTCTATCAGCTCGTTGTGTATGTCATTCTACTGCTTTCTGGCTCCCATGGTTTCTGAGAAGAAATAAGTTGTTAGTCTCCCAAGTCTGTATTAGCTCACTTCTTGCTTCCATGGTACCCCAAGATTGACCAAAGTAAGAGTTTAGGGACCTCACAAGTCTGATCTGGGCATGTAGATCAGACTTTGGCATACGGAGTTCTGAATTCCTAGGAAAGTCCCAGAAAATATCAAATCATGATAAAACATTCCATTGCCCAATTTCATCTTTAAGATTTTTAGTTAGTGTTTTGTTCTTCCTTATTGTCATGGGTGCCTTCAGCATGTAATGCCACCCAGTTGCTACTGTTTGGATATGGTTGCAAGATAAAAACCCCAAGAGAGTTTGAATCAAGTCATTTAAAGACAGATATCATCTAGTTGCCTACAGAGGAAATTGCCAGTGGTTGCTAAGTTACTGATTTTCAGTGTAACTGTGGGGCTGTTAGGTTTGAAGGCTACAGGAGGCAAGTGATAATGTGATAAAGTGTTTCTTTTTTAAAATAGAAATCCAAATGTTTTGCTTAGACAAGGACACCTCTCTCTTGTATAGAATGTTGGTGAATTTTCAGATTTCTGAGCATTTCAATTTTTACAGTTTCTGTTAGCATTCCTCTTCTTTTTATGGGAGATTAGATTTATACCACCCTATTTTACAGTTTCCTCATTACTCAACAGATTTATCACTTTTCTTGTAATGTGTAGCATTAGTGTGCTAGTTAAGCATTTTTGTGAACTTGAAACAAGTTGAGATCATCTGGTAAAAAGGAATCTTAGTTGAGAAAATGCCTCCAACAGATTGACTTTAGACAAGCTTTAGAGGCATTTTCTTCATTAATGATTGATGTAGGAGTGTCCAGTCCTCTGGGAGTAATCCTACCTCTGGTCAGGCGGTCCTGAGTTGCATAAGGAACTAGAATGAACATGCAATGAAGAGCAAACAATATGAAGCATTCCTTCATGGCCTCTGCTTCAGTTCTTGCCTCAAGGTTCCTTCCTTGATTTCCTGCCCTGATTTCCAATCATAACACACTATAAAATGTAAGATGGAATAAACCCCTTCTTCCCCAGGTTGCTTTTGACCGTGGTGTTTATTACAGCAATAGAAAGCAAAGGAGAACAAATAGAATGGGCTAGCCTGGGTTTACAGTAATAATAGGGACTGCATAGGAAATGTAGTGACCTATGAAGATTTCAAAATAAGGTTCTAGTTGAAAATGTATGTTGTTGGTTATAGTTCTTTTGTTTAAGCACATATCAGTGGAGTGTTCTGACAAGTCTGGCTACTCAGTGTTAGTTCCTTCTCTTTTCCAGTGTAGAGTTGTTGTAGTGAGATGGTTTCCTAGCCTGGGACTGTATTTTCCACTTTCTTCCCCTTGTGTCTTGGGGATCATGTTATTTTTACCGGTATATGTTGATGCTGAGTGGAAGACACTAAGAAATGTTGAAGATATTGGAACTACAAGAACTGGGGGATATAGGATTATATATCAATATACCCATTGTATTTTTGTTCGTTTTTGTTGTGTTTTGTGTTTTCTTCTTGAGAGAAACCAGCTCTACTGATTTGTTATTGTAGTTCTTGTTGTTTTGTTATGTAGCAAATAGGATGGTCCTAATTCAAATGAGAAACCAATAAAAAGCCTCACTTGATCAACACACACACACACATATATGTATATAATAGTATATAAATTATATAGAATATATATTCATATATACATGTACATATACATTGCTGACATTGCTGGTACCTATCTTTGAGAGTCTCAATGTGAATGCCTGTAGTGTTTAGTCAGCCAATCTGAGCCTATCTACCTGGGCCATTACAATTAGCTAGTGGAATTCTTTTGTCATAAAGAAGATCTTGTATTTGTCAGGTTGAGGTTGATGACTTGTCCCCTGAGGAGAAGACCATCCTAAGAACAAAAAACTAACCTTTGACTGTCTCATAAACACACATGCTACCCTGAGAAAGAATGGGTTTCCTTTATGCAGGCCCAGCAGGGCTTCTCTAGGCCAAGGTCAGACTCTTAAAAGAGACAATGTCAGGTTGGAAATATCAGGATAGCAGACTGATGTCAAATCTAACATCTGGAGAGTCATTCTGGGAGTCAGGAATGGCAGAGAAAGTAGAGAAAATGGCATGAGGTGGGAGCAGAGGACACTGGCAGTGATTTGGGACACATGTGAAACTCCCCAGGGACCCCTTGAATCAGAGAGCTATAGACTAGGGATTCTTGAGGTTTTGCCAGCGAGGGTTATGGAAGGGACAGCTCTTTTGTTGCTTTATTATGACATACATTTCTCATTGAACCATCAGGCATTTGAAACCTGAGGAAAGGCAGCCTTTACACATGCTGGGCTATGCAGCTTATAATGGAAGCACAGAAAGAGGCTGTGATTTGCGTCCATCCTTCGCTCATTCTCTTTCACTGTCTGAAGTCTACATTTTTCCTGTCTCCTTAATTGTGTGGTCACTGGGACTAGAGAGCCTGTGGATGGAGTTCTGAGAACTCCACGGGAATGTTGTAAGGAGAAACTCCTTGCTATTGATCCCCTCTGCCCCCAGAAAGTTCTGTATTTGGATTGCTTTGGATGTGGGGGGAACAGGGCAAGGGCAAACATCTAGTCACATTTTTGGGAGCTTTGTGGTTCGCACTCAGAAGCTCAGTGAACTGATAATGATGGCAAGCAGAGGTTAAATCCTCATCTCCTCATCAAACTGGGAAGAATAAAGGATTTGTATTCAGTCACACAATGCAGAATGAGGGCAGCTCTTAAAATAATTGCTCAGGGTGCTTTTTTTTTTTTTTTTTTTTTTAAACAGCCTCTATCTGTATGCGATAAACCCCGCTCAAAAAGAAACTTTTGACTAGACATATAATAAATGAGAAATGTCCTTGGGGAAAGGGAACACCTGTTTTCTGCACTCTGATCAGTCCCCTCCCAGTGAATTCCCCAGGGATATGTAGGTGGGGGACATCAAGAGCACAGCTTACACTTCCCTTCCCTCCAGTCTCCGTCCCAATGCAAGTCCCTTGGGCTTTTAAAATTAAAGAGTTATTTTTTTTCCTCCTTTGGCAAACTGGCTTGCCTTTTCCACAGCCCCTGCAGAGCCCTGGGAGTAGCCTGTTCCCGAACATGCACTTGCCCAACTCTCCAAAGCAGGAAGGAGCCCTAGAAACAAGGGGGGTGCCTTTACTCATGACCATACATGGGTCTTGGAACAGCAGCCTAAGGAATTCTCCTGGGCTGTTTTCACAGTCTCTGGCCTATGCCCTTAGCAGGCAGGCTGCTGAGCTTTCTTTAGAATGGCTGCCTCCAGAGAGAGAGAGAGAGAGAGAGAGAGAGAGAGAGAGAGAGAGAGAACTGTTCAATATCTCAGGTGCTTTCCTCTCCCCACAGAAGGACCTGGCCTCAGGGTTTTAGCCAGAGCAGAGGTGACCCAAAGGGAGTTGTTTGTGAATGGCCTCCCTTCTGAAATCCATCCTTGTCTGCCCAAGTGCTTCAGGAAACCACCCCATGGGCCCCTCCCACAAAAGTTTAAATTTTTTTTTCTTTGCACTTAATTTGCTTTCCAATGTCTTACTTGTATCTGGCACCTGCTTTTATTTTACTTCTGTGAAAATTGAAGGTGATATTATTTAATAGCCACATATACACCTTCCCACCCAAGCGCTACACCTTGTTACAGTAAAAGCCCTCAAAATAAAGAGAAAACCCACACAGATAACTAGTTCAACTCCTTCCTGTTGGTGACTGAACACATTTTTGGTTGGTTGGAGCCAGGGTGCTTCAGCTAAGGGCAGTAAAGACCCTAACTCCATCAACTTCATTGTTTACAAATTAGGCTTTTTCCAAACAAATCTACATATTGTCTGAAGGCCTCCTTCCCAGAGGGCATAGTGACTCACCCCTGAAAGTTCATTTCAGGGAGAGATGGGGTGGGGGTTGTGTGCTCTGAAAAGTCTTATTTCATCTTTGGCAGAGTTGGTTGCTATTCCAACTTTTGTTTTTTTAGCCTTAATTGGGAGAACCAGATAAATAAAATGTATTTATTTCTTACTGCTTAGACAAGATGGGTTAAGTGTTGTCACTCAAAGCTGAGCTCTTGTCTCTGCTCCATACACCCTACCGCCTCTCCACCCATGGATGGGTCTTCCTGCTCCATAGCTGGGCCTCTAGCCCTTAAAGACAGGAAAGCCCTGGTGGAAATGCCTCCTAAACACACAGTAAAAGAAGTAATCCAGCAGGAATAAGCCAACAGTCTCTCCCTGGTATTTGAACATAATTTAATGAGTGCCTAGAATTCATCTGTAAATGCACATTGTTAATTTAGGGCCTGCTATCCATTAATTAGGGCTTTAGTGGCAAGTGCCACTGAGCTATCTGCTCTGTTTAAGGTCACGTCAGGCCCTAGTAAACGGCTCGCTGATAACAAGATGCATCCATCTTCATTACCCGGCCACTCCTGTCTGTCTTTGCTCAGCATCTTCGAAGGGCTTATGCCTGTTCGAACTGAAGAATTAAACTTTTATCCAAACCAGATTCTGATCTTTCACCTTTTTTGATTCCTTGAGCACTTCCCATTTATTTTGCCTAAATGACATCTGATTACCTAACATGGAGTGGAGAAGGGACTTAACCTAAACCAGTCTGCGGGCCTCGGTTCGCGGCTGGAAAGTTCCAATGAGTTAACAAGAAGGAAGCCTGCACATTTCCATTTCTTCTGATACTGGGCTCCCTGTAAAAGAACAGTTTCTGACTTTTCTCTTCTTCTCATGAGGTAGCAGTTCCAGGAGGCACCCCCCCCCATTTTTTTTAATGCCAGAGAAATACAGGAAATTAATTTTAGACTTGAAGAATAAACGTCCCAATTGGTTCGAGTTTACTTTTGTAGTGTTTCTCTCTCTGAAACTATGTATTATTTGAGGCGGTCACAGTGCCAAATTAAATAATTCCAACCACCTAAACAGCCCAGCGTGGCAAGCCCTCAGCTGTATAAACGTTGTCATGCTGGAGGTGCATGCTCGGTCACCAGGGCTCCAAATCCTGCTCTCCTTTTCCATTTCTAGGCTTGCAGTCAGCAGGCAGTGAGCTCTGACACCAGGAAGGATACCACCCCTACAGAAATTTATATAAGTTTGAGTTTGTTTATCCTTCAAATGTTAGGTCAGAGGACTTGCATAAAACGAACTTCCATTGACAGATGGTTTCTGTAAGTAGTTGATTCTGAGAAGGGAGTGAGCTACCTGGCATGGCTGTTTAACACATTTAGGGTGCTTGCAGGGAAAGCCTACTGCTCCCCTGAACCATGGTTCAATTTTAAGCATCGCTGGCCAAGATGGGTTATTGTAACTAGGTAGAGAAGCTTCGAGAGCCTTGTGCTCAGTGCACAAGGGAGAGAGGAGGAGGCGGGGCTGCTCACTGGAATGATAGCCCAAGGGAGGGCATCTGAAACCTTTGGACCACTGAGCTGGCACACTTATCACAGGGTGACAGTCTATACTGCTGGTCTACTGCGTGATGCTGTTTGGGGTGCAGGCTGCCAACTGGCTTAGAAAATGCAGATCCCCTTCTCAGATAGAGCAGGAGGCAAAATGTCAGCTGACTGACATTCCGAACAATAGGGCTTCCTCAGCTCAGGATGCTTAAGTATGGATCCCAGCTGGGTTGCAGTGGGAAGAGGCAGCTCCTCTAGAGGAAGATGCCCCCTGCCAGCTCTCACCACATGTCCACTGTGGCTGCCATTCTGCTGGAGACCCTTACCCCTTCTACTAGATGGGTGGGAATGCCATCTTGCATTTCTTCCTTCTGATTTTGTAATTCGGTTTTATAAACACCAAGATTTTTTTTTCTTTTTCAGACTGTCTTGTAGCTGTGGGTCATCTTCTGGCACTACATCTTACTAAACACAGAGTAGATAATGGCCTAAGACTACAGCGAGTGAGGAAAAAAAGCAAAGCAAACAAAAGGCTTGGTTTGTTGCATGTAGTCATGAAGTCATCTGCATTATATGTGATTGAAAGGAATAATCTTACTCTGAGGGTTCCTTAAATTTATCAAAACGAGGCTCTGGACACTTGAAGTAAGAGCTCTTTGAAGCTGATGTACTACAAAATAAAACATGTTCTTTCTCTGGAAAAGAGAAAGCCAAGATATTGTGGGGGCAAAAGGGACAATGGAGCCTGTGAAAACAAGGGTCAGAGCTGAAGGTTTCAGCTAGAAGCAAGCTACACACAGGTATTTTAATTAAAAAAAAAATCAGTCAGGAATTCTGTTGTGAGTCAGAATTCTGCATGCAGACTGTTGGTAAGAGAAGGACTCAATTGTTCGGTTTTTATTGTTCAATATTATATTAAAATTTTTTAGGCTTTTCATGTCAAGGAGACTTTTAAAAGGTTAAAAGCTACTCAAAAGGGTTGCCATATCCATAAAAGGAAATGAGATTAGGCATAAAGACTGATGGAGATAAAACAATAAATTTAGATAAACTGCTATTGCCTTTAAAATGTTTTGGCCTTTATCAGGGCAAAGAAATTCAGTGATTCGTAGATTGGTTGTTATGTCCATGACAGAGTTGTGAGATGCGAGTCATTTTCTTGCTTTTCATTGTTTGCTGTGTTTTAGGCAAGGTCCCAGCTTTCTTTGGTATGTCCTTTCTGATGGTTGGGGAGAAGTAATGACCTCACTCCAACTTCCATCTGCTAGCTCTTGACCTTGCTGGCTGTGCATCTCTAACATCAGACACTGTTGTCACCAAAAGAATTATGATGTTTCAATCGAATATACTGCAACGTTAACAAATCCATAACACGATCTGGATCACATGGAAGGGGTTACAATATGCGTTTCTGAGCTCTCCCAGAAAAACAAGCGGAGTTATCCCCATTCACCTCAACTGCTTACCACCAACTGTGAAAGCCATTGTCTCACAATGCCAAGGCTAAATGAGAGCCTCAAACCCGAAGGGATTCTTAAAATCAAAATGTGTGGTTCAGCAATGGAGATGAAAACCATTCCATGACTTCACTATCATGCTGTACATTCCCATGGATTCCTTTGGGTAACTACAGAATATCTGACCTTGTTGGAGCCTTCCCATGTTTGCTCAGAATACTTACTTGGTGGTTTCAGTTCTCAGTCTCAGAAAACTAAACCTGTAGAATGTGGATCTCTTAGAGCAGGTTAGATCAGCCCGGGGATTGTAGCACCATGGCAGGCCGATATTTCCTGGAAAACCTATGCTTATCAAACAGTATTTTGACAAGAGAGTGAGAACCAAGTTGACATAAAAGTTTAATTTGATGTTCTGTGGAAACTGGATCTGGCCTGACAAAGTTAAAATAAAATTCTGGACACTGAAGATGTATTTCTGTTGTCCTATGTCTGAAAAAACAAGCATTTTAAATCAGTAATAGTGTCTAAAATTTCCATTCCAGAAGACACCAATCCCCTAACAAAGAGTCTTGTGTATACATGTCTTTCACGTATATAAAGGGCTAAGAAGAGGCCTGCTGTTATAGTCATTCAAATAATCAGGTTTTTTAGATACCAAGATGGCAAAGCAGAGAGGACAATGAAAATGCAGAAGTGAAAAATCAAAACAAAGCAAATTCACCCCCCAACACCCTCAATGTAATTGGCCCTGACTGAAGTAAATCTGTGATATGAAACCCATAATGTACAGATGAGTAAATTAAGGGATGATTATTCATATTGTAAAAGAGTCTTTACAAAATTCCCCTAGGATTCCTTTCAAGGCTGAGCTTCACTAGTTCATGTAAGTGTTTGTAAACAGACCATTAACTGTTTGACAGGCAGGCCAGAGATGCAGGTAAAGGGAGGAGGTATCCAAACAGTAGTGGAATCACTGGCACCCCAGGGTCTCGAGTCTTATGAAAAAACATTGATGAGACAATTATGGACGTCAGGTGAAAACATGGCATTTACTTAGAAGGTGTGCTTTATGCATTGGGGCTCTTGGAGGAATATCTGTATTATGAGGTCTTATGTTAGCTTAGCCACCTCTTAGGCTGGCCTTGGGTGAGTCATGTGATCTCTGAATACTAACTGTCTAGAGTTACAGGAGTTTACATGTCATATATATATATCAGCTTATATATAAGTCAGTATATTCATATACAATATGCACACATATGTGTATATTGCACACTTAAACAGCAGCATAATACACACTACATATTGTGTATAGATTTCTAAGATATCTCTAGAAAGCTTTATAGAATATTAAGTTTTCTCCAAAGCAGACTCTATGAATATGATCATAAGCCTAGAAGAGATCTCCCCCCCCACAAAAAAACAAAACAAAGCAAAACAAAAACAAACAAACAAACAAAAAACCCTCCCTAAACCAAAAAACTAAAAAAAAAAAACCAAAAACCCAAATATGCTCTAGACTTGAAAAGGGGGTAAAAAGTCCAAACATTGCAAAAGTGAATTCTTTTCTTTTGGGGTTTTCTAAGAAAGTCAATCTGTAATTTAACTCTCTTTGAAATGATTGCTCATACTTTAGTTTTCTGCGTATTTTGGGGGGAAATGCAAGATTGGGATGTGCGTAGAGGCAATCAAGAATGTAATGTCTGTTGGTTTCTCTGTGTTACTGGGGTTTGATGCACTTATTTTTTAAATTAGTTATTTTAAGTACAACAGCACCAGGTTGAAATGCAGCTTTATTTGTGACAGGAGAAAACCAAAGTGCTTGCTTGGTTGACTTTGCATGAGTCATACAAGAGTGGATGTGTCCTGTGTGTTCTACCCAGTACAGCTGCCAAAGTGCAGCTTTCAGCTCAGAATGGGCATTAATTGATATTTTCAAAGAGAGCAGCCAGTAACAGAGATGTCCTGGCCTGCCCTCCTGGTCTGGTGAAATGGTCAAATGATTGGGTTTAATAGGCTGCCAAACAGGAAACTCAGTGTGTCCGACAGTTGTCAGTTGTGTGCTTTGGCCTCTGAGCACCAGCAACCCCCAGAGTGCAGGCCCATTGTGCCTGAGATAGCTTGTTATGGGGTCCTGAGGACCTGTGGGCTCTCGAAGTTCAATATAGCACATGAGAATTTCCATATGTTTAAAGACCAGAAAAAAAAGAAAACACTTTTTTGATTGTAAAATAATGTCCTAATATTGAATGTATTCTCCTCTTATGTTTCCTAAATGTCTCCTCTACTTGGAATAGGTTACAATAGTGTCTTGCCAGCTCTGTGTTCATGTGAAAAGACCCTCACTCTCACACTCTGATTTATGTCTTGGTTAGATCCAGGTTGAATAAAAGTATTCTTTCTGTTCCTCAGAGTTTATCTGAGTGAACCCCAGTAGAAATGGTCATGAAAATAGTTCTCAAGAGCAGGGCCTGCAATTATTTCATTCACAGCCTAAAGTCCTTTACAGGTTAAGTGTTAATGTGGGCTAATCTTTACCTAGCTTCTTAGTAGACTGCCAAATTGTTAACTTTCAATACATATCTTTTTAAAATTTAAGTGATTTTTGAATCATGTTTTCAGGGACATTTCTCAAATTCAGAAAACATGCGAAAAGTCGTGTTTTTATTCCTGAAATCAGACATTCATGTCTCACCCCAAGACTCAGAGATCTTTCAGGAAGAGGGTACAGAAAAATTGTATGAGCCAGGGGTGGTGGACAACTTCAAGAAAACAGTGTTTTCCAGAAACAACAGGGCAGATGCTATGAATTTACAGTGATTGTCACAGCATGCTCAAGACCCACACAAGCTCCAGCCAGGCAAAAACCCCAACATAGAGGGGGAAATAAGAACACATAATCCTACTACTGGCTGAGGGACTGTAAGCATTTGCTAGCTGCTGGGAGAGGTAGAATCTGCTGTTACGATTGTTTTTAATGGTGTGCCCCTGGTAGGCTGAACACAAAGCAGAGAAGGTCCCAGTCTCAAGACTAACTAGGCAACACAAACTGGCCTCAATGGAGGAGAGAAAAAACAACAAGGACACAACAACAACCACAGCAACAACAAATCAAAAGAATCTCAAAGTTGGGTGGAAAGGAGTGGGAGGTTGACAGGGTGGTTAGGGGAAGAGTTAAGGTATGTGTGAATATGTTCAAAAAACACAACTTATGAAATTCTCAAAGAACTACAAATACCACTTCAAAAAGGAACGAGAGGCAAAATGTTGCTTAAGGGGGAGATGGTGTAAGTACTGTAGTTGGACTGGTATTTCAGATGGGTTATTCCCAACATATGTGATAGTTTAGACTGTTAGTGCCGAGAGGTGACCTGTATGAAACAGGCCTTTGCTTCTGAAGCATCCAGATCCCCGAGGCCTCGGTTTACCTGCTGCTTTTTTTT
>CAJQZJ010033733.1:1362051-1378544 GCA_907164525.1 Lophiomys imhausi
GAAGCATCCAGATCCCCGAGGCCTCGGTTTACCTGCTGCTTTTTTTTTTCTTCTCTTACCACGTCCTTACACCTCCTAGCACTTCATACAGGAATACGTGAACAATTTGCTCACGTGATTGCTTCTTTGGTGTCTGTGTGTTTGGCTTGACAGCGAGTGCCCTCGTGACGAGGCCCTTGTCTCTGGTTCATTATTAAAGATGCGTCTCTTATACAGAGTAGATACACAGCAAATGCTGATGAAATATGGAATAGTGAAATTTCCGTTCTTATTCTTCTTACTGGTAGTAAGTATCTGCATGACAGAAGCACCACTGGAGTTTTTTTTATTTATAAGTCTTTATTTTTAGACACCATGCACACGTAAAATGGCTCATTTGTGTGCAGAAGAGGAATATATAAAATGTAGATGGTTCCCCCCAAATATTTCCAAAAGCAATGATTTTCACTGCTTCTCAGGGGCATTCTGATATTTGCCATTGTGTGGCTAATTAATGCACTGTATTTTTGTTTTTTTTTTGTTTTGTTTTTGTGTTTTTGAGACAGGGTTTCTCCATGTAGCCCTGGCAGTCCTAGAACTCATCCTGTAGACCGGGCTGGCTTTGAACTCAGATCTGCCTGCCTCTGCCTCCTGAGTGCAGAGACTGAAGGTGTGTGCCTCCACCGCCCACTGTATTCAGACAATATCCACTTACTTGCAGATGTAGATGGAAGCTCATGGACTTACTACACTCTTTGTCATCTCCTTAGTCCCCTCTAAGTTCTAATGTTTATTCTTGGTGTGTTTTTGTTATTGTTTTAGTTTTTCTGTTGAGTCACACAACTATTTAATTTTCTACTTAATAATAGAGGCAGTATTTTTCATCCACTGGCTTTAATGCACTTTCTTCTTGCTAGAGGAGATGAGAAAAATCAACTCGCCTACAGTTTCTACTTTCCTTCCTCCTTGTTGACTTCAGTCAACTGAACCAGAATACTGACATTTTTAGTGAGGGAATTTTGCATGCAAACATTATTTTAATAACTTATAGATTCATATTGTTACATCGATATCACATTTGGGTTCAGTAACCATAAATAAGTCCTTCATGTGTCATTTACAGTTTGACTTAAAAATATGAAACTCTGAAATAATACATAAGATTTATAGTTTCATGTATATTATTCTCTGTAGAATTGTGGAGTGGGATTAGACACACAAAGAAAACAACAAAGCACATACTAAATGAAAAATCCAAAGAATAAACACACACACACACACACACACACACACACACACACACACACTCACACACACACACAGACGCATACACTGTACATCTCAACAATTGCCCAAATAATATAACACTGGACTTTGCTTTATATTTCCCTTTGAATTCTTTGACTTCTGTGTTTTCATCTGCACTATCATCCCCAATTACTATAAATCTATTTTCCATAAAGATCTCTCTAATTTCCTTCTAATTTATATGCATGACTTTCTTAGCCTACTGCTCCTCAAAGGATACATTTTCATTGCAGTTGTGGGCTGGTTTAAGTTGTTCTTATATTCTTTTTCTTAGATTATATGTTTGTTTCTTCTTTTTTGTTTTTGTTATTTTGAGATTATCTTTTCATATTATTGGAATATACCATATAAAGTTTATGGTTTCTATCATCTCTAAAATTTCTTTTAGCGATCATTGGATTTAATTCAGAAATTCTGTGTTTAAAATGGCTCTTTAGCCCTCAGTACCCTGTCATTGATAAAAGTAATTGATGGTAGCCTGTTTATACATTTCTTTTCACAGACTGTTCTTTTTCATCCTTAAAAGTTTTGTAAAGATTTTCTTTCATGTTTGATATTCTAAAGTTTTACAAAGGTTAGTATTTAGTGTATATTTTTCTCTACTTGACATTTGTTGAGTTAATTATTAGATTTATTTTTCTGTTGGAGGAAAATGTTTTATCTATTTTCTTTTGTTATTTCTTTGCTTATTTTAGTCCCTTTCTTGGTTTTTTTTTTTATTGTCTCCTAACACCTACATACAGGTATGTTTAGGGTTTTCTGAACTTATGCTCTATATGCACTTTTAATGCTTCCAAATTTATTTTTCTAAGAACACATGGGTGCCTATTTTCATGTGATAAATACAATATATTCTTGAATTGGATAATAATTAAAATCTTATAACATTTTAAAAGATTGATCTTATTTTTATGTTTTGTGTGTGTGTCTTTGTGTGTGCTCATATGGGTATATACACATGAATGCACGTACCTGCTGAGGCCAGAAGAGGGAGATGGAGCCTGTGCAGCTGGAGTTACAGGTGATTGCAAGCCACTGGACATAAGTGACAAGAAGTGAACTCAGGTCCTCTTCAAAAACAGTATGTGCTCTTAACTGCCAAGCCATCTCTCAGTCCCTAAAGTCCAAATGTTTTCTTAATTCTTCCCATTATGACTGCTTCCATAGGGATCCGTTTCTGTCTTTACATTTATCTTTCTTTTTATTTTATTTGGCTTCCTTTCAATGTTTGGTAATCTTTGAATGCTAACCTAATTTTTGTGCACCAAAGACTACTTTATTAGTGTAACAGCTGACACAGGTAACTTTCGAGATGAACTAGACTATTCTGTCAAAGAGGACAGTATCCTAAATGGGAAGGAAGCCAGCAGGCTCTGTGTCAACGGCAAACTCTATTGACAGGTGGCTTTTTCTTTCTAGAACATGAACAGGCTTGGGGCACTACAGCTGCCAATCAAGTCAAAGGTAAAGGGGCTACTTAGCCTAGATTTAAGAGCTTACATGAAGAAAACAGTTCCTGCCTTTATCATATCTTCTCCCTGCCATACTACCCTGTATTTTGGGTTGTTTCTGGTACTAGTGTTTGCCTAACGAGGTAATCTAATCTGACTAATCCTGTCTGCAAGGGTCCTCCTCCAGCTCTGGTCTGCTCATGCTCATCACCTTTTCTCCCATCCATCTTTCCTTTCTTTTTCTTTCTTCCTTCCTTTCTTTCTTTTTCTTTCTTTCTTTTTTTTTTTGCAAACTGTCCCAAGATTTTAATTTTTGTTATCTTTGTTTGTTTCTGGTGAGTATTGCTATTTCTATGGGGATTTAGAATGGACAGGAGGCCAAAGAAGTTTTGTGTATCATCTTGAACTAAGGAAGCCATGTTGCTGTTCTAGCATTGCCCTACAGGGTTATCTGAATGTACCTGAAGCTTGTCTAGCAGATCACAAACAGATACTAACTGTAAACAGATGAACTCCCATACAAGTTCCCCAGACCTTGCTAAATATTCTTCATGGATCAAGTAGGAGTTAATGGTGTTACAGGGTTTAGATGATTCTAAATTGTTCCCTGAAATTCTTGCCAGTTTCATGTGTGTGTAGATGGTTCAACAGAGTAACTACAGAGACATGCCTGATCAAAGAAGGCAGAGATAAAAATTCAAGGGGAAGCATTGGACTTTACTTTGAAGCATTACATATTTTTGTTAGTTGGGCTTGACCAATTCTACCTTGGATTAGCCAGGAAAATAATTGATGTAAATCCAGAGCCAAGAATGATAACATGCGAAGATCTGTGGAGAATTGGCAGGACCCCAGACCACTGAGGAGAAGCCAATGGAGTACCTATTTTTAAAAGGGAATAAAAGGTTGTTTGAGAAGGAATGACCTTTGTGTAGAACAAAAGCAGTGTATATGGAGTACTTTAACTCAGATAAATTTTAGATAGTCTTGAATAAAAATGAAAGTGATGAACAGAGGAAATTGTGACATCACCAGAATATGAAGTAGAATATACTTTTAATTGAAAAAATATGAAATGTAATTTTTAATCTATTGTCACCATGTACAAAGATTTTCATCCACATTTTGTTATTAATATAGCTGAATGAAGACAACTGGGTTTGGGCACATTATTCACTGTGGAGGAGGTATATGCTGTCATCTAGATTCACAGAAGAATGAAAATTGCCCAGAAATATTATTCAGACATCTAGTACTTCTCTAATAATGTGAAGAATATAGTTTAAAATTTTGCCCATGAGGTAAGCATGGTAGTGGCTGCCTTACCTCAGAATTAAAAATTGAATGACTAGTGATCCCAGTAGATTAAATCACTATTGAAACATCAACCTAAATAATATGAAGTGAGTGTGCTCATATGTTGTGTTTTATTTAAGGAACAAAGAACTCCCGTAGATTTGAACTGAGGGGAACTATTTAGCGGTGATTATGAGGAAGAGGGTCGAAGGTCCCTTAGCTACGCCAGTCAGAGTTCGCTCGCTCTCAGACTGTTTCTGACATTTCTATCAATGCTTTCACTTCCAGGGTCTACTCCTTACCTTCTTCAGATCACGATTTCGCCACTCACCCTTCATGTTTACACCCTTCTTGCCTCATATGTTGAGTTGATTTTTCTGTCTTCTGTGTTTCCTCAGTATTTTGTTCATTCAGCTGCAGCTAACACTTGAGTGTCTGCTACCTACCAGACACAGTAACATGAAGTAACAGCTACGTAACAGGACCACAATCTCAATATGAGTATTCTTATGTGCCCATTTAAAGAAGGTGAGTCCTGAGAAGATAATGTGAGTTGTTCACAGTTTCACAATCAGTGAATAGAAAATTTACACACAAGCTACACAATTGTCTACATTTTTCCTCCATCACTGTGCTTTAAATTCTCAAGGTCAGAAAGATATTTCTCCCTCAATCCTAACAGCAGCATAGTGCCTGGCACGTGGTCAAATCCTGCGCAATGAACAAACAAACAAATGAATAAACAGGTAGTGAAGTCACATTAACAGCAAGCTGTACTGAAGTAAGAGTAATTTCCCTTTGTCCTCTGTTTTAAAGCTAGCATTCAATAGGCATTCATTAACATCCCCATCTCCATGCTTGGCTCAGAATTTGGCTTATGTAGCAGCACTGTGAAGAGTGATGAGGAAAATATGGACTGTGAAAAGAGTTAAGAGAATGAAGTGTGTGGTGGTAGTACACCAGGCTGATGGTTTGGTTCTAAAGCTTCATGTAATGTCAAGAATAATCAGGCTAGTCTTTCAGCAGATATTTATTTATATTTCATGTGTGCAAAACTTCATCAGTCATTATGGATAGACATGGCTGCTGGCTTCAAGTTCAGAATTTCAGTAGAAGACAGGGTATATGTGTCCACAGTGATGTTCTGAGTTAAGAGAATGAAGTGTGTGTTGGTAGTACACCAGGCTGATGGTTTGGTTCTAAAGCTTCATGTAATGTCAAGAATAATCAGGCTAATCTTTCAGCAGATATTTCAGTAGAAGACAGGGTATATGTGTCCACAGTGATGTTGTACACAAGGCAAGGAAGTATCTGCCGTAAGTGGTGAGGCAGGACTCTAAAGCAGTGGTTCTCAACCTGGGGGTCATGACCCCTGTGGGGGTTGAATGACCCTTTCACAGGAGTCACATATCAGGTTTCCTGCATATCAGGTATTTGCATTATGATTCATAATGCAATAGAAAAGTTACAGCTATGAAGTAGCAATGAAATATTATGGTTGGGAGTCACCACAGCATGAGGAACTGTATTAACGGGTCACAGCATTAGGAAGGTTGAGAAACACTGGTCTAAATAATTGAGATGTGCCATATTCTGCAGATCTCTTGAGGTTTTTGAAGAGGCCCTATCTTTGTTTTCTTAACTTTAGAATTTTTTTGATATCGAGACATGTCAACTCCTGACAGCACCCCCTATTCTACTCCAAGTAGAAGATGAGCATCGAAGAATCTCCAGTGGGAGATGATTGAATTAGTGGCAAGCCTATCTCTTGGTAGGAAAAGCCCCTTGCTCCAACTGTAGACAGAATGCTGTCCAAAAAGGACAAAACCTGGAAGCAGGTAAGTCGACAGCCTAGCTCTGCCAAGACAGGGTAGGTGAGTCCTTCATAATTCCTGCTCTACAGTCAATGTCTGTCAGAGAAACGGGGCCAAATGGCTGAAGATTAATGCTGTAACATATGGAGAGAAAATGGGAACTGTCCAGGCAGCCACTGGTATGTCATTTCTTAGTTTTGGAAGCTGCAGACCCTGTACTTCCTATATAATCATATACATTTATCTCTTTCAGGTCTCTGAGGTGGTTGAAAAATAGATAGCTAGAGTCTCATAATTAAATTTTGAGTTATGGATATAAGAAGATGTTTTAAAAATTGTGATGCAAGTTAGTATGAAAGCTGAGTTAGATATAGAACTTTAAACTTATGGAGATGTTTAGATAGTAGAATGTTAAAGTCAGGTGCCAAATACATATGGACTGGACATTGGGAATGTACGCTAAGCCATATAACACTCATAACTGTGGCCTAATTACCTCTGTTGTTTTGTATTGTATTTATTATTATAAGAGAAAGAGCCATTTGTTGGACTGAAAGGGGGAGCTGTTGGGAGGAAAACATATACCTTAAACTTAAAAAAAATAGGAAGGGGTTGGGTGGGTTGAGGTGGAAGAGAATGGTAGGATGGAACTGGAGGGGGGAGTAGGGAGGGGATTGTGATTGAGATGTAACTTGGAGAAATAAAAAATAAAGTAAAAAAAAAAGAAGAATTGAGATGTGAATAAGGCCTTAGACAAGGCCTGTTAGATGTCAGGTGCTTAGTGTTTATTGAGTGGTATTTTCAAGGTTTAGGGGCAAGTCTCTTAACTCCTTTATGTATTAATTCACTTAACATATACTTGGATGCACATTATATACTGGATACTCTTCTGGGCCATTAGCCCAGTTGCAGCTCTTTCTTTAAAGACATTCATATCATGTTTGAGTCTTAAAGATGAATTGAATCTCAGAGTTAGAAAAATTCTATAAAGATTATAAGATCCACTTTATCTTCAGTTCTAATATCTAGAAGAGTGGCCACTACCAAAAAGTTAATGTAAATTCTGGGTTTTAAACATATATTCTTCATTCTATTTTAAGATAATTAACTAAAACAATTATAAGAGGAAGCTGCAAGAATGCTGTTGGTGTTATGTGTTACTAGCTCCTTAATCTATGTACATGAGGTATTAGCTCCAACAAAGGAATTTTAATTGACAGCTTTAGTCCAGATACATATTTCTCATTGGTGTTTAAGCCTATATAGGATCTGCATAAAGCAATTACCTTCTTTTTTTGAGAGAATGTGGACATACTATATAATATTCATTATAGAACCTAAAGTGATTGGAGGTAGTCACAAGGACATCTACCAGATATTCATCAAGGATATCTCTAGATGAGGCAGGCATCTCCTAACTGATAGGATAATGGGTAGCTGCATATGAGAAGCACATGAAATACTATAGCAGGACAACTTTCCCAAACACATTCTATTCTAAAATAGGAGATGCTGGAGAGGGTTGGTGGTTCTAGAAGAGATGGGACAGAGAGATGTCACCGTGGAAGTGGGGGTATAGCTTAGTGATTGAATACTTGCCTAGCATGCATGAGGCAGGAAGGTTGTGCCTTCAAGACCAACCTAGGCTACACTGTCAGCCCCTTTTCTATGTACACACACATGGCCACACACACATGGCCACACACACACACACACACACACACACACACACACACACGAGTTCTGAGACAAAGAATTAACATTTATTTAACTTAGCTCTCTTACCAGAGGGATAGTTCCTGATTTGGAACTAGGAATGAATACTCACTATCAGCATTTATAAAAGGAAAGAGATAGAGAGACATTAAGATGCCTCAAAACCAGACAAATCTAACAAAAATAATTTTGTAGAAACAAATGTTTGCTTCTAGACTGAAAACCTGCCACATTTCACGTTAGCCTAATATGTCTTTATAGCGACAAAGTACCTGACAACTGACAAACGATTAACATGTTGAAAAAGACATACTGAAACACCATCTAGGAAGAGTCTTCCCCAGGGAGGAGTGTATGAGGACCCTGGAGCAATTGTATTCTGTTTGGAGTGTGTGTGTGTTGTACATCAGTGTATGTATGTACATAATGTTTTATATACATACATACATACATACATACATACAGCAAGGTTTAGGGCCAAGTCTCTTAACTCCTTTCAGATATAGTATTTGAAAGGCTTGGCAGGGCAGGCTGGCATCATTTCTCTTGCCACAGGCATACACAGTGAATGTCTAGTTTCTCTCTCTATCCTAAGTCATTTCTTTTGTTTTTTACTGGAAGTTCAGTTTTCTAGAGCCCTGGCCCCCCCAAGCCAGGCTCTCCCTTCCCATCAATACATGGAGAGGCCACTCCTTTCCCTCATTCCAGCTTCCAGAAAACAGAGGCTCATTGCTTATGCTGAAATTTTGATAACCCAACTGGCAGAACAGTTATTCAAATTTTAAGCGTCTGAATGCAGCAAGATCAACCTGGCCTATCCACATAAATAATTTTGACACGATAAGTATGTGAGAGCGATGATAACCGATAAGTGAAGCAATTACCTTGCTTTTTTGGATTATATTAAATGAAGATTCTGATAGAGTAATGAAAAGAGACAAAGCAGACAAAAAGCCTACTGCAGAGCTTTTGGGTACCGTGTTATCTCTATTATACCATATTGAAATAGAGACGCTCGCCAATCATGCACTTCTGTGTAACTTCTGGCTTCTAACAGGGAACAATGCATAAATTGTCACAAGACGGTAACTGATAAATTAGGATTGGCAGTGCTCTTTAAAAGGCATAAATAAACTTACTAGTCACCCTTTCCTTTGTGAAGCAGCTTTTAGGGGCCTTAGGGGGTAGGTGGATGGGTGGAATCCATTACGGCAATGCTATCTCTAGCTCCTTGCCCCTAGTCACTTCCTTGTACTCCCCTGTAGTGATTTGTATTAGAGAATAAAGACTTTGCTCTGCCTTCGTTGTCCAAATTCTACCAATTCAGACTTGGAACATGGGTTGACGATCTGTCTGTAATTCTCAGTACCCATTTACTTTACAAAGTTTGCTTTTGGTAAACAAAAAGTATCCAAAGGCTTGAGTTTTCTTCGAGGTTCCACTATCCACCTGAAGAACTAAGATTATGAAAAAAGCAGTTTTGAAATACATGGATTGGAAGAATTCTGTGACCTCAGGCTTGCTTTCTGCTCCACACAAAGCTTTTTTTTTTAATGTGGATTTTGAAGAATGAATTCAGCTCCTCATGCTTGCAGAGCAAGGAGTTTAACAACTAAACTGTCTCCCACACCCCCAAAACTTTGTTACAACTCACAAACGCCTTATGATGTTTTAGGCCAGAAGCAACTATATCACCACAGACCTATTAAATCATAGAAAGCATTGAATGAGCAAGTGAAGTTTTCTAATTGGAATCATTCTAACTGAGTATTTTAGAAAAGTCCATCTATTTAGCAGGCTGGCAAGCTCAGGGGCAACTTGCACATGTTTCTTTTTTTACTGACAGTCAGTGGCATGAGAAGATAGGACTGAGGAAGGGATTACATTCTATTATTTTCGGAATCCCAGCAGTGACTGCCAAAGCCAATTGTGTTAGCATACTGCCCACCATAAAAGCACATGGAAGGGGGTTGAAACGTGGGCGTGGGAGGGCAGAAGTCGAGATTTCAGGTTGCTGTTTACTGTGGGTTTAAACTGGCTGTACTTGGACAGAAGGCAACACCTGTGTAATGGGAGCGCCAAGGGACCCAAGGCACGATACAGATGTTATTACTGACCTGACTGGTCGGCAGTGTATGTCCAGGTTCAGAGGCAACGCTGCTTATGTTGCCTTTGGCTTTGCCAGCAAGGCTGGAGTTTCAGGCATGCATGTTCTGGCATGCATGATCATTTATCTTGTCTCGCATTAAAAACATGAAAAGCAAACCATTCACACGGCCACTTCTCAAAATGAAAGAGCCAATAAAGTTATTAAAAACAAATCACATTTGATGAAATTATTATCATTACAGGGTTTAAAATAACATTTGTTCTGTTTATGAAGCCCCAGTCTTACTGCATGGGTAAGGAATTTGCCTTTAAAGACAAGAAAAACAACAACAGGGAAATGAAGCCCAGTATCCACACCAAGGACCAGATTCCTGATTGTTTTTGTGTGGGTTCTTTTACAACAGCCCACATTGCCAGTGCTGAGGCCTCCAGACAACCAGTTGCACAAGTTAACAACAGTTGTACTGAGAGAACTCAGGATGTGGAGGAGAGATGGAGGAGGAGAAAAGGAGATGCTGGCATTAGTAATATAAACACAGGGGCTGCTTTTGCACTTAGAGATTGTGCCACTTTTTGCATATATGTAGCCAGTTCAAGCCGATTTTGTATAATTTATCTATCCTGGTTTTCTTAAATATATTATTTCTTCCTGTAATTAAAAAAATAGTGGTTGCTGTTACCTGGAATAAAATAAAATATTATTTATTAATATTTTGTTGTATTCCTTATTATAAAAATTAACAGATACAGTTTTTAAAAAGTTTTTATTGATTCTTTGTGAATTTCACATCATGTACCCCAATCCCACCCATCTCCCCATCCCTCCATACCTGCCCTCCACCCTTGCAACTTCCCCCCAAAAGAAATAAAAAGATTAAAAAAAAAACCCAACCAACCAAACAAACACATAAAATGAAATAAAATAAGAACAACAAAATCTCACCATGCAAGCTACAGTGTGCCAAGGTGTGTCACACAGTATACCCTTTTGTCCAAACAGCTTTCCTTGCAAATATTCATTGTAATGAGTCATTGGTCTGGTTCAAGGCCTCTGGCTTCTGCTACACTATTACTAGATCATACTGGGACTCCTCTCACATCCTGTTATTGCCCCGTGTCATGGAGATCCTGCAGTTTTGGATCTGCACGGCCAGCCTGTTCATATCCTCCTGCAGTTCATAGATAGCACAGATGTTGGGGTGGGCCAACTCAGAACTCTGGAGCTAGGCCTGTGTGGAGGCTCAGATGGCCCTGGTCCATTAGATCTCCTGTGTCCATCAGGGTCAGTTCTATTGCACTGTACAGGCAAGGTGTGGGACCACTTTCTGAGTGCTGCAGCCTGAGAGGGGTGGGGCCAGATCTCCCTCTCTCACACCCTAGGGCCAGCTCCCAAGTCTGGTGGTGATGGTGATTGTGGTGAAGATTTCTCCCCATCTAGGCCACCTCATAGCAGATGAGGGGTGGGGCTAGCTCTTTTGAGTACCACAGCCAATGAGGGGCAACGTCAGCTCTCCTGCACCTGTGCCACCAGAGCCAGCTCTCCCATGTTTCCCAGGCGAGGGGCAGGGCCAGCTCTCCTGAGTGTGGTGACCAACAAGAAGTTCTCACCTCCTACTGCAGGTGAGAGGTGGGGCCAACTCTTGAGTGGGGTGACTGGCAAGAGCCAGGGTCAGCTCTCCCACTGCAGGCGAGGGGCAGGGCCAGCTCAGTGCAGTGCTCAGACATCAATATAGCCGTAGATGGGAGCCAAGACCAAGCACATCCACATTGCCTTTGGTCGCAGCACGGCCTTGGACATCAGCACAGACTCTGGCTGTGATAGATAGGACCATGGACCCAGGTATAGTCCCCGGTAGCAGCATGGGCCTGAATGTCACAATGGCCTCAGGTGGCAGTGCAGGGCACTCAGATCAGTATGCCCCCTGGCCTCAGCACCTCAGCATGTTCTCAGGCTATAGCCCAGAACACCAATATACAGTTGACTTTTGGTGGCAACATAGGCTGCTGACATCAGCATTGTCTGCAGTTAGGGCCGTGGACCTGGGTCTGGCCTTTGGCTGTAGCCGGGACCTAGACCTCAGGTGGTTGCGCAGCATCCTCATTCTGCCTCTCTCCACAGTGCATGAACCACTCGGCTTTCCTTTCTATCCCATATCTCCACTGTGTACTCCATCTTTCCCATCTCTCCATCACATATTCGCTTATCATAGGGGTGCCCACCATGGGGTCCTGGGCAGAAGCTTGGGTATCATCCCCTCATGACCACCCCAGTTTTATCTACCTCCCTCCCTCCCAATTTGAGAAGTCAGCAACCTTGAAGTATACTTGTCTATGACTGGCTGTAAATAGAAAGGCAGGTTTCAGTGGTTTTTGGTGGGACAGCTCAATTGCCATGATTGGACAAAAGCAGAAGTGCAGAGTCCCCCAAAGTTTCCCTCTGCTCACAGATGCTGGTCACCACAGTTCCCCACTGTGCTGGCTAATTTTATGTCAACTTGACACAGGGTAAAGTCATCTGAGAGGCATGAACCCCAATTGAGAAAATGCTTTCTTTAAGATTGGGTTGTAGGCAGGCCTATACACCCTTAGTGATTGATGTGGGAGGCCCCAGCCCATGGAAGGTAAGGATTGTCGGTGAGGCTATCCCTGGAGAGATGGTCCTGGATTCTATAAGAAAGTGGGCTGAAAAAGCCACAGAGAATGAGCCAGTAAACACCACTCCTCCCTGGCCTCTGCATCAGATCCTGACTCTATGTTCCTGCCCTGTTTGAGTTCCTGCCCTGACTCAACTTCAATGACAAACAGTGATGTGGAAGTATAAGCCACATTAACTCTTTCCTCCTCAAATTTCTTTTGTTAATGGGGTTTTTATCATAGTATAAAGACATCCACATATTTCCTATACTCCTTAATGCTCTCCAACTCAGGTATTATGAAGGGCACACCCAGGGCCTCCTTGTGCCTATTTTGATTGGCTGTTTGTTACCTGTTATAGTTATTAATGTCACCATAATTATTTCGTAGTACAAAGTTAAGTACAAACAATAGAGGTAGATTTTAGTCCCTGGAGATGTTTTCGTCTGTAGCTTTTAAAAGAAGCCAAGCTATGAGTAATAATGTTGAAGCAGGCAAACTTAGGAACTTTGAAACCTTATAATCTATGCATTCTATTTATACATTTATGGGAACTCTGGGTACATTTGATAAGGTTCATAAGCTACCACTGTGAGTGGCTATTATACATACATACGTACGTACGTACATACATACATACATACATACATACATATATAAAACTCAAGGATCCTTAAAACAGCTAACTTCCTGTTAACATCTTGTAGCATGGTACTTTTGCTAACTAAGAATATTGGAGAGATGTAGAAGTATGGTATTTGATCTTGACTACCATTCAGCCAACTACCAATATTTTTATAAGAACTAAGAAAATCTACTGGGCTTCCCCATTGTCCTGCCCAGAAACAAAGTATGCATAAAATGTAGATGTTATTCTGAGATAGTCCATGATCCAAATGAAAAAAAATCGCTTCTGTGTTACATCCTTTTTGAGCACTTTATTTTAATGATGAATAAATGAAAGTGCCCCAGCTCTGATTGTTAGGCCTCTGGCTACCACTGAATGAGAATATCTTGAAGTTTAAGCTTGGGCACTCACTGCACACAGTGGATCTCTCCCCACTGAGCTCATCAACAACACTTTTGTCACCTTTGTCATGTTGAGGTCTGCAGAGATGTTTGTATGACTAGGACACAGAGGTCTAGAAAAGGTAGATTTAATTGCTCCTACTCAGGAAAGTGTGACAATAGGCATATTCTCTGGCCAAATCCCTCCAGATGACCTTTTCATTTTCTGTATATGCCTCCCTCTAGTTCTTTACTATTTTTCAGTCAAATATGTATGATATCCTTTCCATGAGCCAGAAACCAGGCACTTCTTTGTAAAGCCCCAATCGAAGCCTGACTCACACATTGGATTCCTTTTCCAGACTCTTGAGTAGAAATTGCTGTGAATTTAGATCTTCTGTCACATCCACCGTGATGTTCATTACATTGCACCATGATTAGCTAAGACTAGTTCTTTCCCTTACTCCAAACTACAGTTTTCTTGAAAATACTGATTGGATCTTGATTCTCATTATGTTCCCATAGTTGAAGCTTTGCTTATATGTAGCAGCTCCTTCAGACAGTACTTGTGACTACAGTAGAGTGATTATAGATATCACCGTGTCTTCCTACCTCTCTGCAGCCATGTCCTGGGCCACAGAACCTTATAGCTCCTTCTAACAGGTGTAGACTCTTATTTCCCTGCTCCTGGAAACAGGGCTGGCTTTGAAACTTGCTTAGGCCAATTAAACATGACTATGCCTAAAGAAGACACAAGGGCATACTAGCAGAGTTCATAATGGGAGACTTATAGAGACCCTTAGCTTGATTGTCTGTTTCCCCTGCAAAAGGCCACATGTATGAGAAACACTAGCCTAAGTTTTCAACATTTTTACCAACTCTCCAGATGAATCCATATAAATAAGCCTGCTGCACTAAGATAAACCTAACCTAGCCCAGGCCAGCCAACTAGTCAATTTGACATAAACCTATGAAAAAGAAATACTTATTGTTTGAAATCACTGAGTTTTTATGATTAATTATCAGAAAGAGCTGACTTAGTTGCTGGGGTTGCAACTTAGTTTCTAGATTGCTTGCCTAGCACCCTGGATTTGATTCCCAGCACTGCATAAAGCAGGTGTAGTTGTGCCCACCTATAAACCCAACATTTAGGAGACAGAGGCAGGAGATGAGGAATTCAAGGTCATCCTTGGTTAAAGAGCAAATTCAAGGTGTTCTGAACAGTATGAGACCAGGTCTTAAAAAAAAAAAAAACCAGTACAACTGTTTCTTCTTTCTTTTCTTTTTTTCTTATCCTCTCATTAGAAACAAAAGGCTCTGCATCCTACTAATTTACAAATGTGACATTTTGTGTAGGAAACAGAGCCTATTATTTGTCTTTCTTAGGTTACTCTGGCAAATCCTGCCCTGCTAAGGACTATCCTGGAGCTGCATATGACAAGCTGTTGTTCACCTTATCAATACCCTCAAGTTTCTCGAAAACAGAAATGGAATCAGGAGAGGTAGTATAATTGATGCGAGGTCCCTGAGGGAGGAATGAAGTGCAGACTCCCGCCAGCCTGTTTGCTATGGAGCCCTTAGGGGGCTGTGGGCTTCCCCAGCCACAGCCTTTTCTACCTCTCAGCCAAGCTTTAATCACTAAAGCTCTTCACTTATTTTTTTTTTTAAGGTACAGTTGGCATGAAATGTTCATAAACACAGTCCAGCTTAATGAGGAATGATATGAACATCCAAGAACAGGTTATCTAATCACTTCAATTACTAAAAAATTCAGTGTATGTACTTTCTCCTAACCTATTTATAATGATGTTGGACCCTCACTGTGGCCTATTCTGATGCCAAGAGTTCCCCAAGCAGACAGGTAGATATATGCACATTCATACCCCCCTCATCTTGAAGCTTATTAGTCTTACAAAACACTATTTTCTTTGCAGGTTGGATGGTTATAAAAGTTTTGGTTGGAGGGTGTGATACTTCCCAAGACTTATTTGTGGGATAAACTTTATTTGTGGTATCAGGCAACGTGTGGAGGAGCAAAGTCAATCAGAGCACAGGTCTGAGAGTTCTTCCATAACATAATTTTAGTAGAAAATGATGTAAATTTTCTTTACTGAGTAGTTAAGAGGGGTATGGATGAAAAGGAAAATGGTGAGAGATAGTGTCAAAGCAATTAAAATGCTGATAACCGTTTTCCCAGTATGAGTCAATAGTTAAGACATTGCTGTGTACCCTAGTGAAAATTTATAGTGGTCAGCATCTATGAAGGAAAATGATTTGATGTCAATTGTCTCTTAGTCAGAAATCAAACTGAACTGTGTCTCATGACAAAGAAAAATTAACTATTTTGTTAATTACTATAATTATCTCCCCCACACTTATTTTGACAGTCATGTCAGCAGTGGAAAACAATCTTAAATTGCCTCTTGCCTCTTATGAATCACAAATTCATACAGTTTTGACACATGACTTTACTTTATCCTTCACACTTGCTTTGGGACCTTTTGCCACCTGACTCTTCAGAACAATGCCTTGGTGACTTAAAAGTGAGAGGAGCAGAGGCATAGTGAGGCAGAGAGGGAGAGGGAAGAAAGGGAAAAGAGGCAGGGAAAGAGGGAGATCTTTTTTTTTTTTTTGTAGAAAAGATTATGTGGAGCTATACTACGCCTTGAAACTGCCTCCCAAACACAAGGAGTCTCATTTTTCTCTTCTCCTTCCTTCCCTTTCCATTCAGAGAAAGTTCTAGCACTCATGTAAAAATGCCAAGGTGGGAAAAATGGTGATAGGTGGGAATAGGGGAAGGAGGGAATGAAGGTGAGTTTGTTCAAAACACATTATATACATGTGTGGAAAATTAAATAAAATGTTTAAAAATAAACAAAACAAAACCAAATCTTCCCAATCCCAGGTATGGGAGCATGTGTTTGAAATTCCAGAACTGGGAAGCAGGGACAGGCAGGTCCCTGGGGCTCTCTGGATAGCCATTCTAACCTAACTGGTGAGCCCCAGGCCAGTGAGACACCCTGTCTCAAAGGAAGAGATGACATTCCAGAGATGATGTCCATGGTGGTTCTGTGGCCTCCACATGCATGCATGTGCATGTTCCCCAACACCCAAACACCCCTCCCCTCTCAACACACACACACACACACACACACACACACACACACACACACACACA
>CAJQZJ010033733.1:1378554-1390579 GCA_907164525.1 Lophiomys imhausi
ACACACACACACACACACACACACACACACACACACACACACACACAGTATAAAGAAGAAACCGAATGAGCTTGGGTAATTGAAAGAGCCAGAAGTTCTGTGTGAACAAAAAGCACAGCTAATATTTGCCAACTTCAACACTTTCCTTTCTCAATGGGCACACGTCTAAAGGGTTGGCTGCTTGCAGATTTTCCCAAAGCACAAATACTTCACTGAAATGCTAAACCCCTGAGGTAGCCTCATTCCACCCAACTCAATGAAACTGGCAGAACAGAAGTGAATATCGTATAAATCCAGCCCTCGTATAAATCTTAACTGTTTCCTTTTGTCATGCTGTATCTAGTGACATTCCCTCATGCATGAATATCCATCTATCAAACAGTTCTTGGGCCGTACTATGTATCCAGCATGTTGGTAAGTTTGGGGTGGGGCAGGCTTTGTCTTCTCATACTCTCAGTTGGTAACATACTTCAGAGGCAAGCTCATAAACAGAATCTAGAATATATAGATTTTCCTTTAGATCTTATTTGGCCCACTTTACTAAAACTCATTTGTATGTGTCACTTACTAGCCATAGGCAGATCAAGATGCTTTAGGTAGGAAACCTTTGCATTGGACCACCAACCACCTACCACCACAAGAAAAGATTTAGGCTTAGAGTGGAACATGTGTTGCCATGAAGTATTAATACAGTAGATATACTGCATTCATGTCATGGAGTATGGGCAGAATAATTTGAAAGATTTACATCAAGAAGTGACCCCTTATAATTATTTTTTTAAATTGTATTTTGTGTGTATAAGTGTTTTGCCTGAATATGTCTGTGCATCACATGCATGCAGTGCCCATGGAGTCCGGAAGAGGGCACCAGATTCCCTGGAACTGGAGTTAGCGGAGCTTGCCAGCCACCATGTGTGTGCTGGAAAAGCCACTCAGGTCCTCTGGAAGAGCATCAAGTGCTGTTAAGCACTAAGCCATCTCTCCAGCCCTCGTATAAATCCTGATGTTGTTATGGTTTAATGTCTAAAACAGTGCCATGGACAAAGAGGAGTAGCTCTGTGAGTTCTCCACAGAGCCTCCATCTTGACGGTGATGCTCTTCATAAGAATGTTAGGATCAGGGTCTTTCAAGGGTCACCGATACTCTGGCAAGCCAACGGGGACTTTCTGTGAAGCCTGATCATGCTAGCAAGTCAATCAGTTCCTCTGGCTTATTCAGCTAAAGGTGTGATGGGATTTTTACTGTTCTGTGGTTAGCTTTTACTTCTGTTATTACTACTGATGTTATCTGTTATAGATACCTGAGCAAAAAAAAAAAATTTTTTTCCTTCTTCCTTAGTGGCTCAAAGCAAAGGGGATTAAAAAAAAATTCAAATTGCCCAACAGAGAAAATGTGATGAGGTCCTATCCTTGACAAATACATTGGCATTTTCATCTGGAAGGTTCTTGGTTTCTAAGGAATAATTTTTTGTTGTTGTTGCTGTTTCTAAGTAGGTCTGCAAAAGATTGAAAAGGTAGGTAATTTTCAGTTAAATTTTCCCTGGATTTTTTAAAAAGATTTTTCTTGCACATTTTGCACATTCTATACATTTTACATTTAATACACTCACAAAGGCAGTTCTGGCTTATCTATGAGTAACTAGGCTCTACCTTGGCTCAGACATTCTTAAATCCATCTATCTTAAGAATTTTAAAGTACCTCTTATCATTTCAGAATTCAGATTTGAAGTCTGAGAAAGGAAGAGAGAGCTCCGTTCTTGGCCTCGGTCCCATCCTGAACAATATGAGGTTGATATGGAAGTTCAGAGAATGGATTTAGGATGGGTATATATTTTATTTTAAAACTACTTACATTTGCTCACCTTTCCTTCCTTGTGAGCAAGCAAATGGTAGTTTTGTAACAATTGTCCTCCGCGCAGAACACATCCATTTTGAAAGGAATGTTCAGCTCTTACTGGGTCTCTTTTAATAAAAGTAAGACTATATCTCACTTGTTTTGTAGGAAGACTAAGAGACTTTGCTTAGAAACCCTGGTGAATAGAAAGAAATTCAGCAAAAATATCAGGTCATCTGTCTTCTGGCATCTCAGAAACTCACCCACTCAATTCGGGAAGGGGTGGGCACAGGAAGGAGGCAGCTTGCTTACAATGCTTGGCAAACTGGCATTTGGGACCTTCTTTATCCCTGTGGAGGAAGAGTTTAGGCATTCTTTAGTCTGCTGACTTTCCCTTGTGTTTCAGAGATTTATTTACTTATTTATTTTCCTTTCTAGAAAGCCACTACACTATGAGGTTCTAAAGATCACAAGGAGCTTCCTTCTTCAAGTACAATCCTTAACGTGATGGTCTCGGTCCCCTTTACATAGCAAAATGTAGAATAAGGGACAGCAGACCCTCACTTCACCCCCAGTGCCACTCTGAGAGCAAATTCGTAAGAGCTAACTCCACCTTGGGAATGCTGAAGAGGTCTTCTCTCTCTCCTAATGTTGCCTTTGTGGATTCAGTGGCCGCACCCCATTGTTGCTCATGGTTTGTGGGTCCTGTGTCTGGACAAAGCCACACATGGTCACAGCCTGATCATTCCTTTCAGTTGCTTGTGTTTGTATTTCATTGCAGCTCTTCTTCTACAAGCTCCCTCTTTCAATAAAGTTTTTCTTTAGTGAGATGTGAGAAACTGTCCTTTTGTTTCCACCTTTGTTCGTATGTGTCTTTGCCATCACCCAGGGCCGTTTCAAACCATCATTTTGAAGGGTCACTCATTCCCTTCTATAGGCAGTTGAGCCCGACAATGGGTTAATGACACCTGAACAAGCCATATTAAAATTACATCCTGTATGAGAATAAACAGCTCTGAAGTACTAACAGAAGAACATAAGTAAGTGCCTTCCAAAAAAAAAAAATCAACACTGAAAATATTAGTTAAAATGTTAAAGTGTATTAGCCAATTACACAAAATCCTTTTATATTGCCTTGCTTCATTTCAAACAAGGCATGGGCTATTTTGTTTGTGAACTCAAGTGGAACAAAAAGCTACAGAATGCAATTTGTGTCAGGAACTGGACTACAGAAGGACAACTAATTCTAATTAGTACGAATTCCCCATAGGCCAGGGGAGGCCAAGTGCAGGAACCAACTGCCCTAATGCTGCTTCTAACTTGCAACAGGTGGGCCGAGGCCTTCTAAAGGTTGTCATGGCAATAGCTAATGGTAGACCTTTGGCCGGACACCAGTAATTAATTGCAGGCATGTCCAGCCTTTGAATGTGATATCTTTTAATACATTTCTGAAATAAAAGAAGGCTGGCTCTTCTAATTGGTTAAAATTCAGACAGCAGAAGGCTTTGCCAAGAACCCCTGCAGTATAATGCAAGACTGATTTCAGCCTCTCTAACTTAGATGTTTTATCTCTTGCTACACAAGGGAGTGAAGAGAAAGGCATTCACTTAGATAAAGTTAAGGTTCTGTCCAATGTGGTCTAAAGAGGGAAACATTCACACAAGGTACTTAGGCTGTGTGTGAGGCCTTGAAGAAGCACATCTTTCAAAAATCTGACAAAGTATCAAAAATGTCCATCTGATTTCTCACGCCTGAGTGTTACAGCCTACTGGGCAGGTATCATTCAGTAAGTCATCTTCTGTGACAACCTATACTTAGAGGGTGTTCCCCAAGGACTGTTTGGCTTGGGTTGTGGCCAAGAGCTGGGTAGTAGTGGAGGTGTTTGTAGAGTAAGGGGACCAAAGGAAGACAGCCATGCTCCATGCTCTGCAGAGTCTGCTGTTCAGTTTGGACTTAGGGTACCTCCTGCAGTACTCACAAAAAGCTAAAAGGGGATGCTCAATTCCTGCATGCCTGGCTACTTGTAAAATGGAGTATGGTATATCTAAACAAAGTACTCAAGGATTGGGTAAAAAGACCTGGTCCTTCTTTCCCTCTGGACTTGAAATTATGCTACTGCACATTCTGGGAAGGTAAGCAGAACAACTATGGCAGGAATGATAGTTAGGTGAACTGAGTCTCACCGTAGGGCAGGCCTTGTGCTAGGCATTCTGCATGCAATACCTCGGTGCCATTATTTTTTTCTATCTTAGGGAGCAGGGGACTGAAGTTTAGGGAAGGTGACTTGCTCACTGTGTGATAGACAGTGATGGCAGAATAAGCTTCTAAAACGAGGTCTGACTTACAGAAATCCATGTTGATCTGTGTTCATCTAGGGTTGAACCCAGCCAGTCCACCCTTTGTTTTCATTGGTTATTGTTATATTAAGTTGTGTACTGTGGCTTGCACCTAGGGCTCCATGTATACTGGACAATTACTGCACCATTGAGTTATATCACCTCTTTTGCTTTTTATTTTGACATAGGGGCTCATGACATTTCACAGGCTAGCCTGAACTCAATCTGTAGCTCCCAAGGACCTTGAACTTGCAATTCTCCTGTGTTAGTGGTGTTCCAGGTAGCTGGAATTGCAGGCTCATGCCACCCGAGCTGCTTACCCATCTTCCTCTCAAAATTATTCAACCCAAAGCACGTTATGTAATCTTTGAACTTTTGGTTCTGAATCCTGGACCTTTGTTCTTGAACTATGGTCCTATTTACTGAAACAATTTTTAAAAGATACCTTTTGTTAGATGCTTAAATTTTTAAAAATCACAGGACCGACCATTCCCCTATCTTTCTTTTTTGTTCAACATATGGGTATATAATTATTAATTTCTCTTTTTCTAATGGTAAGTAGGCAACTAAACAAGGCAGGAACTGTCCCTGTTCATCACTACATGAACCAAAACCATATTTAAAAATTTTCCGTGGCTTTTCTTTTTATGTGTGAGGTTTTAAAACAACCACATTTTAGTGAAAAAGAAAAATCAGATTCGGTCCATTCTGAAATGAATGTTTTTTTTAAAATCCAAGCTTCAAAACAAAGTGTTGTTGAGTTCTATGTTTGTGTGGACTAACCTGTTTTCATGTGGAATACAGTTTTTCCTGAATAACTTTCTTTTAGCTTCACTGAGGGAGACTAATCTCCATAGGAGTATTCTAAAGAGATCTATTCTTCAAGTGAGCCCTCCATTAGAGGGTTTGTTATTAATAACACTCACCTTTGTTATTTTCCATGATCCAGTGAACAGGAAGTTTAAGCAGGAAGCAAATTTAGAGCATCTTCAGTAGTTCTGTCCCTGAACAAATGCCTTGGTATAGTTCTTTTGCCATCTTATCATGACAAGTGAATCTGTGACAGACTTTCATGCTAAGCAATGACCTATCCCTCCATTTTGGTGTATACATGCTGCTTTTCTGTATACATGCTCCATACCTACTTCCTGATGTTACTAATAAAGTCAGATAATAGTAGTCATGACAACAACGGGGCCAGTTTAACCCCCCCTTCTTTTTTTTTTTTTTAGTGTTTGTTTATTACTTCAGTTACATCTCCATCATAGTGTCCTCTTTCCACCCCTCCCAGTCCTGCCGTCCCACCCTCTACCCCGTATCCCTTCCACCCCACTCCTCTTGAGTGGAGTGTCCCCACATAACAGTCCCCCACCTCAGTTCAGCAGTCATATGAGGGCCAAGAGCTTCCTCATACACTGGGGGCCTACAAGGCAGCACCACTAGGGCAAAGTGTCTCACTGACAGGAAAAAAAAGTCTATGTTCATGTTCCCTTTGGTGCATTGGTTGTAGTATTGTACATGGATAATGCCTGGGACACTAGTACAACAAGAAAAACAGTTTAGGCTGCCATTGCTTTAGTGGCTGGATTTCCCATGGATTTATATTTATCTAACAATTGGATGGGAGATATTCTGTAAAGCTGTAACCTCTCCTACCCCATGATTAGATTTGTTTTACTGATAAAATGCTGCTATAATGACCTCCCCGAATCTTTTGACTCATGGCTTGTGTGGCACTAGAGGCTAAAGGAGGGTTGCTTTTAGCAACATATTTGCATAAGTTGATCTGAATGATCCCCATGCAATTCCATGACTCCAGGGCTGGCCTGTCATCTCAGAGAAGCCTGAGGTATTCAGCCCAAAGAGATCAAAACTCAAGAATTAACTAGTCTTCATAAAATGAGAACATCTCTAGGAACAGTAAAACAAATGATTATCATTTCTTCTTGGCGTTGGACTATGCCAAGCTTGAGAAAAACAGAGCTCTCAAACGTTGACAATCTGGTATATTGAAGTATGACCATTATTTTTTATTTTCCACATTTTTGGTCCAAAGACAGTTCTGAGTAATTGATTCCCATAATGAGCTATGGTTCGTTAGTCAATTTAATTTATAATTGAATTGGATGGATGTAACTCTGTGTAAAATTGTCTCTGAAGAATCTGTTTTGTTCGTCTGTTCAACTTCTGACAGGGATGGAAGAAAATCTAAATTATTCCCTCCTGCAATGGGGAAAAATTCAGAGTCTCAGCTTCCCCGGTGAAATTAAGAGAAAAAATATTTTTAATAGTTGCTATGCAAAAATATTATGGGTTTACTAAAATTTATACAAGCGTGTCAATTAACACATTCGTGGCAAGGACAGTAGATTTGGGAATCTGTGTAAATGCCTGAGGCAAAGCCTGCGCTGAGTACCAAGGAGCTTCTTCATTATTAGAGTGAGCACCCGGTCTCCCGTAGTCTATCATCATTGGTTATTGACAAAGATTGTCCTATTGCTACATAAATACACCAAGAAAACAATAGCTCTAATTCTGCAGGTGTTGTGCAATTATCACGACTTGTATTTTCTATACATTTTCAATAATGCTATAATTTGGGAAACAATTATTAAAATAACCATGTAGCATTTTCATTTTTTTTTCCAGTTTGAAAGCTTGTCAAGGAAATTTGAACTTTAATTGTGAACAATAGACTTTCGTTTTTTGCTCAGAGATTTTCTCCCCTTCTTCCCTTCTTCCTGAAGCCCTTCACATTTAAAACTTTTACAACCGTCTTAGCACACACTCAAAACAAAGCCATAATTATGTAAAAAGAAATGTTTTACAGTTAATGCCATCTAAGACACTCACCAAGTGCCAAAATGCATAGGATTTTGGTAAAAGGCAATCTGTTCTTTGAGGATAATACATGCAAACTACTCTCATGTGAAACCTGAGGCAGGAGGCAGGAATAGTATACTGCCTTAGCTCACACCTATGGAACTCGCTTTGAGACTATGCCCAGAAGTGGGTTACAGGCTGCCATGTGAATGCAGTTTAATCATTTTTAGAAGCGAAGGGCCTTTAGGGTACTCTTGTTCCATAAGACTTATTATATCTAAAAAAAGATGAAGGCATGGGCTTTATTCCTTCTCATTAACAATGGTAATGATCCCCAATGATGGACTGTTGTATGAAATTCACTGACCAGGAAGACAAGCCAGATGAAAACAGCTGTCTTTTTCCATTGTCAGACCCTGCTCCTCTGTGGACAAAGAGATCATGGATTCCCGTCCTGGACTCCAATGGAGAAGGCATTATGTCACTGTATGGGCACAGCCATTTCTGTGGGCTTTAGTCTAATCCCTTACAAATGTTAAAAATATATATTTTACTTAGTTATAATGATATGGATAAATGAGGTTTAAGTAAGGCGGGTCAGGATATGAAGTTCAAATGTTACAGTTCTCAAGAGGTGAATCTCTTGCAGCTTCTCTTCTTTCCTGTGCTGTCTGCTCTCTTTCCTTGTCCTTTACAGGGTTTTAACTGTGGTTTTTTTTTTTTTAATTACTGACAGAGGCAGAGGACATTTCATTAGAAAAAAATAGTGTTCAGATGAGCCGAATTCAACTTTAACTCCATGATTGTAAACAAAGCAGGACTTGGGTTTATCGGGTAAACAAAATCAGCAGAGATCTCTGAAACTCATAATTGTAGCATTGCCTCCTGGGGATTTTCATTGGGACTCATCTTTTATGTAAGTCAGGTATGTAAAATGGATTGGAAGTGAGTCCAACAAAATATTCAAAGTCACATCAATCATTCATACACAATGCACAGTTCAATGAGGGCTGACTCCAGCACCCAGATAAACCATGTCCCTGAAACTTATATTCTATGGCAGCAAAACCAGCTGTGATCAATCACCCCCTAACCAGCCCAAGTTACATTTTTGATTTAGTCCTTAAACTCTTCTAGGTAGAGTTTGAAAACTATGGTTTTTATCTAAAGTGCTAGATCAATACCTATGATCAATAAGCATTCATTTCCCACTAAAGGGAACAATGGCCACTGGGATCCTGAGATATTCTCATAGAGAAAAATGTTGGGTTGAGTAGATCATTAATACATCAAATTTTAGAGGGGCTGTGTCTTGAACATCTCCTTGAGGATGCCCCTTTTCTTCAAGATAGCTGTTTCTTTGCTAGGATTTCCAGGAAACTCTTCAGAACCTCGTATACTGATGCATTCTGCAGTTTCAATCCACAGCATTATTTATTGATGATTTGGACTTGTGAAATTTTATGGGGTGTCTTGATATAAAAACATTATAAAGTGTGGGCAAGGTTTGCAAATGGTACTAATGATATCACAGTGGAGATACAGGAGTCTATGCCTGGGCCCATGTTCACCTGAAGTTGTGCAAACACCGAAGGGCCCCTGCTTACATCACATGGCACCAAGGGAAGGAGGAAAATTCTAAGACCAGTGATAGGTTTAATACCAGTGACAGTATAAAATAACTCTTTTGTAATTCCTCTCTGGCTTTCACACTAACATTTTTTTTAATAATTTATTTTTTATTTCTTCAAGTTACATCACAATGACAATCCCCTCCCTACTCCCCCCTCCAGTCCTACCCTTCCACCCTCCTCCCCCTCAACCCCCCCATCCTCTTCCCTTCTTTTTTTTTTTTTTAGTTTAAGGTATTTCTTTTTTCCCCCCAACACCTCTCCCTTTCAGTCCAAAAAATGGTTCTTTTTCTTATAACTATAAATACAATTCAAAACAACAGAAATAAATAGGCCACAATTTTAAGAGTTATATTTGCCAGTTGTGGTGGCGCACGCCGGTAGGATTTGCTGAAGGAGGCAGAGGCAGGAGGATCACGAGTTCGAGGCCAGCCTGGGCTACACACTAACATTTTTAACCAGTTAATCCAGACAGGGGGCCATGGCTTACATTCTACTGCATTCAGAATTGCTAATACATTTTTCTTTTTGCATTGACAAAGTTATTAAGAGACTATCTAATGGAGTGACTGCATCACTGTCCTATAATGATTCCCAGCTTTCCATTAATTCAAGGGACTGGCTTCTACTTCAGTGGAAGTTTAGCCTGAGTGAAAGACACTTGAGAAGTGGGCAGGAAAGTGAATTGGCTGTCAAGCAGAGTTGAAAATTTCCTGCTTTGAAAATGATGGGAGACGGGATGCAAAACAGGGTAGAGGGGAAAAAAGAAATCCTGAGTCCTTGTACATTTTGAAGCAACATACTTTAAGTACTTTCAACTGTGCGCCCTTGATAAAAAAAAATTCCTTGGAGCACACACCTGTCCACATCATCTTCAAATACGTAAATTGTGCACTGGCACATGGCCATATATGTACGTATATGTGTATGTGTATATATTTAACAGGTTCACTAACAATATCCAAAGCATACTTTAATCATGGATGATAATGAAAATGGATATCTTTTAAACTTTTTAAAAATTATTTAAAAAAAATATTATTGTCCTTATTATCATAAAATTTTATTGTCCTTATTGGGGAAGATAAAAAGCATTAAGGAAAACATAGATGGGGGGATAGATATGACCCAAATATGTTATGTGCACATATTAAAATGTCACATGGAAGCCCATTTGTTTGTGCAGTTAATATATGCTAGTTTAACAAACTGTATTTAGTAATGTGGCCTTGAAGGAGTGGAAGCTTGTGCTCATGTTACTGACATTGTCTTCAATCTGCATTGACTTTGCAATCTGTGGTAACTTCTGTCTTCAGGTTCAAAAGCAACTTTAAAACCCAAGATATCAATTTTGTGAACTAATGTAACTGAAGTTACATAATAACCCAGGAACCTGTTTTAGTGGTTCAAGGAACTTGCTAGTATTTTTAGCATATGCTAACACCTGCACCCCTCAGGGTGCAAGGGTTATCTCCCTGCTTAACACTTTCTGATGTATGCACATGGTGGAGACTAGTGTCAAGACATAGGATCAATATACCTAAGGTTGACTTTGTGTATGAATATAAGTGAATATTGCATTATTTCTTTCTGCAGAACAAAAGCTCATCTTATACGGCTTGTTTTGGAGATCTCTGTGCTAGAGTACTGGGGAAAACATTTCTGTAGAGTCTCACCTGACATGAACATGCATGAGGCCACATGTCCTCATGCTATCCTCCCTTCTCTTATAGTCAAGAGTACCACTTCCCACAATGGAATACTACTCAGCTATCAGAAACAAGGAAATCATGCAATTTGCAGCCAAATGGATGGAACTAGAAAAATCGTCTTGAGTGAGCTAACCCAGACTCAGAAAGATGCTCATGGCATCTATTCACTTATAATTGGATTTTAGTCATATAGTACAGGATAACTATCCTACAACCAACACACCAAAAGGATCAGGAACATAGACTTTGTTACCTATTAGTGGGACAATTTGCCCTAGGGGTGCTACCATGTAGGTCCCCAGTGCAAGAGGAAGCTCTTAGCCCTCATGTAACTGTTGAACTGAGAGGGGCTGATTTGTAGGGACACTCCATGTCGGAGGAGTGGGATGGGTGGGAGAGGGAGGAGAGGGTGGGAGTGTGGAACCAGGAGGGGTGGAAAGAGGGCACTATGATGGAGATGTAACTGGATGTAATAAATAAACATTATATTTAAAATAAAGAGTACCACTTTCATACCCTGGCTTTCTCTGTGACACAAATGTCACAAAGTGAGCATTTCTGTTCACTTACTCTGTTTTTACTGAGAATGATCTGTGAGCTTTAGGGTTCAGTGTGTCTGTCTGTATGGAATATGGAGCCTAACAGAGAATCACAGATAAAAACTGGTTAGATATGGATCTGATTATGGTCTATGCCATGATGGCAGTATGCACAGGAACTGGTCACAGGATGTGTCAGGCCATCTAGGGAAAGCTCCTTGCAGAAAGTGATGTGGGAGTTGAGACCTTCAAATAAATAGGATAGGTCCAAAGATGAGAGAGACAAGTATCTTAGGAAAACTACAGGATATCCATAATGTGGGCCATGTGGAAAGCAACAGAGTCTGCAATTAGGCAAAGAAGAGAGGCTACATTAAACAAGGTTCGGTGTGTTATGTTAGGCCTTCCACTTCATTCCGGGACCTGGGCACAGCCCTTGGAGACATTGCAACATGGGACAGACATGGGTAGGAGAACTCCAGTACAGAACACATTTATGATAATGCTAAGTAATCAGCATTTGTAAGCTTGGATTAACATTATCATCAGTATGAATACCATCATCCAAGTTTATTGATTATCACCATCACTATCATTACAGTTGCCGAGTGATCAAAGTTGCAATTCGGAGGCAAGTGAAAGCACAGGGCATTTTTTTCTAGGTTCTTTGTTCTTGGAACTTTCTTGTCCTTACTTCCTAAGATTTGTCCAGCCTGTTAGTGTTGAGTTTTCTGGTAAACATTGTTACAGTATTGGACTTTGTCTACATATTTATTTAGTCTTGAAGTGAACTAAGTGAGGAAAGGCCAGAGGTGAGCCTAGAGGAGGGAGGGATGGATAGAATTTGGAGAAATGTTGCCAGAGAGCTTTCATTGTGTAAAAGCACATATTTCATGTGGACAGCATCTCATACAATGCCAGTTAGGTACACAAACTGGATACATATCCCTTCACTGACCTAGTCTTTTTTTTTTTAACTTTAGAAATCTTCCCACTGCTGAATGGCTGGCCTTTCTATTATTGGCTTACTTTCTTTTGCTATATGAAAATTTTTGGTTTCACCCTCTCTTATGAGGTGTGTGTGTGTGTTTGTGTGTGTGTGTATGTGTTTATGTGTGTGTTTGTGTGTGTGTATGTGTGTGTTTGTGTTT
>CAJQZJ010033733.1:1390589-1423895 GCA_907164525.1 Lophiomys imhausi
TATGTGTGTGTGTGTATGTTTGTGTGTGTATGTGTGTGTGTTTGTGTATGTGTCTGTGTGTGTTTATGTGTGTCTGTGTCTGTGTGTGTGTTTATGTGTGTCTGTGTGTGTTTGTGTGTGTATGTGTGTTTGTGTGTGTGTGTGTGTGTCTGTGTGTGTGTGTGTTTGTGTGTGTATGTGTGTGTGTGTGTATGGTGTGCTTTTGTGTGAGTTAAGTTTTTTACTTGCAGGGTCAAATGTTTGCCTTGCCTCACTAGAGCTGTCGAAACAAATAACCTTCCATTTTAGAAACTGAGTGTGGTTACCCCATCTTAACTTAATCTTTCAGCGAGGTAAATTCTTCATTGAACACTAGGAACCAAATGTATCTTTAGATTGTGCAAACATTAATTTGCCCATGGTATTGTTGATCATGCTGAAAATAATTTCTGTTTGTGCCATCCATATCTGTTTAGAAAAATTTAGAGAGATTATCTTCCTTTGATATCATCAGACACCATTTTGTTGAAGGGAATCAGCCCCAGGTTTTCCTGCCATTTGTCAGTCTTAGATTCAAAAGAATACAGATGGGGGGGGGGAGGGGAGATATAAACTGTAGGAACTTATGTTATAGGGTCAGAATAAGGCTTTGCCAGTAGAGTACTTGCTGTGTAGGTATAAGGACCCGGGCTCCTGCATATATGTTAAAAGTGGGCATGGTGGCATATATCTGTAACTCTGATGCTGGGAAGGGGGAGATGGGAGGATCTCTGGGCTTATTGGCTTGCCATCCTAGGTGCATCAGTAAGACTCAGTGAGGGAACCTGTCTCGAAAATAAAAATGAAGATAAGCTGGCGAGTGGACATTGGCTCAACAATGTTCAAGTAGCTTTATTGGTAGTAGCTAGAAACTGGAAAAAACCCAGTTGCCCTTCAACCGAAGAATGGATAAAAACAACTGTGGTACATTTACAATGGAATACTACTCAACTACCAGAAACAAGGAAACCATGCAATTTGCAACCAAATGGATGGAATTAGAAAAGTAAGTTCGGGTAAGTTCATCCTGACTGAACTTACCCAGACTCAGAAAGATACACATGACATATATTCATTTATAACTGGATGTTAGCCATATAGTACAGGATAACTATCCCACAACCTACAGACCCAGAGAAACAGGAACCTAGCATAACTATCCTATGAGAAATTCCATCGGGAAAGACACCCAGTCAAACAGTAGGTAGAGCTCTGGGTGCCATATGTAAGAGAGGGAGAAGGAACAAGAGACCCAGAGGGGTCAAGATCAACACATGAAGATCAACAGAACCAACTAACCTAGGCCTCTAGAGGCTCACAGAGACTGACACACTAACCAAAATAGGAAGAAAAAAAGAAAGCTTAGACTAGACCTAGACCTCCCTATACAAATATAGATAGGCAACTTGGTCCTCATACAGATCCCTTAACAAGTCGGGGTGGGGCAGTCTCAGGCACAGACTTTGTTACCTGTTAGTGAGACACTTCACTCTAGTGGAGCTGCCAAGTCCGGCCCCAGAACAAGAGGAAGCTCTTAGCCCTCATGTGACTGCTGAACTGAGGGGGGCTGATGTATGGGGGGCCACCACACTGTAGGAATAGGATAGGGGGAGAGGGATAGAGGATAGGAGGGAGGGACCAGGAGGGGAGGAGGGAAGGGGCTGTGATTGAGATGTAACTTAAATTAATAAATAAACATTAGAAAAAAGAGAAAGAAACCCAACATTAATCTCTGGCCTCCATGTGCCTGGGCACAGATGTGCGTGCATACTACACACAACATAGAAACACAAACACATAATGAAATAAAGGCCAGAAAACTACCTTATGAATGGTCAGGGGAATCAACAGAAGCCCCATATTTAAAGGAAAAGACACTCACTCTTGAGAGGACAAAGGGATGTTTGCAGTAAAAACCTAGCTGTGTTTTAGGCACTCCATCATATACAGAAATGGGTAGCTTATTCTTGTTTCTGGACACACTACTGCCTGCTGTGCAGAAATTAAACATCACATGAAGCAGGTATTTAGAATGCCCATCAGAACAAAAGATTAAAAACTGTAAATCTTGGGCTCATGAGGCCTAGACAGAACCTGGCAAAGTGCCTATTCTGTATCGCCTTCCCACTGTTGAAGACACAAACTCCACTATGGCCAGGCAAATACCAAACAAAGATTTGGCAAGGAAATCTTTTGTTTTATTTGTCTTTCTTGCTCGAAAGGAAATGATACCTCAATCTTCTCTTTTTTTGTGGCTTATTCTCAAAGAACAGAACTGCATTCTCAGACTCAAGAGTGAAAAACATAAAAACAAAAACCCTAGTTAGGGAAACAATGTTTTGAGTCAGAAGAGAGCCTTTTCTGATGGTGCAGGGGAATGTCCCCATAGAGATATTGGGAGAAACTTTCTGTTGTGGGGTGCATCACCTGGACCTGTTCAAGTTTGGGGTGTAGGAATTCTACCACCTTCAATTACTTGATTGCAGTAAGAAATAATTTTGTGCCAAATAAATAGCATGCCTTCCTCCCCAGTTTGCTTAATAAGCCTGAAAATGCATAAGAAAGAAAGAAATAATTTAGAATGGGTATTTGAAAGCTAAGGGCATATAATTTGGAAGAGCTGGTTTTTTGTATATTTTGTCAAGTTGTAGCTTATCTTTGACTTTTGTGTGTACTTTCCCTTTTGGGTGTATTTTCATCCAATACTGTTGCAGATTCATACATGTAATATAACCCTGAGACTGTTGCAGATTCATACATGTAATATAACCCTGAGAATGATGAATGGCATGCAATACTGGGGTTGTTGGAGCTATCCATTTACAATAATAAAAAGTTAAAAAGACAAAATGTAATGATAATAGTAAACAAAAAAAAATCAATGTTTTTCTAACTTTTCATTCCTGACTTTTCCATCTCTGGTGCTTCCTCTGGTGAGAACCAGTTGACTGTTTTAAACCCTTTGTCTTTTCATCCATGTTTTCCTTCCTGTTGTGTCCCTGTAGCTTTCTCACTCTTCAAACATTTTCTTTTATTTTTGTGTTTGTCATAAGCTTTAAAATAAGTACCTTTTTGTGTGAGTGTAGGTATGGATGTGTGTGTGTGTTGGAATATGGGCATGTGTGTCTGAGGTCAGAGGTTGAAACTGGATGTCTACCTCAGTCATGTGTGTGTGTGTGTGTGTGTGTGTGTGTGTGTGTAAAGAGAGAGAAAGGAGAGTAGGGGAGAGACACAGAGATAGAGAGACAGAGAGTTGCTATGTAGTTCTGGCTAGTCTGTACTTTACTGTGTAGACTAGACTGTCCTTGAGCTCAGAGAGGACTTCTTGCCTCTGCCTCCTGAGGGCTGGAAGTAAAGGTGTGTGCCATGATGTTGGCTACCTAATTTTTTGAACTAGTCATTGTATGTGGAGCTCACCAACTCCCTGGCCAACAAGCCCTGAAGATCTGCCTATTCCCACCTTTTCTACTACACCAGGATTACACATGAGAGCCACCATGCCCACCTTTTTCTAAGTGGATGCTGGAGATTCGAAGCTCAGGTCTTCCTGGCAACTAATCGGTCTCCTCAGCACCAATCTCTTTACTCTTCATTATCCATTCTTCTTTCTACTTTCCACCTCACCATCTTCTTCCTTCCATTCTTCTATCCTTTGTTGTTTTCACATTTGTACATTTCTCTTTTCTACCTCCTTAGCCATTTTGTTTCTTTCCTGTAAAATATACCTCATTGTTGGGGGCTAATCTGGAAATGCTATAGTGCAACTTGAGTTTGTTCTTGAAACACTGAATCACAAGAAAAGTACAAGGCACAATAATTAATGAAGAAAACATATCTGTACATATGTCATCCAGTATTAGAACAAGGCTCAAAATCAGGTTGACTCATACTCTTAGAAATGTATGGACATTACACCATGGACCTGCATCTCTTGCAGGAACCCTCAGATCGAAACTGTGTTATTTTATCAGTCCATAAATGTCCCAGAATTCTATTAGAATCTACAAACTCTTATTAGTTCATCAAATGCGCTTACAGTCTCAGAATGCTGGGCCATGTGGCTTTGCAGGTTTTCAGTCAGCAACTGTAAGGACTTGATAAAAGTAGTTGTATGTTAGAGTTGGAAGTTAGCACAGATCCAGTCAGAGTATTTGATTTCAAGCCCATGGTCCAAAATCAGGTACCCCCTCAAAACATTAGCAGAGGTATTCAGCAAATTATTTGGGTTATTTGAGAAGCTAAATAAATATACGATCAACTATGAAGCCACTAATCTTAATGAAAAAGTAAAGGCGGTGGGGCATACAGATTGCTAAATCAAGAAAAGATTACTAGATTTTTATTTTTAAACTTAGATTGATTGAGTTACTGTATTGACCCTCTAAAACTGTTTTAGAGATAACTGTGTCCTTACTTCATGTAGAGAACTGTGCATTTGAAATTTATCTTGGTCATTCAAGCTCTCTGCTGCCTCTATTGTAGCCGCTGTTTCCCACACAGGCGGGAAGTAGTATGTCATCTGGATTGTGCGCATTTCTGGGGTAGCATCATAGTTCCAGGCACAGCTCTCATGTCAGCTTTGGCTCCATCAGAAAGTTTCTGCTATGTCATTTGACTATAGACCTGTCCTGCCTTGTGTGACTTCTTCATTACACAGAGTTAAAAGTAGCCATCCCTGCCTGGGCTATGTCACACTTCAGATGGAGAGAAAACAACAGAGAGATGGACACGACGCTTGTGAAGTCCTTCAAGTTTCCAACCATCAAGTTAAAGTTGATGTAAGCTCTCATTTAATTGGCCAAACAAAGTCACATGATCAAGACTGAACCTAGAGAGGCAGAGTTGATGTTTCCTAAGGAAGGAGCTGTAGTTGCATGACAACATATCAAGCATAGAATGTTCTTACAGGGAAAGGGAGAGAATGACAGGGACATTATAATTTCTATAGATAATAAAAGCTATTGAAATGAATTATAGCCAGGAGAATAAAATTATTAGTATATTTTCTTGAGAAGGAATAGACAGGGGATAGTTTTAAGAACCTTTTCTTTGTTTAGTTTCCTCAACAAGACTCTATCATTGGAAAGTGGAGTTGAATAACATTATCTGATTGATATTAGCACTAGTTCAATATAATACATGACCATGAAATGGTTAAAGAACAAAGAAGATATGATACAGGAAGAATTATAGAGTGGTTTCTTTCCCTTTAAGATCCAGAGGAAACTTAGTGGAGTTCTTCAGACTCCAAATTGTTCTGTTCTAAAGCTAGAATCCCATTTTCTAGAGTTACCATGGAGGGGAGAAAATATGAATTTATAGATTGTCTTTCTAAGTAGCATATGCCAACCTTCATTCAGATAAAGGCAACAGCTCACATTGTTACTGATAAATGTGCTTGGAAAAGACTTGGGACTCCATTGTACTTAATCTGACCTTCCTGACAAGGGTACTTTCTACAGCCCAAGATTCTCAGTCTTTAAGCAGCCAGAACACTTTGCTCACGTATTTCTGGCAGAATTTTTCTCTTCTTCCAAATTCTATGAAACCCAGGTTGTCTAATAGGCTGGGAACTTGTGTTTGTTGAGGGACGCAGTCAAAGACAAGAATTTGTGACAGTGAAGCTGAAAAGTCTCAACAATGAACAGATTATATTTGATAAAAGGAAATAGTGATTGCGTCTAAGTTCCTATAGACTAACAAGAACCATGTGAAAAACATGAAGTAAGAAACAAGAAGAGAGTCAACAAAGATTTAACTCATTTCTCAAATACAAGCAAACTTTAGTCCCCCTCAGATCCATATTGTAATTATATTTCTATATTGGTAGCCAATTATCCAAGACATACCTATATTTAAATTATGCTTTAAATTTTATTACATGGCATACTAAATTATTTGCCTGCTTATTTAAAAGTATATGAATTTACAAACTTATTTTCAGACTGGCTAAGAAATTTTGAAATGGGTAAGGTTTAAATAATATTTGTTACATGTCTAGGTGGTCAGAGAAGGATGCCATAAAGTGACTAATTTCCAATTCAGAGACTTTTATTTATTTATTTTGAGACAGGGTTTTCTTTATAATACTCCTGGCTGTCCTGGACTCACTTTGTAGACTAGGCTAGCCTTGAACTCACAGAGATCCGCCTGTCTCTATCTCCTGAGTACTGGGATTAAAGGCATGCACCACAACACCCAGCTCAGAAACTTTAAAAAAAAAGAAGCTTTAGCTAGTTCCCACCTGCACAATGCTTGTAACACAATAAGTACACAGTAAATATTTACTGAATTGACTTATGAAAGTTAAGGACAGGTATGGGGATAGGTCAGAAAGACTAATTCCCACCCTGTCCGAAATCCAGACAGATCACCAACTGAATCTGTCTGAAGAACTCATTAAAAACCAGGGGGAAATGCAGGAGAACATTCCTCCCCTACTCCATTACTCTGTGGGAAATAGAAATGAAATAGATCATTTACATAACGGCATAATGTGCCTAGATATAACAGATTATTTGCATAACTGCATAATGCCACTAATCAGGGAAAAAGCCTTAAATATTTCTGGGATATGAACATACAGAATTATATAAGGTATGCATATCAACCAATAATCAGTGCCTTCTCTTTTTTGCAACTCGTGTCCTGATAAGGAGAAACACATTCACAGAAACAAATGAGCCTCCCCAGTGCCAGGGACTGAAAACTGGGTAGGTTGGGAAGAGGCTACACTGTATGGTCTCAGTTCAGTTTCTCCAGACCAGCTGCCTTTCTTGCATCATGAGCAACTAATAGAGACCTGTACTCATGAAAACACAAAGGCAAAGCCCTTTGAAAGTAATTTTCAGGTGAGTAACGAGGAAGGAAAGGCTAGGCTGTTTGCTTAGGTATCAGTGCCTTCCCTGCCCTGTTAATAGTGATACCATTTGAAGACACTACCCAGATAAGAGGAGAAAAAAAGGCAGTGGAGTTTAGTGATAATAACCTTATTTTCTCCCATAATCAGAGAAGCTACATTCTGTTATATATTTAACTCAGTGCTAAGGTTCTTGAATGTGCATAACTCCACTGAGTTCATTATATTTTTTAATGTATCTCAGATTCATTTCAGGTCCTGATTTCCCAGCACAAACTGAAGTAACAAATATATAATTATCCTCATAAATAACTCAGCACCTTATATTTCCACCAAGTTTTCCCACAAGGCACAAGTGCCCTATATTAAATTCTTTTAAGTGTAAGTTGATTAAGGTAAAAATTAGTTGTTATTACCTTATGGACATTATCGGTTTTGGAGCAATTCATAGCCAGGTCTACACTAAGTCCATGTGTAGCTGCCCACAGGTATAATCATCAGGAAAATTAATAATCATGCTCAGTATGACTATAAATCATTGTGGTTTAGGCAATTAATTTCTGTAGAAAAATGAAGGATCTATAAGCTTTATGAAAGTGCAAACTACATGTTGTAGAAACCTGGATCTGACAAAGTCATATTGAAAGATGCAGGATTTCTAATTTCAGTGTGTTAATATGGGATCGTCTGAGGAGGCAGGGACACTGATGATCCTGAATAAATAATGCGGTGACTTTTAGCAGTTTATGAATGCAGTTTTCAGTGCATGCAGTGTTCAGAGTCTCTGAGTCAGATGAAGTGGAGTTGCTCATTTTCAATAAAGGCAGAGAGAACACCATTAGAAGTAAATGAACAGGAGGCTATTTGAATGAGCCCACACTCATGGCTTGGCAAACACCCCAAAAGCCAGAGTCCAAGGAACCCTGTTTGCAAAATTGTTTCCTGTAAGACTTCTTTGACTCTGGTCTATCTGGTCAGTGTGCGAAGTTGTGCGAAGTCCGACCTGGAAACCAAGTTCCCTAGTGAAAAACAGTAGCATCTCTTGTGAATGAAAGGGTGGGCATGGACCATCACCTTGCCACTTAGCTTCTCAGTTAATCTTCACAAGGTCAACTACGTATGATTATGTTAATAGATGAGAAAATATGCTCACAGTGCTCAAGCAGTCTCTGAAATAAAGGTCAGAGGATATGGTAGTCTTAATTTCAATCTCAGCTGATTTCCAAAGTTTAATGCTTGCTTTCCAAATCCCACTCTTTTTTTTTTTTTGTCTACTCTTTGCTTCCTCTTTTTTTTATCCCTCTCTTTATGTTTCTGCAACATGGTTTTCTTTCTCTGATGTTTGCTTCAATCTTTATGTTTTTCCCCTGCTGTGTCTCCAGTCTCCTATTATGCCCTTGGGCATTTCATAGTCAGTTAATGGTCCTTGGGCTCAGAACTCTGCAATGGTGGCATTGGTTGATGTGACAATTTTAAGAAGGATTTATTTCTCTTTCTAGTTTTAGGCACTCTGTCTTTACCAAGCTTGCCTTAGCATATGCCTCCCTTGTCCCACTACAACCAAGTTTATTAGTTTCTATTCTAAGAAGGCCACATCTCACTTTTATTTGTGTACTGTATTTTCTGAGGGAGGTTAAAAGAAGGAGGGAGAAAGAAAGACAAGAAGGCAGAAAGAAAAGGATAGGAAAGAAGAAGGAAAAGATTGCAGAATGTTCCTTACATTAAGGGAGCTTCATCTTTTCCAGAAGATTTACCATAGGCTCCCTTAAACAGCAACTGATTTTAAATACAGAATACTATTTGATTTGTGTGCCTTTTCAAGAATCATTCATGGTGTAAAATGAGCCACTCCAAACTGTAGTTAGAAAGCCTCCTGTGTTATAGAACACAGTGCGTGGTTAACAATGCCTTTGTTTACCCCATTTGATTTTGGACAGTGGTCTTATTTCTGTCACACAAGGAAGGGTCTTAAAGCCCGGGGGGCTAAGTGACTTATTTCAGCCATACAGTGAAGGAGGAGGTTAGGAACTCAAACTGAGTTCTTGTGACTCCTAAACTGTGGACTCTTCAATAGAGACACAAACTTCTCCTTTGAGATTGCCACCCCCTTAGGTGAGACATTAACTCCGCTTGTGTGCTTTTATTTCTGTTGAATCTACTTCAGTTAGTGGGGTCAAAACTATTCCCATTACTCAATCTGATGGATTTTTTCTAACGTTACTTTACCTGACTACTACAGAGCCTTTGCCCCCTGGATTAAACCTTCCTCTTCAAATTCTTTCTTTGTTTCCAGAGACATTTTCTTTCTTCTTTCTCCTTAAACATCTCAGATAATTCTTTCTCTTTCTTTGGCTGGTTTACCCTTCCCTGTCCAAGTATTTAAATGATAAATGTTTTGGTCCATTTCTATGTTAGCCTTAAAACCATTAAGTTTTCCCCCTAAAGGGTCAGCTGTTGCTTGGTGATAATCCTGAAGGCATGTATGTTCACACTTTGGTCCAGATGTCTCCTTTTTTCTCTGTGTCCACAGCGTAGTTGCTAAATGATTATATCCATTGTAACTTTAAACAGGCAAATGTAACCAACCCAGTTTTATCCCCAACTTAGATTTCTCATCTTCACAAAGTGGTTTTTCCACTGGCCTCCTTCCTTAGTAAACAGTGACAGCAGTGAGGGCCCAACAACTCTCTGCTAGAAGAAATCAGCTGTCAACCAAGATGCCTCACCAAGTTATACTGGATCTGCATTCACCCCACGTCTCTCCCCTCTTCTGTCCCCCATGCATCCACTGAAGTTTATTAGGCTGGTGTCCTCATCACACTTGAACTCTGATTGTTGCAACCGCTGTTTAATCATCTACCCCGTGACAGAGGCTCATTGACACACTGTAACAGCGGTAAAGATATGAGAGCCTGGTTATACCGAGAGCACCACTGTCATTTTCTATGCCTAATCATATCAGGGATGTGAGGAGCATAACCGGCTTTTCTCAGATATCTACCCAGAGTGGATTTCCCAACCAGAGCACGAGCCCATCAGCCTGTCTATACCCGGTTCCTATGACCCACAATTGCACCACCCCCATTTTTCTTTTCAGTACACCACACTTCTAAGCATTATGATGATTTCTTGCCTTCTTTATCGATTCTCCTCTCTACTATATACTTCAGAACTGGAGACCCTGCCATCTTTACTGCTGGATCAGGACTAAGTATGAGAGAAGTGTATGTATGTCGTTTGGTCCCCCAAGCAGAGATAAAAGGCACAATTAAACTGCACTGTTGAAGACTGAATAAAGAGACCACTATTAACAAAAATGTCTTCAAACTTTAGGAAGAAAAGGTCACAGGACATCTCAGGTGGTAATGGGCAGGGACACCTACCACCTCTTGGCTGATAGGGCAAGAAGGAGGTTTAACAGACTGGCAGAACAGTGCTGGCAGGAAAAGCTTATGAGAAGTTAATGTGACAGGAACTATGGCTTGTGGCAGAGATAGTCATCCTACTGTGGGAACCAAGCCAGAAGGGGAAGGTGGGAGGGAGAAACCCTGACCTCATTGTCCTGCTGCCTCTCAGTTATATCCTCTCATTAGTCTGACTGAGGTAGAGACCTGGTAGTGAGCAATTACATAGAGCACGGTCTATAGTTCTCAAAGATGAGCCTCCCAAGCAGGGCAAGGTGGAAAGTGTTGTTTGTAGCAGATGCAGAGAGGCATGTGGAAGTTCTCAGTGGCTGGGTTGGTAAAAGTGAAGGGATCAAAGAATGAGTGACCATCCCAACTGTATATGCGAAGGGTGTGTCACTCAGGTGCTATATCCACTTAGCTCCTAGTAATTAAAAACATCCCTTGTAATGCATCCTTCACCCAGGGTTGAGCCATTGCAATTGAGTATACCTAGGTCAGTATGGTCTTTTACTTATGCCTTATTTATAATTTATAAATTTTATTTAAACATTTTTTGTACTTTTTATGTAGTGTATGTGTGTGTGTGTGTGTGTGTGTGTGTGTGTGTGTGTACGCACACATTTGCGGTGACTAGAGGGCAACTTGCGAGAGTCTGGTCTCTCATTCTATCATGTGAAGCCTGGGGATTGAACTCAGAACTTAAGTCCTCAGGCTCCATGGCTCTGGAACCTTCATCTGCTAGACCATCTCCCACCCCAGAAGTACTCTTTAAAAAATGGCAGCAACTACTCCAACTTTACAAAATTACCTCTGAGCTTTATTGAGTCACTTCCTGACTCGTGTCCCATAAACCAAACGAAGTTTAGCTACTCTCCTTTTCCAGGCTCACCACCTTCCAACCGGTCTTGACTGCTTTGCTCCTTCTTACCCAGTGGTTTTTATTAATTTTTATTATTTTATGTATATGGTTGTTTTGCCTGTGTGTACATCTATGTGCATATCAGAATAGGCCATCTGATCCCAGAGACTACAGTTATAGATGGTTGTGAGCCACCATGTGGGTGTGGGAATTGAACTTGGAACCTCTGAAGGAGAAGCCGGTACTCTTAACCACTGAGTCTTCCCTCCAGCACCATTCCCCAGTGATTTTTTTTTTTGGGAACGCACATTTTTATTTAACATCCCATTATACTTATGTTCTTTATTCTCCCTGTCTCTGCCCTTCCCTAACCTTCTTTCCAACAACATACTCCTCTTGTTTAAACTGCCTTTTCTTCAGTGATGAACTTAACACCTTGGGTCCTTTTCGTGGTGCCTGATTTCTGTCTTCTTGGTTTTCTTTGTTTGTTTAAACTCTCCAGCTTTTCAAAGAGAGCCCTTATGCAGTTAGCAGTCACTTCATTTGGACTCCCACAATAATTTGAGATGAATTTATTTACACTGTCATCCCTGTATTGTATTATTTAAATTTCTGTTATGATTGTCCTTGAGAGCAAGGACTATGGATTTATTTACTACAAAACTCTAGTATCTAGACAATGCACAGTGTATAGTATTTAGTGAAGGCATAATTAATTAAGGAATGAGTAAGAAAAAGGAGCCTGAAGTACTTGACTATCCAGGATGACTGCAGCTTACTGGATTGTATAGAATTCGAAGAATAAAACAGTTGAGCTTTACAGTTGTGGAAGTGAAGTAAAAATGCTTCTTCTTCTTGCTAGATCCAACTGCATGGGTGATCAAATTAACCTTTAATGTGCTTTCATTAGCTGAAAAGAAAACTATTCCATTTAGCCATCATGGTGGCTCATACCTGTACCCCCAGCATTTGTGAGGATGAATCAAGAGGATTTGAAATTGAGATCTACCTGGGTTATATAGTGAGTTTGAGACCAACTTGTACGGTTGTACTGTGTAATGAGACTGTCTCATATATATATATATATATATATATATATATCAATAAATGGAAGCAAATCAACAAATGGAGGATTTGAATATTAATAGAGTATCAAGACAATAACTCATGCATGAGAAGCATTCCATAAATCATGCAAATATTAATTATGACCTACTATTGCTGTAGTTAGTCATCATCACCTGGAAAGAAGTACAGTTAGCTCACATTGGAAAAATGTCAAATATTTGCCGTAAGAGTGGATCATGTTAAACATAGCATACCTTAAATCTTCTATGCTGGCTTCTGTGGCTCTTATTATGAGGCAATGGTTCATAGACTGGGGCAACCTCTTGAGAGAAGGCAGACCCTGGAATGGAGGGACAGGGGCAAGAACCAGAAAGAAGGCACAGTAGGGCTCGGGCAGAAGGACAGAGCAGGCATCTGGAAAAGTCGACAGCAGCTCAGTTCTTCAGAACTATCATGGCTACCTTTCCTTTTTATATCTATTTTAAATATGATGGACTTGTATTGGAACCCATAAATCCTTCAGTAAGCAATTTTATTTTTGTTTTTTGTTTTTGTTTTTTCCCACAAATATAGACACCCATGTAAGCATACTTATCAAAAAATAGAGGCCTACAGAAGTTTCCGTTGAGATCTCTGGCAATTCATCTCTGTTCTTCTGATTGCCAGGATCCTAGATTCCCCTTATCTGTTCTTGAACTTTATAGAAATGAAAATATGCATTATATATTTGTTTGTGTCTGGCTTGTGACTCAACATAGTGGCTATGAGAAGCATCCATATTGTGTGTGTTATAAGCTACTCCCTTTAATTGCTGAAGAATATTACAGTGTGTGACTATACCACAACCTGTTTATCTGTTCTCCTACTTGATGACATTTAAATCTTTACAGTTTTTGGTTATTATGGAGAAAGCAGTTATAAACATTCCTATACAAATCTTTTTGCATGCATCTGCTTTCATTTCTACTGGGTAAGTTGCTAGGCATAGGATTCATGTAGGTGTATGTTTTACAGTATAAAAATTTTCAAACATTTCCTCATCACTATTGATACCGTTTTATAGTCTTATCATCAATATAAAAGATAAATCTGAGGTTACATCACATTTTTGTCAGCACAACATTTTTGAAAAGGATTACGTAATTTTGTGTGTGTGTGTGTGGAGTGGGTTGTTGCACACATGTCTGTGTACTATGTATATGCTCAGTACCCACAGAGGCCAGAATATAGTATCACATTCCAGGGAGCTGGAATTACATATGGTTGTGAGCCACAACGTGGTTGCTGGGAATCAAACCCAGGTCATCTGGAAGAGGAGCCAGTGTTCTTAATCACTGAGCTGTCTCTCTAGTCCTCTCATTCTTCCCAACAGTTAGCTAGTATTTATAATTTAAGCCATTCTTTCATGTATGAAGAGATATCTCACTCAAGTTTTACTTATATTTCCTCGATGACTAGTGCTGTTCATCACTTTTTATAATCTTGTAGAATATTTATGACCATAGAGTCTGTTTAAGTATTTTTTCTTGTTGTTTTAAAATGATCTGTCTTAGTATTGCCAGATACCCCTCTTTCTCTCTCCTTGCCCCACCCCCAACATACACACACTTATCGACAAAAAGCTCACTAAATGGGGGAAGGAAAGACTATTAAGAGAATAATTTAACTTCTCTTGTTTTCTTCTGAGACAGCTCACTGTTTAGCCCCCAGATATCTTGCAACTTGCTAGGTTGCCTCAAGGCTATAGAATTGGCCTGGCTCTGCCTCCCAAGAGCTGGGATTAATGGCATGTACCACCACACCCAGCCTGAGAATCACTTTCTTAACCGTGCTGTTTGACAAGCAGACATTTTTATTTTTTAGGAAGTTCCAATATTGTTTTTCTTTAACAATTAGCTATTTTTCATAGTCTTCTTAAAAAAATTTGTCTGAGGGGCTGGAGAAGTGGCTCAGAGGTTAAGAGCACTGGCTCTTCTTCCCAAGGTCCTGAGTTCAATTCCCAGCAACCACATGGTAGCACACAGCCATCTGCATTGAGATCTGCCCGGGCATATATGTAGAGCAAATACTGTATACATAATAAATAAATAAATAAAATGTTTAAAAAAATTTTGTCTGAGAATGAGCATCATGAAAGTATTCTCCCTCATGGTTAGGTCTATGGTCCATCCGAAGTTGCTATTTATGAAGACATAAGGTATTAACAAATGTGTGTGTGTGTGTGTGTGTGTGTGTGTGTGTGTGTGTGTGTGTGTGTATATACATAGATGTGTTTGTGCACTTTAGCGTGTCCCAGCCACATATGTCTATGAGAGTGCATTACAAGTATGCATGAGAACATGTGGAAGCTGGACCACCTTGGGTGTCAGGCTGAGGACTGTGATCCATCTACTTTGAAACAGGGTCTCTCATTGGCTGGGAGCTCACTGAGCTGAAATCTGGCTGACCAGTGAGCCCCAGGGATTCTCTTGTCCACACCTTCACAGAGCTGGGATTACAAACACAGCACTGTGCTCAGACTTTTATGTGGGTTCTGGGGACCTGAACTCAGGTCTTCCTGGTTGTTTGCAAGTGCCTTCCTGACTGAGCCATCGTTCGAGTCCCTGATTAACATCCATTGTATTATTTCATGTTTATTCTTAGGTATTCTAACACCAAGATATAGAAAGACGTTTCTTTCCCCTTTGAGTTGCTTTGGTGTCCTTGAAAACACCAACAGTTGGCCAGGTGTGGATTCCTGTGTCTGGCTGGCAGTTTTCTCTTCTGTTGTATGGACAGATTTGTATACTTTTCAGCATTACCAAGATGGAGTTATTATTTTAGCCTTCGGGAATATTTTCATGTCAGTAGACAAGTAGAATCCTTTAACTTTTTATAAGATTTTTCCCTGCTAGGTTCTATTCTCATATAAATTTTAGAGTCAGCTACAATGTCTAAGAACCTCCTTTGCTGTCAATAAAAATGTATTTGGCTATGGTTTCATTGAATTTCTAGATCAATTTGGGGAGAATCAACAATCTGATGATATTCATCTCATTTTAAAGATATAAAAATGTTCATAATATTCAGATTTTAAGATAAAAGTCTGGAAAAAAGAAGAAAAAAAAAGGAAAAAGAAGAAAAAAGAAAAAGAAGAAAAGAAAAAAGATAAAAGTCTATTGTATTTGTTCATTCATTTAAATCAAAAGTTTCCTTCTGAAATATTTTATAACATAATATTGTGGGTGGTCTTATACACATTTGTTGAACTTATTCTTCAGTATGTAGGTTTTAATGTTATTTGAAATGTAATTTTAAAATGTGATTTTCTAGCTTTTTATTCTTAATACAGAGCAAATAAGTTTTTATCTCTGTTTTTATCTTAATAAGCATTGTAAATGATAGAATTGATTGTGAAATTTTGACTTAGAGGAACCTAGTGATAACTGATGAGCCTCTCCTCAGAATCAGACTAAGTTAGCCATATAGTTACTAACATTACAAATCCTAGACCCAGGAGTGGACACATCGTCCGTTAGGTAGAGCGAGAATGTTTGGCTTTGCAGGGCCCTTGAGCTGACCTCAACACCCGCTTTAGGAGGCTCCTGTCCCCAACTCCTGCTTTAGGAGGCTCCTGTCCTCAACTCCTGCTTTAATAGGCTCCTGTCCCCAACTCCTCTTTAGGAGGCTCCTGTCCCCAACTCCTGCTTTAGGAGGCTCCTGTCCACGTGGGTGGAGTTCATCCCAGTGCAGCTCCAGCTCATTTGCAAAGGGACCATTGTGGTGCTCTTGTTTTTATGATAGAACTCTGTTTTGTCTGTCTGTCTGTCTGTCTGTCTGTCTGTCTGTCTGTCTGTCTGTCTGTTTTTTTTGAGACAGGGTTTCTCTGTGTAGCTCTGGCTGTCCTGAAACTCTGTAGACCAGGCTGGCCTTGTACTTAGAGATTTCATGTCCAGAGTTGTAAAAATTTCAGGAAGCCATTGTATGCAGCTGTGATCTCTAATTTTTTTTTTTTAATGGAGTAAGTGCAGATTGGATAAGAATGATTCACAACACAGAGGAATTCTTAAAGTCCCAATAACTCTTATGGAATAGTAACTCTGTGTTACATATGGTGGATGTCCTGGACAACTTTGGAACTCCTGTATAGAAGGGAATTTGGTATTTTTATTATTTATAAAATAATTGTAAAATTAAACTCAGATAAGACAAAACCTTAAAATAGAAACCAACAACAAAAACAGAGAATATAAATCTCATGGTTCAAAAGTGAAACTGCCTCGTCCAAACAAGCTTGAATTTTTTTGTTATTTTACTCTGACATGTACTTGTACAAGAAGGTACACTGCAGAGGGAGACAGACCCAAGTTAGGAGCAAGCGGGGCTTTCCTGACTGAGCAGGAACACTGACAGAGTGTGGATAAGATTAGCATTCATTTCACTCAGGGTGAAATCTTCCATGTAGGTTAGCTCCAGCAATTCCACCAGGCAGAGTTTCCTACTAATACAAAATAAAACGAACTTTCCACATTTAAGTTGTGTGACGTGATGCTTATGGTCAGGAAATAAGTCTCTGGGCAGAGCCATTTATCCCCGTCTTCCAAGAAGGAACAGTTGTGAGCCACTTTTCATTCTTAGGAGTGGTGCTGTTGCTCAACGCCTTTGTCAAGACGTAATTTCTGTAGACTGTCAATTCCATCTGGTGATGGATTTTTTAGTTCTTTTAGGTTAGCCTCTGGGCTAGCTCTTCATTACTGAAGTGAACAGACCTAGATCCATTAGCAGGGATTTAGGAACTTTTGAACTGATGACCAGAGCTAAAATTTGGCACTGTACTTTCTGAATGTCTATTCTCATTTGTCAGTCAGGTACAGGTTAGCTCAGGGACGATGCCGGCTCCTCCTGTGAAGAGTTTGCCACCATATAAAATCTCTTTGAGGTCAGAAGTGTGCATATTTCTAAAAGGCCTTTGACCTCCCAGGATGATAATATAACTTTAGAGTCTAAGTAAAGGACTTTCCCACTTATTAAGACTGAAGAATGTCCCCAGAGCCCAAAGAAAACCTGCTCAGTGAGGAAGAGACATGGTTGTTGTTCACATCCCAATGGCAGATCTGCCACAGGAAAAGCAGAAGACAAAAGTAAGGGAAAGAAAACAAGAAAGCTTCCAACAGACAATTCACACATGCCACAAAAATCTACCCTCCTGTGTCTGAAGTCACACATATGTCTCTGTATTTCTATATTTAGGCTTATCTTTGCAATATCTCTGATTGTGGAAATTATGGAGCTGTTTATTCAAATAGGCATTTGCAGATGATATGTTTCCATTGGCAACACGTGTCATTTCAAAGCATCCAGAGAACATGAACCTTTGCTCGGTCCATTATTTATGTGATTTTGGAGTTGTTAGATTTGAGTACAATTCTTAATTTCCTTGTAAACATAATTAGAAATACAAAGCATGAGGCAACCATACGGCAGTTCTAGCCGAGTTAAAACCATTTACACGCTCTCAAACCTTTCCTCCTTTCATTTGAATCATTCATGTCTTATATTTAAATATATATTTAATTGCCATCAACAATATACTTTCATATTGTGCTACACTCTCTGGAAAAGATAATGTCACACCTATATTTGTCAAGGTTTTATAAAGCATGCCACATGTCCACTACAGATGGAAGAAAGCCACTCAAGCATTTTCAAAGCTGAATATATATATATATATATATATATATATATATATATATATTTCATGTTTGAATTTGTACATTAGTGAAGGTACCATTAACTGACACAATGCATACGCTTCCCTCAGTTCACAGGCTTATCGTAAAGGGAGCTTATCTCCCTTCTCTTTAAGTGTTCAGGTTGTGCTGGGTTGACTTTCTTCCAAGTTGGGGTTCAGGGACTTTCAGTTTGTGGGTCTGTAGTATCATCCTTGGCTTGGGATTGTGAAAGTCGTCAAATTGATGTACATCAGCCTAGCACACATGGAAAGACTGATGGCGAGTACTGAGCTGGAGGTGTCTAAAAGCCTGGCTAGGAGTTAGCATCCATTACTTTGGCTCACATCCCTTTTTTTTGAATCAATAACATGCACACATGCAACTGCAAGAGTGAGTGGGAGAGTCATCCAGGCTCTGTGCCTAGGAGAACTGCGGCACATGATTATAGATAGCCATGCTACCATCTAAGATGATAACTCAAACCCTTGAGGGAAAACACGTGGATGATAACTGAGAGTAACATGCCTTTTACTTGGGCTCAACCCCATATTTCAGAGTTAGCAGTGTCTGGAAGGAATGGTTTTAAAGTGATGTTGTAGTAATGGTAGGCAAAACAATGGATCCAGATTTATATGGTCTGAATTGTTTGTCCTGCTCTTCTGTTAATATTGAGTGACCCTATGCCAGTTACTCTTTGGGCTTTTCCTCCCATTAGTACCTAGAACCTTAAATTAGATAATGGTTTGGTTTTGGATCAAGTAACATGATTGGTTTTGTTTTGCTTTGTTGCTTTTAATAAATCTGTAATTAGGAGAGTACTAAATGGTTGGTTGGTATGTTCTCTTCATAATGTAACTGTGACTTTTTCTTTCAAGTTTTAGAGCTTTATTGATAAATACTCCCTTCCCACTGCAATATATCAGAGCTTTAAAAGATTTATTCATAATGCCTTCTAAAACTCCACTGTGTGTGTGTGTTAAACAAAAAGTTAACAAGAATACCATTTTGACCAATATCCACTCATTAAATTATTACAATTTTAGGTTTCCTGGATAAACTGGGTCATGATGCTTACTGGCTGCCATTGCCAGGGAGTGAGCGATTGAACTTGGGCCGCTCCAATTCCCAACTGTCAAATTGCTTCTAGACAATAGATGGGATGTTTTTTAAACATTAAAATGTTGCCCCAAGGTCCTTGCCTTCTTTCTACCCAAGCTAATAATCAGGAACCAAATGGCACAGTCATATTTCTTCTCTTCTAACTGTATGTTTGCATGCTCTCCATGGCTATATGTCAGCATATGTGTATATGCATTTAACATTACTTACATGTGCTGCAATTTCTATATCTCTTGAGCATATTGTGTTTTTCAGCCCAAATATCCCCAACAGGGAAATGATTAAATATTTCTTTGGTCAACTTAATTTCTCCAAACCTTATTAGTCTAACCCCTGATTTTCCATCAACCTATATTTCATATTAATAAACTTACATGGTGGAAGATCTTCACATCCTATCTTTTCTATAGAATGTCAGAAAATATTTTCTTGTCTATAACAATCACTTACTGACCTTATAGTGTCCTTTTACTGGGAACAAAAACAAGCCAATACAAAGACTTACAGACCTGTTTTCTTTTGCTGGGTAAATTTCATAATGAGAGGTTTCATCTTTTGTAGTTCTCTGAGACTAGATTTTCTTCAGTCCCCCCTGCACTCAAGGAGGTCTGGCCAAATACCTGCTTCTGTGTTACATGTTTTCCTCTGAGAACTGGACAACATGTTACCAACATAGAATCACTCCTATCACACTTAGAAGAAGTAATATTGGTCTCATCATGCTATGGGAAACTTGGACCCTGAGAATGTAAAAGACAAATTCAATTTCTAGTGGAGAACGTGCTGTACCCAGGCTCTGCCAAGCCAGGCTTCTTTGCTAACAGCTCTATAAGATGCCTCCAAGGTTATGGATGGACATGGATTCAAAAGGGGGGGTAGTTTATCACATTCTTAAGGCACAGGGAGATGGAAAACTGTAATAAGAACCTTTACTTAGAAGGTTGAATGATGTCTATTGTGAGACTTGCAAATATCTCCCACCCCAGAACAGTTCCAGACACTGAAAAGCATTGAAACTAGTAACAAACAGAAAATAGGAAATGAAAAATATTCACGGGGATTTTGAAAAATAGAAATATCTTGGTCTAACTGCTAAGTTTGAAAATGAAACATTCCCAGATTCTTTTCAATACTCATCTTTATTATTGATTCTTGCCAGTGAAAACATATTCAGATGCTTTCAGTCAAATGCATTCTCTGTGTATCTATCTCCCCATCAGTCAGAGCCCTGGTGAGCCCAGTCATTTGACACTTTCATTCGGACAAGGTGGGCTTGCCTAGAGTGATGAACTGTTACAGTTTTGAAAACATCAGCTTAGCTAAGCTTGGCGCTGAGAAGACATTAATAATCTTCTGTAGGTGATATGAAGCATCTTTTAATGATTGATTAATAAGTTTCAGATGAAACAGTGATGACAAAGAATGTGTATGTTTGCTGTTGTGTAGGCAGATAGAGAGAATCATGATTCAAATAAAAAATTACTGAGTAATTAACACACAAGCACATGCACAAGTCACCTGTATCACTGGTCCATAAAGCTAGTGGAAACTAATGTTTAAGACTTTTTAATTTTGCTGAGATAGCAATCATTTGTTAGATGAGAGAAAGGAAAATGACTTCATCAGGAAATGATACACTTAAAAAATTTTCCACAATAAACTCATGCAAAGTAGATTTTTAGAAATTCTAGGCCAAAACCAATATGGTTCTGCTCATAGCTAGCAAGGTTGCTCAATGGTTAAGAGCACTGGCTGGTGTTCCAGATGACCTGGGTTCAATTCCCAGTATGCACATAGAGGCTCACAGCCATGTGTAACTCCTGTTCCATGGCATCCAACATCTTCTTCTAGTCTCCACAGGTACCAGGCACATACGTGGTACACAGATGCACTTGAAGTCAAAATACCCATACACATAAAGTATTAAACAAAATAATAAAAAAGAATATGAAGAAAATCTGAAGGACAGTCTGAAGGAAATTGTTATAGCTCTTAGTTTTCTTCTCATCCAAGCGGCTGTGTTGAATGAGAAGAATTGTGTAGCTTTTCTGTGAACTATGTGTTTCTTATCATAGATACAATGAGAAGATATGGCTTAGACTTGGGTGTCCATACAAAACATGGGTTGATTAAGCCCCTGAAAATGTCAGAGACCAGTAAAACTTTAACAATGTTTATGAGAGTTTTCCAAGTCCCCTGGGAAGGAAGAGGATACAGAATCCAGCTGTTGGGATGATGTATAGAATTGTAAACCTTTTAGGAATTGTGTCATTGCCAAATTACAGTTTTTCTTTGATTTACTCTGTAAAGCTTTGCACAGTCCAGAGGAGTTCAATATATAACAACGAAAAAAATGAAGGGAATTACACAGTGGCCAAGAATTGTACTGTGTGGTTTATATAAAGTGGTAGTTCTCAATCACTGGATGAAAACTCTTATTGAAGGGCCCTTGTTAAACATGTGGTTGCTCAGGTCCCACCCTGTATCTACCAAGTCATGAAGTCTGGATGTAGGACCCAATACTTTTCACTGCTAAAACCATTCCCGATGATTTTGATTCTGATTCATGTTAAAATTGGAAAATCACTGCTATAATAATCAAGAAGGACTCAAGGAAGATCTTGACCTCTGAAACTAAGAGGGACCTCAACTTTAGAGACTCTTGGCTCTGGAATGAAGGTTCTATACTATGAACATGGACAGTGTCTGGGAGCCAGAACATTTGCTCTTTGAGGTCTTAAATAAAGCACACATTTATACCACTTATCTCCTCTTGAAAGTTTTCCTGAAGGTTCTCTATGGGGTTAAATGGCTGTGGGCCAGGAATACGTATAGCCAATGTCCCAAAGCATCCCATGGTAAGATAACAAACAGAGGTCCTGGCATTTTCTTATTTTCTGTTAATGCAATTCTCTCAACTCGAATTCCTCTCATTACCCTTTCTAGCTACTGCTGAAGCTTCTGAAGCATGAGTTGGGTTTCTTGTCCCTCTACATTCAGTGGGTACAAGTGGTTGGGAAGGGAGTTCAGCCACTCAGATTAACACACTGTGTAGAGACCCTCCATATTTTAGAATATTGAATCCAGGAGCGAATCTGTGTTTTGTAGAAATGTGGTCTGGGAGAAACTGTGGGAAGATGGTGAGTCAGCAAAGTGCTTCCTATGTAAGCACGGGAATCCCCATCACCTATATAAAACTGGGTACAGCAGCACTGGGGAGGTAAAAATAGGATGCTCCCTGGGACTTGCTGACTATCCAGTATAGCCCATTGGTGAGCTCCAGTTTCAGTGAGAGACATTGTTTCAAAAAATAAGGTAGAGATGTGATTGAGGAAAACACATGATCGTCACTTCTGCTCTCTACATACACATCCATACAGGTACCCACACACAGGTGAGCACGCTCAAATAAACAGAAACTGGCACTAATTTAAAATGGCTCTAAAATTAGTAAGTGTGTCTTGTATGTTTAATATTGCTCCATCAGTGTTTCCTTAGGGTCATCAGTGTCACTAGTGCAGAAAGCACAGAGAAGAGTGTCACCATGACAGCATGTGGACATGCCAAGCAGCAAGTGCAGGGCAGGATGAGGAGTCTTCACTCTGCCAGCTGTGAGGCTGTGGAGGGAAAGATTCTGTGATGCCGTGGAACAGGGCAGCATATGGTATGAGCATGAGAAGGGAAGAGTCTGGGAGGTGATGCTTAACCAGTGGTGATGATTATCTGGTATAAAGGTGCACTGTGAGTCTGGGAGGTGATGCTTAACCAGTGGTGATGATTATCTGGTATAAAGGTGCCCTGTGAGTCTGGGAGGTGATGCTTAACCAGTGGTGATGATTATCCGGTATGAAGGTGCCCTGTGAGTCTGGGAGGTGATGCTTAACCAGTGGCGATGATTATCCGGTATGAAGGTGCACTGTGATAGCCCGGGCTCAATGACAAGATGAGCACCATTTCCACAAAGGACTGTGGGATGAAAACTGTTACTAGTGACATTTCAGCCACACACACCCTGTCTGGCTGCTCCTGAGTGAGGTCTAAGTTAGGCTCTGGTGGCTTTTACATCTGTTAAGCAAGTTGAACTTCTTTAATCATAGCATTAATGGCATTGTGTTACAGATCTCTATTGATTTGTCTTTGTCTTCTACTAGACTGTAACATTCCAAAGTGCAAGAGGTTACTTCTCTCTCCTTCCTTCCCCTCTCTTCTTTCTTCATCTCTTCTTTATTTACTGTTCCTTCCGTTCTCCTCCCCTCCCATCCCCTCCCCTGCCTCCTCCCCTACCCTCCCCTCCTCTGCCTCCTCCCCTCCCCTCCTCTCCCCTTTTCTTTTCTCACCCTTTTTACAGTCTTGGCCACTTATTTAATATAGGCAGTTAGTAAATATATAGTTTAGGATAAATGAATGAGTGAATGACTAAGGAAAATATTTCATATTGCCTAAACCAGTTTGCTAAAACTGAAAGGGAAAGGTGTGGTACAAGTTTGGATTTCTTTGGAAACAGTTGTGTTAAATGAGTATTCTTTGTTTTGGTCTCAAGTAAGGGTTGTGGGAGTGCTTTGTCCACCGCTGAAAAACAGACTCATGAAAGGAGCATGCAAATCAGTCTGATGACTGTCACCTGTGGGAAATATATTTATGGACAGATACCTAGGAGAGCTCCTGATCTTGGTCAACAGGAAGTATCTCAGGAGGACAACATAAGTTTGGCCAAGGAGAAAACATCCTGGTGCATAATTAGAGGGAATATAAAAAGGAAGGCACAGAAACTCGTGGGGGGCTTTTTGCTTGGCCTGGTTTCTCATCGATACTCATTGGTGCTTCACTTCGAAAGACTCTAGACAACATTTTCCCAAAGGTTGGTGCTGCGGAGACTTGCTGGGCTAGATTGGGATGAACCCAGGTGAAGCCTCACTTGGAGCTGCAAAAGCCAAAGCACCGAGACCGAGGCCGCAGAACCTGCACCATGGAGGTTTGGCAAACAAGAGACAGAAGGAAGAGGCCACGGTACAGGACCTGCCCAGAAGAGGTTAGGAAAAACCAGACAAACTGAAGAGACCAGGCCCCAAACGGGTGTGTGGCAACTGCTGTCGAGACACTAGAGCTGGGTAAATGTTGAAGCTGCTGCTGGTTGCTGTGTATAGGCAGATTTGGATAGACTGGTAACTGATTGCCCCAAGGACTTGTGCCTGAGGATGTCTTCATCTTGGTATTCTTTCTCTTGTGCCTCAGTTTGGTGGATTCAAAGGTGTTTAGAGTTATTAATAAATCGTTTAAAGGTACACCTACAAAAAAGGGTTTTCTGGTTCCCACATAAGGCAGGCTAGTCCTGGGTTCTATAAAAAAATCATAAAGATTTTTTAAATGATTTTTTTCATAAGATTGAACTTATGCCGGGCGGTGGTGGCGCAAGCCTTTAATCCCAGCACTTGGGAGGCAGAGGCAGGCGGATCTTTGTGAGTTCGAGGTCAGCCTGGTCTACAAAGTGAGTCCAGGACAGCCAGAGCTACACAGAGAAACCTTGTCTCGAAAACTTAAAAAAAAAAAAAAAAGATTGAACTTATTTTGGGGTCTCCAAGAGACAGGCTTGCTACAGGAATCTTGAAGAATCAGTTCTGTAGCAGCTGGGGCTATGAATAAGTCCTGGTTTGGGGAGTAAGGAGACTTTGGAAAAGAGTGGAGCTCAGTTGAGACAAGAGCATAAGACAGCAAAGCGGCAAAAAGAAGAAAGTTCTCATCTCTTTCCTGAGGGAACATACAGAATTCATAGGAAAGCTGGATTTTAATAAGGAATATTAGGGTGAATTACAAATAAAAATGAAGAAAGACAGCTGGAGCCTTCTTTTTGGATTATTTCTAGAAAAATCATTATTTCTAGAAAAGTCTTGCCTACAATCCCATTTTGAATGACCTGGTTTACCACAATTAAAACATATTTTGATTTTTCTTAAAACTTATAGAAAATTACTTCTATCAGAGTAACATCATAAATGTGAGATCCAATATCACCATTCATTCATCTATTGGTGGTCATCTTGTCTTTATCGGCCTAATCACCCTTTTGCATTCTGAATTAGATTTTTCAAAAGCCAAAGATTTGAGTAATATTTGTCTGGCTTCTGAATCTAATACTATTCTATTTACAGCTGAAGTCAGTCTTTACAAATACTCAGTGAAGCTTTTGAGCCTTGTATAATTTTAGGAAATGACTGAGATCTTCTTCCTGATTCTTCAACCTTGTCCCAAGCATTTAAAGCTGCTAAACAACATAGCACCAAGGTATGACCATCAGATTCAGGCTCCTTTGTAATTCAGCATATTGGGCTTCACCTAGCACCTGAGCCTGGGAAATATTAATACCTCTAGCCCTATTTCATTGTTCTATGGCCCTAGCTTCCTCTTCTCACCAGGTTCACCTTTGTAACAGCTTCCATTTTGCAGTTGCCAAGTCTTTCCCATCTTGGGAAATACTTCTGTTCTGAATTGCCCATGAATTTAATATCTGCTTCTCATAGGGTGAATGAATACCATATGAAATGATCACTTCCTTAAATCGTCTCAAATCTAATATGTCTGTAGGATTCCATTCAACTTCTTCATAACATTTGAAGTGCCTATTGTCTCCTGGTAGGTCTTGTACAGTAGCTGGATAAACTAAGGTTGATTTTTCTAACAATCATGGGTTGCCCCTTTTCAGTTTCATCATGCAGTGGCACTGTAGGTTCTTATCTAAATTCCTCTTTCTGTGACTATTTTTCTTATTTTCATTTATAAGTCTTTCTAAGGCTTGTATATTATCAATCTACTTTTAATATTTGGCACAAAAACACCACTGTGGCTATTAAGGATAAAATATGAGTTAGCAGACTGATAGTAATTATAATCACCATTATGTCAATCTCAGTTAAATCATTTATGTTTTCATTTTCTCCTTCTATTTTCAAACCATCTAAAGTAGCACTACACAGGGCCCTATTGCCTTATATTATGGTATTTCCCACTCTTAACTTTCCTTGAGGACTTCTAGAGTGACTTACCAAATCTGATGGCTTTTCAGCTTGTCCACAGCTGGCATGATTTCTATTTTCCTGTGGTCATGCCACACATTGGAGTGCCAAGTATTGTTTTTTAACAAAGTCTCAAAAGACTGGGGAGCCAGATGCTGGAATGAAAGCCTGCTAACTCAGAGAGGGAAAGAAAGCACCCAGCTGACCTTCCTCCTCAGCCTACATCCCAAAAGAAAGAATGCGCCTTCCCCATACCATCTCAAAAAACCCTCAAACTGAATATTCCTTCCTTCTACTTCCTATGTGTCTCTCTTTTTGTCCTCCTGACTTCCTCTTACACTCTATAGTTTTTCCTATGTTCACTTCCTGTAAACTGGTTGCCTCTTGACCTATGATTGACTTTCTTTAATCCTGTTCACATTATTCAAGCAGAAAGATCTTGGATTGAAGGAGTGTGCTAGAGCTGAGCCATACCACAAAGAGACACAGTTTTTTTTCCCAGTAAACAATACAATCTCAGGCTTCAGAGAGTTATCAAATATCCTGCCACAAAAGATACCTTGGATCAGGAACAAGTCAGACTCAGGTGGCAGCCAGATAGAATCCATAGTTGGGAGTCATTAAAAGCATGTTTGACTTGAAGCTACAGCATATGTGAACCACTCATCCTTTTGTCTTCACCTGTCTGATGGTGGTTTCCTAGAAACCCTGCTGTTTATGATATGTTTTGTTATATTACAAACAACTGATCTAAAAGAGAAGGAGGATTAGATTTGGAGGAAAGGAGAGAAAAAATTCATAATTTTTGCACAGGAATGATGTCATAGGCATTTAGTGACTATTCAAAGAACAGCTATATCTTACTCCCTCCAGGGAAGCAGGTGGCTGACTGAAGCTCTTCAAGTCTCCTTCCATTCTTCCAAATCTAATGCCCTAATCTCATTTCCAGCTCTGTAGTAGAACACCTACTGAAGTTTCCTTTTCTTTCTGACCATTCAACTTCTTCATATCCAATGGGTTATATAGACTTTCTCCTATAGCCTTCCCCCCCATATTCATCCCATTATTTTGGCCCCCAACATCAGCAGTCATTCCTTCAGAACCTGCAAACCACTCTGTCCAGGGAAGATGGTAGGCCAACAGTAGATCTTCATTGTTCTGTCCTTTCCTGCAAATCTAATCCCTCTTTGGCACCTGTACCTCCTTAGCAGACTCCCTGCTACAGCCTCAGCTCCCTCCCTGTTTCCATCTCCAGTGGAATACAGATTTCCCCCTTCAACCTTTGTTACCCAGTGACCACTTTATCCCAGTCTCCAACTCCAGAATCCATTCCCTAGGAACCTGAAGGCCACTCCAGCTAGGGAAGCAGTAGGCCTAACCGAAGATCTTCACTTTTTCCTCTACTCCTCCAAATCTAATTCTCTAGTCTCACCTCATCTCTGTAGCAGATCACCTGTTTTGGCCTCTTCCTCTATACCACCATCTCCAGAAGGTGATGGACATCTTTCTCTCCAAACTTCGTCTTCACTTATCCTGTTACCCTGACCTCCAACTCCAGTGGGCTTTCTCTGGGAACTTGTCAGTCAAGCTTGCAAGCAAAACAGATAGGCAAGCTTCAGATCTTCGCTTTCCCACCTATCCTCCATGTTCAATCACCCAGTCTCTTCCCCAGCTCTGTAACAGGCTACCCATTGTGGCCTGCATGTTTTCTTCCCCTTTTCCCAGGGGACTAAAGAGATCCTGGTGGACCACCCTGCTTTCTTCCTTCCTATGGACCCCCTCAAACACCCTTCTAATCTATCCCCATTCCTAAGTGTCACATCCCAATACCTAGAAACATGTTTTATCCATAGACCCCAATGACAACACATCTCAGGATCCCCAAAGAATTTTCTAACAGGCAACACACTGCTAGTACACCCTCCTAAGAATCAGAAAGGGCAACAGAAATGAAGGAACAAACACTCACTCAACAAAGACAAGACCAGATATCAACACTTAGAATTACAATCTCCCCCAAATCCAGATGCCTAGATGCTAGTGTAAAAATACAATAATAGCCAGGACAATATGTCTTCACTAGAGCCCAGTGATCCTACCACAGGAGGCCCTGAGTCAATACTATCATAGTTGAAGCATAAGACAAAGACCTGAAAATAGCTTTTATGATTAGAATAAACAACCTTAAAAAATAAATGAATAAATCCCCTAAAGAAATCTATGAAAACACAAACAGTAGAAGGAAATGGATAAAACAGTTCAAGACCTAAGTGTGGAAATAGAATCAATAAAGAAAATCCAAACTGAGGGAAATTTAGAAATGAAAAATTTAGGAACTTGAATAGGAATCTCAGAGGCAAGGCTCACCAACAGAATAAAAGAGATGGAAAAGAGAATCTCAGACATTGAAGACATGATAGATGAAACGGGTACCCTGGTTAAACAAAAAAAAAATGTTAAATCTAAAATAATAATATTCATCATCATCATCCTGGTTCAAACATCCAGGAAATCTGAGACAGCATGAAAAGACCAATATTAATAGGAGTAGAGGAAGAAGAAACCCAGATCAAAGGCATAGAAAATATTTTCAACAAAATCACAGAAGAAAAATGAAAAATTCCCTAACCTAAAGAAGGAGATGCCTATCAAGGTTTGAAAAGCATGCAGAACACCAAATAGACTAAATTAGAAAAGAAATTCCTTTTGGCACAGAAAAATCAAAACACTAAACATATAGAACAAAGAAAGAATATTAAAAGCTTCAAGGGAAAAAGAACAAGTAACATATAAAGACAGATCTATTAGAATAACACCTGACTGCTCAACGGAGACTCTAAAAGCCAGGAGGGCCTAGACAGACCTTGTACAGACTCTAAGAGACCACAGATGATGTCAGTCAATATTATTATACCTAGCAAAACTTTTCATCACAATAGATGGAGAAAATAGACATCTCATAATAAAACCAAATTTAAGCAATATGTATCCACAAATCCAGCCCTACAGAAGGTACCAAAAGAAAAACTCTAACTAAAGAGGTTAACTGCATTCAAGAAAACACACCACAGATTATAACTGGATATTAGCAACTACAGAAACAACAGAAAGCTCAAAACACAGTGTCAGCTCTTTTTCTTTTTTATCTTGTTTTCTATTTTTACATATTTTATTTCATTCATATTTTTTTCTTTTCTCCTTTTCTGTGAAGATCCTCTATATATATATGTTATGGCTTCAGTTTAGTATTTTTTTGGGGGGATTTCTGAATGTGTGAAGAAACAAATAGGTCTATATTTCTTGTGCCTTCTCTTCAATTCTTTTCTTCTGTTTTGTCCAGTTCTGATGAGTTAGTTTTTTATCTTATATTTCATCTTATTTTATTATGTTCTGCCTGGTTCTCGAGGCCCTAAAGACTACCTAGGAGCCAACTCTGATGTAAATACATGAGGGTTGTTTATTCGAGCTCAGAGCTTGGACTCTCAACACTCATTGACACAGCAGTTTGAGTTGAGAGCTCCCAGACCCAAAAGTACAGAGTTTATATAGAGACTCAGACAAAGAAGCAGGTTCTTTACCATATGATTGGATGACATTTGGGTAGCTAGTCATGTCCATTTCTGATTGGCTCATTGTTACTGACTAACCAGCTGTGGTCAGTTTGACCATCAGACAGTTTGTTTAGAGTTTTTGGGTGCTTTCTCAGAGTGAGCTGTCTGGTGATGATGAGGGAGCACCCCTGGAATACAAGGTCAGGTACATTTTGTTGTTGTTCTGGAACTGGAGGTCAGCTCTGAGTTAAACTTAATACAAAATGGAATCTTTTTTTCAAGATGGATTCAGTCAGGCTTCACAATTACTATCCCTTAGAAGTCTATTTTCTAGTGACAGACAGAAAGAGGGTGGGTTTGGATTGGAGGGGATGTGGGAAGGAGTTGGGAGAACTAGAGAGAGGGGAAATTGTACTCAGGATATGTGTGTGTGTGTGTGTGTGTGTGTGTGTGTGTGTGTGTGTGTTGGGATAAAAATGTATTTTCAATAAAACAAAAAGATGTACATTACGTAAAAGGTCCTGTGTATCTTCTGAAGGTACTGTGTGTCCCCTCCGGAGAGCCAAGAATCTCAGTTGGGGTGAGCTGGGGGTGGGGGTTGCTGTTTGATCACTTCAAGAAGCCTTTGGTGTCCCAGGTGAGTAATTCAGAGAAAAGAAAACATTAAGCAATGGGACTTTGGGACTTCCTGATTAGTATCAGGAAGTGTGTCTTCACTGCTTCCTTTTAGTTTGACATAGCATTGGGATCACCAACTCCTTGCTATGTTCACCACCATCCAAAATGCTTAACTGACCTCAGTGATTGCAGAGAACTTTTCCTCCCAGCCTAGAGACAGGACTTAGGCATACTCCAGCTAGGATCTATGGTTTCTCAAGACCTTGTGGCTACTTTTGTGATTCATCTTGTGGGTTGTTTTTGTTTTTGTTTTTTTTGTCCCTTGTCTCCTTCCTCACACAGCCTTACATTCATTTCAACCAACCTTTCTTCCTTCACATTCAATATTGGCCACGTCTCCAAGCTTCCTGTTTTTTGCTCTTTGTCATTTTCTTGAAGGAAGGGTGCTCAGAGTTTTTGTCTCTTTGGCAGCTGCTTGATGGAGTGTGGCAACAGGGTTCCTAGGGCCCTGACACCAGCCAGCACAGGTGAAACTTATGCAATGCACTTCAAAGGGCTTGCTCAACTTGAGGCTGGAAGGCAACAATACTGGGGCTAGCTTTGTCAGGTGCCCTGGCAGCACAGGAGACAACCTTGGGCATGCTGCCTGGCCACTCAGGCAGTCAGGGTGACAGGTCCCAGTTCACACAGTATTCTTCCACTCTTGTCTGACAGCACAGTGGACCAGAAGGGGATCCAGGAAGGGGGTGGGAGATGCCAGCTTGTTGGTTCATTCTCCACCACAGTTGCCTCTGAATTCTCGGTTGTCACCTTCCACCTTGAAGCTCCCAGGGCTGTGTCTTGCTTTTGCGGGCATGCGTGTCTCCCTCCCCTCCCTGTCACTTTACCTTTGCCTGTTGGGACAGTGCCCTGTGCCCTATCAGCAGCTATTCATCACTCCTCTCCTTCTTGCCCACCAAACTCACTAGTTTTTGTCCTTTTTCCTCAGGGCCTGACTTTCCAGGGGAGTTACTGTGTGGGTTGGATTCAGAAACGTTCATCTTTGTGTTCCTTTCGCTTATTGGAGCCTGGCTACAGAATGACATCAGCGTGTGCCTTTGTTAAATGTGAGGTTACTAAGATGGCATTGCCGTCTCTCACCTAGATTTCATCTCCTCACTTTCTCTCTCTGACGTACAGTACAAAGATACCTGGCCATGGCCTCAGACCTCTGCGGCAGCCCTGGTTCTACAGGAGCAAGTCCTTGGCTGTATCACCTAACTTTTCTGCATCCTGCTTCTGAGTGTAAATAAGACAATTGTAGCCCTTTCCTCATTTCTGTTTTACAAAATGGGTAGGACTGGATGAAACAATGTGAGTTGGGAGAAAGACACTTCTCATGGTCATCTCAGTTTAATTAATGACTGGCAATGGCTTAAACTACAGTGCTTCTTAGACAACTTGCATGCTTGCTCTTTAAGATGACATCATTTCAAAGCTCTGGATCTAGTAAGAGAACTACTCAATGTCATTACGCACAGAGACATCTTGTTCACACTGCTGGGGTTTTGAAAGAGATGTAAAAATGGTGCTTACTGATGAAGGTGATATTGTGGCGAGTTATAGCACACCCTAATGAGCTTCCTATCTGGGGTTTAATCTACTGCTTCAAGAATTTAGAGTTAGGCTTATTAGATGAGTAAGAATTAAAAAGAAAAGTTGGGAACAAATATTGAGTTTTTAGTTTTTAAAATTTCTTCTCTTCAATAGCTTTGAAATGATATTAGGAATTTTGTGTATCATAGTATAGAAAACCATAGCAACAATAAAAACCCATTAAGCATCAGAGCTTGATTAATTTGAGCCTTGTGGAGCACATGCTCACTTGCTCTCATCTTCCTTACTTTACATTGGTCCCCATGGCACTTTCTTAGGGGACCATTCACTGGCTCCCACTGCTGAGTGCCCAACCTACCTTATTTTTTAGTAGATCAGAGTGGCACTTTACACAAGGCATTGCCTATATCTAGGCCTCTTTTTCTCCATTGTAAAATAGGCATTGGATTGGAATCTGTGCTTCAGTAACACAAAAGCTTCTAGTTGCATGTGGCCATTTACACTTTAATTAAATGAAATTCCAACTTTAATTTCTTCACACTGGCCATAGTTTGAAGAATGCCTGAAAGCCACATGTGGTTAATGACAATTGGGTAGGACAATGTAGATTTAGCTCATCTCCAGGGTTTCAGAAAGTTCTGTTAGATATTCAAGACTTGGTGATTTCTGAGTATTTATTTATTTTTAATAATTTTAAGATTTGGGGGTTATATGTGGGAATGACTTTACTTCTGAGTCACCATCCTTCAGTTGTCCCTTAAAGAATGAGAGAGGTCATTCTTAGCTGTTAGTCTGAAGGGTGCTATGTTCACTAATGGCTGCCGAAAACATACTTATCTTGTTGAAGATAATATATAGTTTAGTTAAACTGAAGTCTCAAGTTCAACTTTCTGTATCTATCAGAAAAATCATTTTCCATTTGGATCTCTACCTGCTTCTAATCCTCACCAGGTATGCTGTTATTTGGGGGTGGGGACTGAGATTAATTTCCCTTAACATTTTCAAAATCTTATAGGAAAAGCTAATCTAAATGATAAGTAGTTTCTTTTTTCTTCTTCAATCTACCATAAAATTACCCATGTGTTTTTAACCCCCCCTTTTTTTTTACAGAACGTGTGTAAACACTCTTTTGGACTCCATCTGTTGAGTCAGCCCCAGTGCTAACAAGTGTTGTTATGAGCTGAGCCGTGGTGGGTGATGTTGGTGGGCTGTAGAGTGAGATAGCTTGGCAACGTGCAGGCCGCAGAAACCAAGCCCCTGTCACTGTTACTGAACAAGAGCACCACTGTCATTCTAATTCCACGGAAAGCAAAAGATGGGAGGGGGAACTCAGCATGTTGTTTCTGAGTCTGAAAGAGCAAACTCATTAAAAGATTTGAAAGTGATTCCATACTCCCAAGGTAAAGATACATAAAGATGCATATTGAGGGAGGGAGGGAGGGAGGGAGAGAGAGAGAGAGAGAGAGAGAGAGAGAGAGAGAGAGAGAGAGAGA
>CAJQZJ010033733.1:1423905-1449862 GCA_907164525.1 Lophiomys imhausi
AGAGAGAGAGAGAGAGAGAGAGAGAGAGAGAGAGAGAGAGAGAGAGAATATGCAATGATCCCTAAGTGTCATTCAACAACCTCCATTCGCCAAGATAATGATGATTTCTAAACATCAAATCCTAGTCCATGTTCTCTAAGCAAAGCAGGGCCAACACTGTTCTCTTTGGTACCTAGAAGTAAATGCAGCAAAACAAGCAAATGCTGACTCTACCAGCCTAGAGAATTGGCAAGAATGTCCAGTGAAGTCTAATGACATAATCCATCCCAGCTTCAGAAACTCACATTCTGACCCCCAAGCCTGCTCAGGGACTCTGCTTCTTGTCAGTTACGGATTGTTGCCATTGTTACCGTGTTGCCCACGTGCTGTGATGAGAGCAGAGAAACTCTGCCCCTGGAGTGGGTTTGTGTCAACATTTTTATTGCAAATTCCCATTTTCTGATCATTAAAAAGCTTTCGGCACAGAAGTAAGTAAAGTTCAAACTTTGAAAGGATTCATTTTATGGGTTAAAAATAGCACTGGGGCCACGCCCATAATTGAAAAATTTTCTAGCTGGCTTTGTGGCCTGGGTTTTTTCAAAATGCATAAACTTAAAATATGAAGGGACTTAAGACTTGGAATAGTTCCAAAGTTGGTTTTTAGTGTTTGGTGAACTGGAATGGAGTTTGTTAATGGTGAACTTTACTTGCAAATGTGAAATGGTAGGACCAATTTACTTAGAATGCTTTCTATGTCATCTGGAAGTAGTTGGGGAAGGGGTTTTCCATACCTTCCTAAAACAGTTATGAGACAAGAAGAAAGGGTTGCATTTGGGATGGTCTATGCCCATAAATAAAGTGAAAATGAGGGGCCCCCAGGTTGGGTGATCAGTTCTGTGGTAGAATACTTGCAAGGCCCCAGGTTTCAGACTTAGTACTCATGGAGAAATATAGTACTTTGTTTGAAAATTGCTAAGAATTTCAAGATGGCAGCATTGAAGTATTAAAGCAAATGAATGTATGGTGTAGGTGAGAGACCTCATGCAAGCCAGTCCTGGCCTAGCCGTTCTTCTTCCCTCTTTATTTATTTATTTTACTTTTTAGTGTTTAGCATTCTTGAGGTACAATGAGGACCTAACAGTTTCTAAAGCATTACCCATGAGCACCATTGACTTACAAATGAGTTTACATGTGAATGTTGTCATTTTCATGGTTTTATATTCTTCCTTTTACAAAGTACAAATATGCCTAACTCCATTCCCCCATGCTGCTTGCTAAGAACAAATAAAATACTTGAGGGAAGAGAGCTTTTGAAGCTTACAGTTTTTCACGCCCGTTTTCAAATGGTGTCCTCAGAATCACCTGATGAAAAATAATAAAACATCCCCACATCCTGAGACTCTGCAATCTCAGTCTGTGTGGCTGATTTTCCTGAATCTTCACAGGTTTTTACTGATGGAATGGGAATTTGGAGTTTGACCCTCTTGACATTTAATTCTGCTTTGAGTAGAAGGGTGCCAGGTAGCACAATATTTAAACACCATGTAGAAGGAAAGCTTGGACAAGAAATAAAGAAAATATTGGGAAATGAAGTGGGTTTTTTTTTCATAATTTTTGGATTGGACCAAACTTAGCAGTCACTGGAAAGAATTTCAAAAGCATGTTTTTATGAAATGTGTTCTGTTTGAGAGTAGTCTTATGTCCCTGCTAAATTCATGGGATATGAGCCTTCATTATAATTGGGCTTGTTTAAAACTAGGCAAATAAAGGAGATGAGAAAGGCTATGGACTACTACTGAATAGAGAGAAGAGCTTTGGGGAGGACTAGATGGTAGAGTAGAGGCTTGTGCTGGTTTACTGAAGTCTCACGAGTTCTGTCTCTTAGTGTATCCCACAGGTGATTAATAATGCATTTCTCCCCTCCCATCTTCCCACCCCTTTTTAAAGAGCTCTGTTTTGGTCAATTGCATTTGGAAAAACAATGAATTTGACAAAGTCAAGCAGCTTACCAAACATGGGTCATCTCAAACCTTTAGTGAACCCCTGTGATTTATGACTCTCCAAGGAGAGGTCAGTTCTCCAAACGTATTTGACTCTAGAACATCTTATCCCCAACTTCTATATTTTTTTAAATTGTAATGAACCTCCAGGGCCCAGCAGAACACACTTTTGTAAATGATTCCTTGGGTTAAAGAATCAACACCGTCAATTATAGTCTTGCGGTGGGTCGACTTGAGGCTCTCAAAAGACTTCTCTAGAATTGGTTTATTAATTCAAGGCATAATTAACATGTGTGGCCTTCAGAACTGAGATAATAGATTCTGTAAAGCCACCAAGTTTGTAAAGATTTGTTATAGAAACTCAAGAAACTAACACAAATCTAATCAGTAAGTCAAAACAGAGAAATGTCTTCCATCTTAGCTACATATGGAAGTACTGCCATCTTTGCTAAGATAGCTCTGGGTAACTGGAAGCTGCCTCAAATAGGGTTTAGGATCTAGATAAATTGAAGTGAATGGACCCTATAGAGATGCCAAAGCTGTCAGCAGTCCAGCAGTTATATAAAGGGAAACATCATGATGAGACCAACAGTCACTTGTTGGGTCCTTAACAATACCACTCTTGTCCTGGGAAGATTCTCCCACAGGTCAGCAAGTTGCCTGTGGGGTGAGAACCTTAAACGCTTTCAGCTGCCTCACCCCTGTCTACATGCTCTCAAATGAGACTGGGAAAATTTCCAAGCATGCTTTGTATTCTGACCCTTCTGAGCATATTCTCAGAACTCTTTGCTCTCAGTTTGAAGAGGCCATTTCTTGTCTTTGTCTTTCTGCAGCCTTTACCCTACATTGTTGCTTTAGTCATTTATTTCTGACCTGTGATTGGGCAGCATCGTAGGGGCTTTCTTTAGCTCAGAGCAAGGAAGACTTGTGTTAAATAAACGAGACTAGTTCTCTGATCACTGTGTATTAGCAGAAGTGGCTGAAATGTCAAAGGAGCTTTTGCTCAATAGCTTTTACTCTGGAGGGTTAGAGGTTGTGGAGGCCTGGGCGGGCCCTTGAATTACACTGGGTTTTGTAACTGCTGTTAGCATGATATAATAAAGTGAAAAAGTTACAGCTGATATGTTCATGACTTCCCCTTCTGGCGAGTCAAAGTAGTGAACCTAGCTGTCTTCAGTCTTCTCTGAAGCGAGTAGAAGCTGTGGTCAGGGCTTCAGAGGCTCACTCACTAACTGCACTTAACAAATGCTTAAAACCTGTCTTCTTACATCTCTTTAGAGTGTCCTTCCTCTGTCACAACAGTAGGGGGCCCACCATCAGGGACAAGAGTGCTCAGCAAGGAGGGGGCTGGGGCAGTTGGGGACCCCTGCTGGCTTGGTCTGCCCTCTGCCCCTCTGACCAGGAGAGAAAATTGAAAGAAAGGCTGATGTGCAAACAACTTCCTGGTGCCTCTGCACAGAGCAATGCGATGGCAGTGGGGAGGTGATTAAGAGGTGGTGAAAGGGGGGACTAGGCGAAATTTCCCCCCTGTGACTGACCCATAAATTTTGGAAACCCTGGTGATCACCCCTATTAAAAAAGCAAAAATATGGGCCACAGAGAGGTTATTCCAAGTTCATCCTGAGACACTGGGGGAGCACTGGAAAGTAAACTTCTGACTCCTGATTCCTGTCCTTCAACCCCACCCACCACTGGAAAACTCCACCACCCCTTGCCTGTCACCCCTCTCATAAATACAAGCAGATGAATCCACTTCCAGACTTCCAGCCCACTGCTTCTGCTTTCATCAATTCTCGTGTCCAACCCCAGTGCAGGACCAAATGTGGGAGACAGGGAAAGCTCTCAGGCCTTGGAGCATGTACCCCAGAAGCCAAAACAGCAGTGGCGGGGAAAGGTCAGAGAAACATCTGTTAAAAAAAAAAAAGAGCCAACACACATGATTATGATAACAACTCCCCCAGAAGTCCCAGCTTGAGAGTTCTAGAGTCTCTTCGCCTTATCTGTGTACAGCCCCCTCCAAAGGAAAGCAGACCTTGCCTGGGTGCCTCCCCATAGCCATACTCACAGCCCCCGCATCATTAAAGACAACTGCTCTATAAACCTTTCTAGAGTTACCGTCCCATTGTTAATATTTATTTGCTTCTAACATGCAGGCACCAGACTGTCTTTTAGTGATTTAAGTTTCAGTAATTAAATTCAGGAAACAGGCATATCTGCAAATAGATACCCTATAGGATGCCATTTCCTTCTTTGATGACAAGTCCTCAACTTCCCCTTGGTTGCCCCCTTTCTGGAGGTTTCAAACATATCCCTTGTCCCCATACTTGCTAAAACCTTGCTGCAGTGAAACTGGTCCTAGTTAGATCAAACGTGCAGACCAAAATCTGAAGGAATGGAGGCTAATGCAAGAGTGTATGAGCCATTAAACACTTCAAGTGTGCATGAACTGGAGAAAGTGGAGCCCGTACATAGCGCCATAGCCCTCATCAGCTGTTAGCAGGTGTGAGTCAGCCAGTTGTACAATTCATTTGTCTACCTAATTGCACTGAAGATAGGCTTTTTACATTGCCTATAACATCTCTAATGAGTAGGTTTTCAGTTCGATCTAACTAATTAATTCTTGTTAACTTCCTTTGCATTGCTGTTCTTTTAATTTAACCAAGAGACAGCCCAGAGTTGCGACTAGTGTTTAGTCTCAACTAGATTACACCAATTCATTAGGGCTGTAATTGTTGGTCATACCCTTCCAAGCGGTCATTACAACCTCTGGCTTGCATATTGAATAACAGCCGTTTCCTGACTCCGACAGACTCTTCTGTGAGGGAGGAGAAAATGCTAATAAAGAAAGAATAAATGATTCTCCACTCCATTCAGGGCTGTGTAGATTTCTTTTGCAGCAGAAATTGTACGGAGGTGGTAAAACCGGCTTCTTGCAGGCCCCCTACCTCCACCCTGAGCGAAAACAATAAGAGCCAAGTGAAGCGTTCCCTGCTACTGTGATTACCGCATCCGTAAAAGTGATTATATGGCTGCTGTAATCAACTTCAATGAAAGCTGCCTGTTAGAGCTTCAATAATTACTCATTTCTGTTAACAGCTTGCCTTCAGTTTAGCACTTTGAGGCCAAGAGGGGGAAAAAAAAGAAAAAAAAACCTTGGGGCATTTTAATAAAGGATCCCACTCACATGGTATTTTGGGGGGTAAGTGCTTGTGTGTGGGCAAAAAAAAAATGCAGATGTAAGTTTTTTTGTCCCTTTCTTAATAACAGCTCCTTTTATTTCCAGCTTAGATTCTATCTACAACAAGCAAGCACAAGTTCATACAGGGTTCAATCATGTACTGAATGTTTACCGAGGAACACACAATCGTTTAAATAAAGTGGTGGTTTTAAATATTTTTACCCATTTCTTTAAACAAATTGCCAATCCTTAAAGTCTGTGCTAAACATGTCTCAAAAGTGGAATACCACAAAGATCGAGTGCTTGGCTGGCTCTTCCCTCCTCTCCCGGCCTCCCTTCCTCAGGATGCCTTGTATTATTGCTATTAATTATTTTAGGCCTTGTATTATTGCTATTAATTATTTTAGGTGAGGGTAAGTTTAGGAGAATAAAATTTATTCAAGGGAGCTTCAGAGATTCTAAGAAGGAAATAAAGCAAAAAGCTGATATTATTCTACATCAAGCAATTCCTCATTCAGGTGTTGAGGTTACAAGAATTCTAGTCAAGGTGTGATAAGCAGACAAAAAAAAAAAAATCAATGGGACCCACGAGAACATGACCCTTACACTCCTCCCAGGACTCATTTGCAGCATTTATGAAAGACAAACAGATCTTATAAATATAATGTTAAAATCCCAACAATAGAGTCTTTGTTCCATCAAAGACAGATGGCAAGCTCCCTGATGATACACAAATGTTCTTTGAGCTTAGTCCCCTGTAAGCCTTCCCTCCCACGTCTTCATCTCTAGACCTACTCTGCAGACAGAAAATACCAAAAGCCTTATAAGAAAGCTGGGTCTGGTTATATTTCCATGCCTTCAATGCGCAGATCATTTGGGAACTTCTCAAAGTTTCGATGTTGTCTAGTACTAAATTGAATCTTACTTTTGTTTCTCCCTAAATTCAGATGTATCCAATTCAGATCCTGATGTTTTCAAAATTGCTCAGAAGAAAAATAAACTCACTCAGCTTCATTATTATTATTTATTTATTTATTTATTTTTGCTTCAAATGATTAAATGGCAAGTGAATAAAATCTACCAGTTTTCTGGAGACTGCGATCTGAAAAAATAAAAAAAATATTTAATTATCTATAAATAAAAAAAACAATCCTATTGACTTTTATTTTATTTAGTATTTTTTTTAAAGGTCAAATTTCACCTCTTCAAAATTTCCCCACTCCATGTGGCATCACACTGTTAGGACAGTTTGTCTGGATATGCATTCTTCTTCAGTATCTGTGACAATATTAGTGTACTTCCATGTTCATGTTTCTGGATGTTAATGATTAGGGTGAAGAGATATATTTTCATCCACTGATGTTGTTTCACTAGTGTATCTCCTACAGGCTTTCATCTAATCTGCATCTTCCAAGTTGAAGCATTTTCCCCTTCCTTCTCATGGCCTCCACTTCTGTTTTTGCTTCCTAGTAAAGTGTCATCCTTTGGACCATGGATCTTTGTGGCTCAGTGCACAGTGCTCTTCCCTTTGGACTGTGTGTAGACAATGGAGTGGTGGAGAGAGTAACTGGCCTGGGGTCTGAGACCCAGAGTGCAGAGACTGGAATAGACAGACTTTTCCTAGTGATACCTTGGCTTACTGTCTCAGTAACACTCTTATGTCTCCACTGTAGAACATAAACCAAATTCACTGTAGTAATCCTTTTTTATTGCCTTCCATGTTGCCAAGTCATGATTGTCTCCTTCTAGTTTGGATTTTTCTCTCCTGTTGGATATTTGTGTATGTTTTTATGAAGAGAGGAAAATAAAACTGTATATCTGGAAATCAAATGAAAATTGGGTACCTTTTAAGGTACTTAACATTTTTGAAAATAGGACTATAACGAATACAACTTGAGTGCTCAGTTTTTATTTACATTTATCTATGTAAAAGCACTACTTACTTATGAAATGGAGAACTCAGAATTTTGATTAGCACCTCTATAAAATACACGTTATGTGAAATAGAAGATAATCAGAGTCATTAAGGAGGATTTGAGGGGTTTTTATTTTTTTTTCATTTCCATTTAAAACATCCACGTAAATTCTTTAGGGGTTGTACCAGTACATATGAGCCAGATTCATATTGGAAAGGCAAACAACCCCTGAATGCTATATTCTGCAAGAAAAGAGGCAAGATGAGTCTTTCATACCACAGGGAAGCAGGGAGTTACAGAGTGGCTCTATGGTAGGAAGTTTACAATGCCGTTGAATCCCATAGTTTCTAGTTTTGTGTTTCTTTTCTCTTTAAATATGCCAGTGTATCCGGCCTCCTTTCTTTTTGTGAACTTGTGCCGCCCAGGTGTCTGTTATAAATGATCAACATTTGATGCCATTCAAGTCTTTCAAGCCAGAACATCAAAGAAGACAAGTAAATCAGTCATGCTCTGACATATGTATTTTTAAGACATGAAGATTGGCTTTAAACCTTTTAGCATAAAGAGATGATTAAGCAGAGAGGCTCAGTCAGTATGAAAAGGTGTATTTGTGGCTGCATTATCGAATAACAAAGTCCTGGGAACCCCTGACTCCCATTTGCCCACTCTACCAAGTACCAAGTATCCACAGTTAGTGGTAACAGGGGCCTTTTGAGACAGAATCTATTCACAGTTGTTCTATCATTTGCAAACTGAAAGTGTTGGCTCAACAGTCAACATAATTCTTGCTTAAAGGCACATAATATCCTTTTGATGTATATCTGTTCCTCTTTGCTGCCTTGCAAATTGGTGAACTACTGGGTGCCTCCTCACTTTCCACAGTGAGTTGTCTGTCTAACACATTCTGAATAAGTGTTTGTTTCATTGAGACATAATTGACTATTTTTCTTATATTAGTCCTAGTAGTGTTTTTACTTTTTAGAGATTTATTTTATTCCTATAGGTGTTTGCCAAAGTGTAAGTATGTGTACCTTGTGTGTGCAGGTGCCCACATAGACAAGGACGAGTCAAATTCCTTAGAACTGCAAGTGGTTGTGAGCCACCTGATGTGGGTACTAGGAACTGAACCCAGGTCCTCTGCTGGAACGACAAACACTCTTATGGCTCAGCCTCTCAGAATAATGCTTAAAAAGTCATCTTATAGTATAAATTTTCTTCTACAGGAACTTCTAACTAACTTTCGTGGGTTTCATTTGGTTTAGCTTTATTTATTTTTAACTGATAAATAAAATAAAATATTATGGTGTTATTACACGAAGCTCTGAAACTGTGCTCTTTGTAGAATTGGGAAATTGAAACAAACCACATACACATTATCTTGCCTACATATTTGTGATGAGAACACATCTATTCTACTGGCCCAATAATTTTCAGGTACAATGTTATTAACCATAGTTATCATATACATAGTAGACCTTTCAAACTTTTCTTCCTACTGTGGTGGTTTGAATGAGACTGGCCCCCATAGTCTCACATATTTGAATGCTTGGTCCTCCTGCTGGTGGAACTGTTTAAGAATGAGGAGGTGTGGCCTTGGAGGAGGTGTGTCACTGGGATGGATGTTGAGATTTCCAAAGCCCATGCCATTCCCAGCCAGCTCTCTCTGCCTTGGGCTTGTGGACCAAGATGTAAGCTCTCAGCTACTGCTCCAGCATCATACTTGCCTGTAACTGAACTTTTTAATTATTATTGTTTATTTACTAACAATATTCATCTATAACAAATACCAACAATTTCTTAACTATTAATCCTACAAATTCCTACAATCCCTTTAACCTAACCACTAATTCTACTGATAATTATTTTCCTAACCTTTTAGAAGATACAGTCTCTGGGGCAGGTCCTCAGTCGTCCGGAACACAGTCTCTGTTGTAGATTCTTTAACGCACTTAGCAGTCCTTTTTCTGGATCTCCTCAGATGTAGATTCATCAGGATAAGTTCGTTATTGCAGTCTCACCTTAAATAAGGCTTGATGCTTTCTTCTTTTTGGGAGACCCCACCCCTTCGCATCAGCAATTCTGCCACTCTACCTCAGAGTCCTTAAAGCCAGCCACAGTTTCCTTTAGGCCACTGTTCGGACAGATCAAACCCCTCTAGGCAAAAGCTGAGCCACAGGGTTTAGTCCTTGGCCTTTTGGTGTCTTGATCAGGCTTTCTTTGCTCACCAGCTTCTTTCTGCCTCAGGGAGATCTGGCCATCAAATGATGGCCAGCGCTTTTTTCAGCAGGTCTCTCAGAGATCTCTAGCATCAGGGGCCTCTTCTTCCTTCTGGGACTCCATGCACTGTTCTTAAATAGGAGGAACTCTGTTTCAGCTTAATTTGGGCTCCGCCCACTTAGCAGCTGAAAACAATGTCAGGCCAGATACTTTGTTTCTTTAAGTCCATTAAGTCTTTCCTGTTTTCCTGACTTCAACCTTGTTTTTCATTCCATTAATTCTTTCCTGTTTTTCCTGACTTCAACCTTGTTTTTTCAGTCTATTAAGTCTCCTGTTTGTTTCCTGTTTTCACTTGACTTCATCCTTGTTTTTCCACAAGCTAAATCACTCACAGCCAAGTTGATCTTCATGCCCCAAATTAAGAGACTGTATAAGATACCCCTATATATTTTCTAAATCTAATTTAATTATTCTAATTCCCTACACTTGCCTGACAATTGCTGTTCTCCCCACCATGATAGTCATGGACTCTAACCCTCTGGAACTGGAAGCGCCCAATAAACTCTTCCATAAGTTGCCTTGGGCATGGTGGCTATTCAGGGCAATAGAAAAGTAACTAAGACATCTACCTACCCAGAATTTTGTATCTTTTGATAAACATCTCCCCATTTCCTCATCTCCTCTCCTTCCCACCTATTCCTTGGTAAGCACCTTTCTACTCTATGCTTCAATGAAATCAATAATCTTAGATTCTACAAACAAGCAAAGTCATGCTCTATTTGCATTTTTGCACCTGCCTTATATCATTCATTATAATGTTTCCCATATTCAGCCATCCTGCTGCAAGTGACATGGTTTTCTTCTCTTCTTTTTAGACTTACTAGTATTCATTCTATACATGCATACTACATTTTCTTTACTTGTTCATTGACAGACTCTTATTGCATCTTCTGGCAATTAGGAGCAATGCTGCTATAAATGTGAGAGTGCAGAAATCTTCTCAATATATTGATCCTTCAGATGTAAATCAAATAGTGGTATCGTTTGATTACATGGTAGTTCTTCATTAGATTTCATTTTCTATTATAAATTAGCAGGTTATGGTTGTATATATTTATGGGACACAAAATCATTGGGATGGTTTGAACAGGTTTGGCCTCCATAGTCATGTGTTTGAATGCTTAGACCATAGGGAGTGGCATTATTAGAAAGTGTGGCCTTGTTGGAGTAGGTGTGACTTTCCTGGAGGATGTACCCTTTTAAGAATTTTGTAATAAAATACTCTATTAACCCTATTTATTATATTTGTTTTTTAACAGTAGTTTTACAACTTCAGGTCTTATATTTAAGCCTTTGATTTAATTTGAGGTCTAATAGCATTCTTCTGTATGTGGATATGCAGTTTTTCCACAATGATCTATTGGAGAGTGTCTTTTACCATTGAATGTTCTTAAAAACCTTGTTGAAAGTTGATTGACATAAACACATCCTTTTATTTCTAGAGTCTTTATTTTCCCTGGTTGATCTGTGTATCTGTTTTTAATTTCAGCAACACACTGTTTAGATTACTATAGCTTTGTTGTAGACTTTGAATTCAAGTGGTGTAATACCTCTAGATTCCTTCTTTTTGTTCAAGACAGCTTTGGTTATTTGAATTTTCTTGTTCCATAAAAATTTATATTTTTGTGAAAAATGGTATTATAACTTCAATGTACATTGATTATGCACATTTTAATGTTATTAATTTTTCTAATCCATGAACAAGGGATAGCTTTACAATTATTTTGTCCAAAATATTTTGGTGTTGTAAATTGGGCTGTATATGTGCTAAACATGTGTTCCACCACTGAATTATATCCTTCAGACTTATTCAATATCTTTCATCAGTATTGTTAGACTTCAGACCCAGGACCTGATCTCTAGGTTTTCCCAGCATGCCTCATTCTCTACCTGTTACAGGGCATGCTGGTACACCCTGCCCTCAGAAGCTCTTTCCAATATAATCTGGACATTTTGGGCTCTTTCTTCCATGTGGCTAAAGCTGCCAAGGTCTGCTTCTTGCTGGGGCTAGAACACGTCCCCTTGTTCAAATACATTTTCACCAGCTTTCTGTTTTTGAAGGATTCCTTCACTGTCTAAGCTTGACTGTTCTGTAACTCATTCTGTAGACCAGGCTGGTCTTGAACTTAGAAGTCAGCCTGACTCTGCTTCCCAAGTGTTAGGATTAAAGACATGCACAAATATGCCCTGTGCAAAACTTTTCTTTAATTCCTTTTCAGAAGTTGGAAGGTTAGCTGGATGGAGTCTTGCCTGAGGTCACCACTCCCTTTATTCCATTTAGCACCAGGTTTTTCTTTAATCTGTTTATCTCATTGAACTCAAGATTCAGCTCTATTAAACTTTCTCATGCCCCTTTTCTTCTCAAACTGTACATTTTGTTTTTTGTTTTGTTTTGCTCAGTTTGTTCCTTTTCATTATTAATCGGCACAACACTAGCCACTAATAGCCACATGACACAATCAATGCTAGGCTGTATTGAAATCTCCTCTGCCAATGTTGTTAATCCATAACTCTTCAACTTAGCCTCATTAACATTTTTTTGGACAAGGGCAGAAAGCAGCCACATTATTCACCAAAATATCATAAGAACAATCTCTAGGCCACTTCCTATAGTGGAGTGCCACTCCCTGTGAGCCTATGGGGGCCATTTTCATTCAAACCACCACAAACACCATTCATTGGCTCTTAGAAATTTACTTTTCTTATTTCTATCTGTGAATAAAGTCAGGGTATCTTTTCTGGCACGTCCAGCTGAAGTCCTGATGTTCACTCTAGTTGCTGGATCAGTTCCCACCACTAAAGCAGTCACTGTCTCCTGCTGACCTGTGGATCTGTTGGCTTAGCCAAGGTCAGTGCTTCACTCTGTAGACAAGATGGCCTAGGCAGACTCTTGTGCTGTTCAACCCCACAGTTGGTGCTGAGGAGAAAAATCAGTGTCTTTCAATGCTCTGTTCCCTTGTCTCCCATTTTCCATGAGTTTCAATCCTTCATGACCACATACTACATTGTTCATCATGACCTCTCTCAGCTCAGCCTCTCCTTGTCAATTTACAACTTCTCAGTTTGTATATGGCTGGAAAAATATTTTTTAATCTCTTTATTCTTGTCTCAGAATTTATATTTTGTTGTATATATTAGCCAGCCTGCAGGCTCTCTGGAACTAGGCATCAACCCCAAGTCCAGTGATTTATATGTAGAGGAATCTACTCATGTTATCAAAAACACAGCAGCTTCGAGAAGAGGGTATCTTTGGCTCATTGAAACCACTTAAATAAAATACTTTTCCAGGAGCAAGATGGTAACAATAGATATAGTATCTGGGGAGGACTTTTCTCTATTTCCATCATTGTGGTCTGTTGATGTGTGGTTCCAAGGGGATGAGGGTGGCTTCAGGTAGTTAAAAGCTTTCATTTTTGCTGAAAGGATAGAGGGGGACTAGCTGTTTTCCTCCATTCTCTCTTGAAGGCACGATATCAGAGTCCCCATGCCCTTTATTGTCCCTATAGGCTCCATAGACACTATAGAACTGGGTTTAGTTTAAATATGCATTCTGCCCTTAATCCCATCACTTGAGAGGGAGACACCCTTAATTCCAACATACTGGAGACAGAAACCTGCAGATCTCTGAGTTCAAGGCCAGCCTGACACAAAGCAAGCTCCAAATAGAGAAAAACTTAGATCCAGGGGTGGTAGTGCACATATTTAATCCCATTAGTTGGGAGGCACATGCCTTTGATCCCAATACTTAGAATGAAGAGACAGGTACATAGGATTTGGAATTATTTAAGTTTAAAGGTACTCACAAAAGGCATGCTGAAATTCAAAGTGAATTGTCCTTTGAGATCTCAAAATATATACACTTAAAGGTTTGTTTAGTTCCAAAATATCAAAATAATATCTTTTTAAATCTCAATTGAAAGATAATACTTTTTATATTGTCAAAAAACCCCAATTTGCTCCAGGAAAAATATTACCCCCTCCCCCCTAAAAAAGTAGTGTCCCAGAGTTAGGATCAGGGCAGGGCTGTGTTCTTATCTTTCCAGGAAATTAAAAGTATCCATCTAAGGAATCCAGGGACAACTGGACAAGTGAAATATCAGAAGAAAACAGATCAGACACCAAAGAAGATAAGTAGCCCACATGATCCAGCCTCGCAGACTTCCTCAATAGCTGTTTCCTCAAAAATCTACAACCTCAACAACTCAAAATCCCTAAGATTGTTCAGCCCCACAGACTGTTCCAGCCAGAACTTCAGTAAAGCTCAACTTTTGCCTACAAACTTTTTAGGACATTTAAATAGCTGAGCACAAAAGGGCTGAACATCAAATGATTCTATTAATGTACTTAACCATTTTTCCATTCTTATTTGGGCCCCAAACAGGTTTACCACGTCCCAAATCAGCAGAAAGTAATTTTAAGAGAGCGACGACATCCTGTCTCCAGAAGGCGGGGTGAGTGATTTTTCCCCTTTGGTCATTTAATGGATTCTATATATACTTGTTGTTATTTAGGGGGAGAGATAACAAGTTGTTAAATAGGTTTTTGAGGTTAGACCCAGAGATTTCCCTCTTTTTCTTTCCTGTATCCCTCTTTCTCTCCCATGTAGGGGTGAAAAGACTTGAGAAAAAATTGGGATGTAGACATAATATAGGAATGATAAAGAAAAAGGGACAGATTATTGAATATGCTCTTATATCTTTGTATATTGATACAAAATTAAGATTATATTTAGCTACATCAGTATTGATCTTTGTATATTGATACAAAATTAAGGTTAACTCTTTTTAAGGTATATCTAGGTGACACTTAAAAATGAAATGTGGAGTTTTGGACTTTTGTTAGCAACTGTCATAAACTGTTTAGGATAATTAAGAAATGCAAACTAATAGTCATTCAAGCATGTCATTTTGTTAGGTAGTAGGGTAGTCTATCACAGTTATTTTCTAAGTTAATCAGAAATCAAGTTGCTAAGAGACAAGCAACATTTGCTTATCCAAATATAAGGAAAAAGATAGGTAGTCTTCAAAAACCTCGAGAGATCTGTAGAATATGGCATTCAAAACTGTTCTCTTAACTCAAGATTTTTTTTGATATTGAGACATGTCAGCTCCTGACAGCACCCCCTATTCTACTCCAAGTAGATGATTAGCATTGAAGAATCTCCACTTGGAGATCGTTGAATTAGTGGCAAGCCTGTCACTTGGCAAGAAAAATCCCTTGCTTCAACCGTAGACAGACTGCTGTCCAAAAAGGACAAAATTTGGAAGCAGGTAAGTCAATAGCCTAGCTCTGCCAAGACAGGATAGGCAAGTCCTTCATAAATTCTTGCTTTACAACTAATGTCTATCAGAGAAACAGAGCCAAACGGCTGAAGATTGATGCTGTAATGTTTGGAGAGAAATTGGGAACTGTCTAGGCAGCCAGTTGTATGTCATTTCTTAGTTTTGGAAGCTGCTGGCCCCACACTTCCTTTATAATCAGATATATTTATCCTTCTCAGGTCTCTGATTTGGTTGAAGACTAGATAGCTATAGTCCTGTAGTTAAATTTTGAGTTGTTTAGGAATTAAGAGGGTGTTCTGGATCTAAGAAGATGTTTTTAAAATTGTGATGCAAGTTAGGATGGAAGCTGAGTTGGATATAGAACTTTAAACTCATGGAGATGGTTAGATAGTAGAATGTTAAAGTCAGGTGCCAAATATGTATGGACTGGACATGGGGAATGTACGCTAAGTCCTATAACTCTCATAATTGTGGCCTAATTATTTTTGTTGTTTTATATTTTATTTGTTGTTATAAGAGAAAGAGGCATTTGTTGGACTGAAAGGGGGAGCTGTTGGGGGGAAAAGACATACCTTAAACTAAAAAAAAAGGAAGCAGATGGGGGAATGAGGGGGAAGAGGGAGGGACTGGAGGGGGGTATAGGGAAGAGATTGTGATTGAGATGTAAGTTGAAGAAATAAAGTAATAATACTTGTAGGGGTTAGATAAATTAGATTTAGAAAATATATAGGAGTTTCTGATGCTGTCTCTTAATTCGGGGCATGAAGAGCATTATCAGTTGAAGTCAGGAAAAACAGGAAAGACTCAATAGACTGAAAAACAAGGTTGAAGTCAGGAAAAACAGGAAAGACTCAATAGACTTGAAGAAACAAAGTATCTGGCCTGACATTGATTTCAGCTGCTAAGTGGGCGGAGCCCAAATTAAGCTGAAACAGAGTTCCTCCTATTGAAGGACAGTGCATGGAGCCCAGAAAGGGAAGAGGCCCCTGATGCTAGAGAGCTCCAAGAGTCCTGCTGAAAAAAGGGCTGGCCATTGATGGCCAGCTCTCTCCCTGAAGCAGAAAGAAGCCGGTGAGCAAAGAAAGCCTGAGCAAGACACCAAAAGGCCAAGGACTGGACCCTGTGGCTCAGCTTTTGCCTGGAGGGGTTTGATCTGTCCGAACAGTGGCCTAGGGGAAACTGTGCCTGGCTTTAAGGACTGAGGCAGAGCAGCTGAGTTCCTGATTCAAAAGAAGTAAGTTGACCTTCAGACGGCTGGGGTCTCCCACAGAGAAGAAAGCATGAAGCCTTATTTAAGGTGAGACTGCAATAACCAACTTACCCTGACGAACCTGCATCTGAGAGATCCAGAAAAAGGACTGCTAAGTGCGTTAAAGAATCTACAACAAAGACTGTGTTCCTGACGACTGAGGACCTGCCCCAGAGACTGTATCATTCTAAAAGGTTATGAAAGTAGTTGTTATAATTATCAATAGGTTTAGTGGATAGGTTAAAGGGGTTGTAGGAATTTATAGGATTAATAGTTAAGAAATTGTTGGTGTTTGTTATAAGTGAATTTAGTAAATAAATAAATAAGTGTTAAATAATAATTTAAAAGTTCGGTTACAAATACTAATGATAATAATAATAAAATATGCACTCTGAAGGTGCGCACATGCTCAAACCACAGGACAAGCTGTGTGCAGTGCAGGGTGTTTTGTGTGGAAAGAATTTGAGTGACACACAACTCAAAGGTTGTCAGTGGAAATTAGATGCTTTCCTGAGCGCCTTTGCTTTCCTGTATTAAAAAACATTAAATAAATGTATTATCCTTTTGAGATGACTGCTTTCTTTGAAAGGAAAAATTTATGACTTTGTTGAAACCAGTGTGTGTGGTCATATCATTATTATCTTCATTCTACAATAAAGAAAAAGCCTTGTTTGAATGTATCTTCAGGGGGACCTGATACTTAGTAGGTCGACCTTGTTCATGGATGTTCATACCTGTAATCTGTCCCAGTTGGAGTTGATGTGAATTGATTGCTGGCTATTTTGAAGTTTCTACTGCTAGCTACTAACTTCCATTGATAAAGAGAAACTGTTGGGCTGGATCTACTCTGTAGAGCCTAGGAACATCATGAGGGTCACAGGAGACAAGGGAAGGATCATGACTAATTAAAATATAGTGTGCCATTGGGGAATATAACTCACTACTGTGTGGTCTACAGCCTCAACATTACTACCTTCAATATATTTCCAGAAGACTCGAGATTCTTAAGATTCCCACTAGGAACAGAGATAGCTGAGAATGATTAAAAATATAGCGTTCACCAGGGGGCATTCAGTGTCCTTTCCTTGCTGAGTTCTTCCTGCAAGAACACAGAGACATAGATGTTGTATTATTACTTACAGGTGCTCACTATCAAAGTGGGGAAGAAGTTAATTTCTTATAGCCCATCTAGAAGAGAAGTGGGTATTTCCCACAATTATCTGGAACCACCTCATATTCCTTCCTCAAACAGCAGCATTCATTTCCCTGTGTGTCCCCTTTTGTTTTCTGTGCATTACTATCAGGCAGGAAAAACACACCAACACACACACACACACACACACACACACGCACACACACACACACACACACACACACTCAATTAACTCAAAGAATACATACAAATAGTGAAGTCTTTGCATGACATATCAAAATACTAGGGATAAATCAGTGCAGGCATGACTTTGGATTCTAGCCCCTGCAAATAGTAGTGACATTGCTCAGGGAAAGCATATAGTAAATTTGTACCTTCCTTTCAACCTAGATTCTTTTATTTGTACTAAAAAAGGAACAATAAATGCACAATGTACATAATTTTCATTTTAGAGTCCCAGTAACTAAATAACAATTATCCAAGACCATGCTTTCAGTTCTTCCTTCCTCCTGTTAGTCACCTTACCCTTTAGGTTTTCGGTGAGATCCTTCTGTGCACTTGGAGATATGTTACCCTGTCAAGGTAACTACAGATAATGTGTCTTTACATCCTACTCCTATGTCTCCCACATTCGTTTTTATGTATTAACCATACTCCTAATTTTATGTTTCATCTGCTTTTTACCTATATGAAAATACTATAATGATTTTCCTCAAAAAATTTCTGCTGGGGAGCACAATAGTCCAGCAGGGACTAGTTACCATTGGAGATTATATATGTTGTTAAGGGTTGGGGACCCTCCAGAACATGGAGGCAGGAGAGCCGGGCATCCCAAGTTGATAATTTATAATTGATCCAGGAGTCTCACTCTATACTTATCCTGAAGTCATCTTCTATGATCTATTGCTTAATGAAAGAAGAAATTAATTAATTAAGAACATGTGCAAGGATGCCCAGGGGTTCAATTTCAATGTAAAATAAGTAGCTTATATTCACTAAAGAGTTTTTAACAATGTAGTTCAACTGTAGATGAGGCAACCTTGAAAAGCAAGGTACAGACATGAGAGTCATGCCTGGAGATTTTTCTGTTACGGTCTGGCTTGTGTTTTCCGTGCTTAGTAAAGTAACATTCACCCGAGGTCAGGATCTCTCCTTCAGTCACTTTCATAGTCCACAGATCAATTGGGTTCCACGTCATGCTTTAGAGTCTGAGATCTAGTGAATATTATTGCAGATCCTGCCATTGGCTATTATTAGGACATCATCCTGCTCTTATGGTCTTGTCTCACTGCCTTGGTTGTTGTTTTCACAGCTCTTTTATTTGTCAGTCTACCAATTCCTTGGGGATGTGTTTCACTCATCACTATATCCCTAGAACCTATAGTGTTTAGGTGGTCAATAATTGTTGGTTAAATAAGTCAATTGAGAAGCCAAACAATAACAACAAGAAGAAAATGGCCCCTGGCTCAGGAAACAATTACAGATAGTCTAGTAGTGGGAGGGCAGCCAACTTCCCTCCCCACAGTTGTGAGTGTACTTCTCACTGCTACTGAGGGAGGGTAACATTGGCCACACGGAGTTCTACATTCTAGGTTAGGTGTTTAAAGAGGAAACCCGCATCCCCTCTGAAAGGTGCTTTCTGCTCTCTGTCCCTCCCCTCCTGGTCATTCCCTACATAGTGACACCAGCTCATTAGTTCCAGGGAGAAGTGAGATTGACAACTTCTGTAGGAGGCTGCTGAGTGGAGGAACAGGGGAAGAAAGCTCTCACTGCCTGAATTAGCACAATATGTTTGCTTCCTTCTAGTTGCCATCAATTCTCGGATGACACAGAGTCAACATTTCAGGTGACTATGCTTGCTTAGTAAATAGTCCCCAAATTGTCACCCTTCCCACTAGCCCTACACCTGGGAGGTCCAAGCCCTAAGAACAATACTGACTTCTGGCCTCAGAGTCAAGGGAAATCGGTGGCAAGCTCACACAGAGACTTGCCACTCCTTTCAAGTCACGATTCAGGATTTTTAGTTCTCCTTTCAGAAGTGTCTCATTTGATTAAGTTACTAAACTGTATGTAGAATAAATATACAATATATAGCAGAACCCCAGGTACAAGATTTTCCCCAAGATACTTTTAAACACCAGATTCTTTGAAAGACTAAAGTATCTGACAAAGAATTCACTACTGATTGCTGAGAATGGATAAGTCATAACTGGCCTTGTGATTCATAAAATCTCTAAGCACAGCACTCTGGATAAATGATAGGATGTTCAGAACAAATATTTACCATTAGTTAGCTACCATGTATGAAATGCATTGTTATTTTTAAAAGAAGAAAATACGTTTTAAGTGTCAAGGCAGAAAATTACCCATATATGCCATCTCTTTAAGATACTCAAAATTGGAAAGTGACAGTTTTTTGGCACATATGAGTTTGGCATCAAGAAAGGAAATCTTTTAATGTTAGTATATATTTGAAGGAACTAGAATGCAAGCTGTCTAGAAGGGACAGTACCTGCAAAGCATCTGGAATGTGAATGCATGTAGGACAATGTTGGTAACTCCTTGAAGCTGTTAGTTACTTCTGTTCCATCCTGGCTTGGAGTTCTCGATAGGAAGCCTTCATAATAAGTCTTTGGGACACCAAAATATGACAATAGTGTTTTTTAATGAGAGAGATCAAAGTAGTCATGAAACTGGATCATTTCCCTGGTTCCTTCCTATCTGCTGGTCTACCCTGGTCTGTTCTTGTCAATTTTATGGTTAACTGGGGATACAAAACTGGGGGTGGGTAATATCCTGGATAATTATGGAAAGAAATCTGAAAGCTAATATTATTCTTAGAGAGGAAAATCTCTGATGATCCCTGATTCCCCTCTCTTTTAAATCATCATCTCCCATTCCATTTCAACAAACCCTGTAACATCAGTAAGAAATCACAGGTGCTTTGTATAGAATTTACTGTTATAAGAGAAAGAACCATTTGTTGGATTGAAAAGGGAAGCTGTTGGGGGGGAAGAGGGTGGAAGGGTGGGACAGGAAGGGGGAATAGGGAAGGGTTTGTGACTGAGATGTAACTTGAAGAAAAAAAATAAAGTACTTATAAAAAAAATAAAATTCCTTCTTCTTAAAAAAAAAAAGAAATCACAGGTGCTACCCATTCCTGGTCTTGAACCTGTAATGGGGTTGAGAGGAGGAGGAGAAGAGATGGAGAGAGAAAGGGAGGGAGGAGAGGTTGTATTTGACTTATACCAAGTAACAGAGAGATCCAAGCAAGTCAGTACTTCCCCGAACCTCTGTTGAACATATCTCCAAGGTCCAACTACAGCTTAACATAGACTTTATATTGTCACTCTTTCTGATAGAATAAAAATATCTCAGGTAAGAAAGAGTGATGAAGAAAAAAAGATTAACTCTGCCAGGAAAGTAAAGAAGAAAGAGAGGAAGGAAATAAGAGAGAAAGAGTGGCAAGAAGAGGGGGCTGAAGAAAGGGAGGAGAAAACAAAGTGTCGGAGGGAAAAAGGGAAAGAGTAACTAATATGCCGACGCCTGCACACACACATCTGGGTTCCTATGACCCTGCTGGGATACAGTGGCAGGGATGTCCCATCCATCTCACCCTTTGTACCCACGACCTATGTCTTGAAACTGCACTTCAAAGGACTAATAACTCAAGGAAAAGCCAAAATAGGAGATACTGTCTGTACCCCTTGAATAATGCCTACAAGAATATTTGGCTTCTGTGATAAAATAAAACAACAACAACAAAGAAACATTTGTTTCCATTGTCAAGTGATACTCTTAATCCATTTAATATATTTAGAAATCTTTTCTCTGTGATATGGCATGGATATTTTAATCTAACTACTTGTAACTGGACAACTTTTAATGTCATGTGGATTTGTCTTTTAAAAATAACCTTAAATCTTGGAGAAAAATATTGAGGAGGAAGGTCAAGTTAGTTCTCCAAGTACCCAGGTTCTTCTTGTTATGAGCCAGGAGTTGCATTCTGTTTGGCCGTGTGTGTATGTGTGTATTTGTGTGTGTGTGCACATGCGTGCGTTTGTTCATGTATGTGTGTGTAGGTGGGAGAAAGAGAGTGAGTTGCACATGTGCTTTCTCTTTTAAAGGTGATTCTAGCCATCCGGAGGGGCTAGTACAAGGTTTCTGTGAGACTGTGGAAAGTCAGCGTACTTTAGGCCAGGAGTTTGGTAGGGTGAACTGTTGGTGCTGTCCCCAGGATACATACTTTTCTTTCAGCTCCTCATAGCTCTGACTTTCATCTTTTGAAACTTGTGTGTGTTTTTGCAAGCAGAAACCTTTCCTGGTTTAAGGGTTAGAGCATGTGATTGAGACCAATCCAATAAATTCTTTCTTCTCACCAGCCAGTGATTCTAGAGAGACCATTTGGCACAAACTGACCCAGTCAGAGAAATGCCAGTGTTGGCTAGGAATACTGACAGAATGCTCTTTTCTTCCTTGAATGGGAGAAGCCATTGAAGACAGCTTTGGCACCATGCTAGTCAGGATAAAGTGGCTTCATGGAATACAGGGCAAAAGGAGAGATATTTGGTGTCTTAGTTAGTGTTCTATTGTTATGAAGTGACAACGTGACCAAGGCAACTTATAAGGCAAGCGTTTACCTGGGGACTTGCTTACAGCAACATAGGATTAGATTAGTCCACGAACATCATGGATAGGAGCATGGCAGCAGGTGGGCAGGCTGGTATGGGTGGGACCTTATATCTGATCTGCAAACTGAAGGCAGAGAGAGACAGATTGGGTACAATGTGAGGTTTGGAAACCTCAAAGCCCACCCTCAGTGACATAGCTCCTCCAACAAGGCCACACCTCCTAATACTTCCTAAACAGTTCACCAGCTGGGAACCAAACATTCAAATGTTTGGGCATATGGGACTCATTCTTATTCAAGCTGCTACCCTCAGTGATAATGTTGAGTGGCTGGATGAAGTCTCAGTTAACATTTACTGTATTTCTAGATGTTTCATTATAAAGCCATAAATTCCTTCCTAGCATTTAAGTCCATTGAGATTGTGCTTTCTTTAACCGCAAGACACAGTGAAGAGCAGAGGGCAAAGTAATTGGAAAGGGTAGTGACTGGGAAATGCCTGGGTTTACCCCACGCAAGGATTAATTGGGTGTATCTCCCTATCCAAGGACAGAGATGTAAAACCAGCACAGTCAGAAATAAACACCAGGGTTTGACATCTTTATCTTCATAAAAGAACCTATAAATATTTCTTTGCCTTGTTGTATTGAGATGATTAAAGTCCAAAGTTTAGGAAAAGAAGAGATACTTTTATTTCCCCCTCCTCTGTCTGTCTCTCTCTAGCACATATCCTCTCACTCTGTGTGTGTGTGTGTTTGCAGTCACATGTGTATATTATCACTGATAGAGAAAGACATAAAAACATGGCATTGCCCTTTTGCACATCCCTTACCATATGATGTGCCATGACTTAGAAAGTGACATTAGTGGCCAGTGGATTGAGATCAACTCATTGTCAACCTGAATTATGCTGCATAAGTGAGCAAAAATTGGTGTGTGGAGTGAACATGTTAGTAGTTAGAGGAACATAGTTATGAATCTTTTCACTGTAAAGCTAGAAAAAAAAAAGAAGGTATAAAACCAAGGTCTGTGTCTGGTTATCTAAAACAATACTTCCCCTGAAGGCAGGTTCTGCCACCCTCCTGTAGGAGAGGGGAGAGCAAAGCTGGAGCCTGGGAAGCTACATAGAGTAAGCCCAGGGATGCAGAGAACACACAGCTTCTTGAAATCTGGGGGGACAAAGCTCATAACCAGAATGTGAGATTTCCTATCAGAATTCAAAAGAGCTAATTTGGGAGAATTAACAGAAAGAAACCCAGCGAGTAAAGTATTGAAAGAGGGAATACTAAAACCCAGGAGAAGCCTGGGCTGCCAGAGTATCCACCATAATTAAAGCAGATCAGAACTGCTCTGAGGAAAGAAGGTGGAGGGTGAGACTCTCCAGCCAGCCCCATCTCTACTGGCGACTGGTGGGGCAGAGGCTCTGCCATGCTGGCAGTGAAGAAATCGTGAGGGACCCCCAGAGAAATTTTTCATAATTCGTAGACTTTTCTTCCTTTCTGTTAAATGAGGAAATAATAATTATTGCAAACCAGAATAAATAACCTGAACTGAGTGACTACATTTGCCCCTCAAACAAAGGGAGAACCAGTTCGGGGGTTCATATGAACATGAATCTGTGAAGAAAGATTCTTTCTTTAAACTTTTAAAGATGAGGGGAATGAAAAAAAAACTCAGGAAAAAAATACTGATACCTCTGTTAAAATTACAAAAGAGAAAGGAATCATTGTAATTAGGTACATGGACATATTTGCACAGCCACAGTTCTGTATGATAGACCCAGGGACATTGTCAACACACGACAAATTTAGACCCAATGACACCCCCCTGCCACCCCCATATGAAATGGGAGAGCTATTATGAAGAGATCATGGAATCCACTCAATTTTTCCCCTTCCTTGTCCTCCCTTCAGAGAGCCAGAAAGTGAGCAAGATTTTTCTTGGGATTGATAAAGAAGACTGGATGAGCCATTAAAGATTATAGAGGTCACACTGGTAAATAACCAAAATGTGGAACATGTAAGGAAGTTGGCACAGGCTCCCCAGGGAAAGTCTGGTAATTCTACTTTAATAAAATACAAATCTCCCCTCCAGCATGGCACCTTTGTCAGCTGACAGCCCTTTGTAGAAATGACCGTGCATCAGGCAGTCTGATGGGCCCACCTCATGGTCTATGAAGAATGTGCATGTGTCAACAGGCTAGCATGCCATCTTCATGGAACAGCCACGGTGTGCAGAACCCTAGCTAATTCCCGCCTCCAAGGGTCAACATGATTGAACAAGATGCTTGCAGTGGTTCTGCCGATCAACCCACAGTAGAGAAATTCATAACTAAATGCTAAGGGCTCATCTATAAGAAATTAATTGAAGAGTTAGATGTGAAAACACACATCTATAAACCCAACACTTGGGAGGTAGAGGCAGGAGAATAGAAGGGATTAAGGCCAGCCTGGGCTATATGGGAGCTCTGTGTAAAAAAGAAAGAAAAAGTAAAACTTAAGACTTATTGTAAATCTTGAAACATAAAACTTGAAATATGAATCTTGAAGTATAAAACGACAAAAATTTTAGAAGAAAATATCCTACTACTATGATTCTATCATGATCCTAATGTAGGACTTCTTAAACAAGAGGCAGGAAACATCTCTTGACAAAAACATGTAATTAAGAGAATAAAAGAGATGAAGTATAGGCTGAAGTGTTTATGTTTTTGCTTCGACATTTGCACACATAAGGAGATATATGGCAAACCACCTGTATCCAGAACCTATAAAGAACATCTGCAGAGCAAGCAACAAAATAAGGAAACATTTAAAATAAAAGAAATTGTCAAAAGACTTGAACAGGCATTTCAGAAAACATCATTAAAATCACTAATATGCACATGACCAGCAGTTGATATGATCTGTCAGTAGGGAAATTAAAAAGTCACAGTGACACAGACCTCCTGGAACGGCCCAACATATGATGCTGAGTGTCATTGGCAAAGATGAAATTCTCGCATTCTATTTGCTGGCTGGAGTAAAAATGGCTTTCCCTACCTTGAGAAACAGGTCGGCAGTCCTGCAAAGCTAACCTCCAGGCCTGAGATGGCTCTCCGTGTATAAAAGTGCACTGCTGCACATGCCTGGTGACCTGAGTGTTAGACCTGGAGCTCACCATGGAAGGAGAGAAGCTGTGCCCAAAAGGTGTCCTCTGACCTCCATGTGTGTGCTTACTCCATCACCATACACATTCACAGAATAAATTAAAAAAAGCTAGATGAAAACACTAAAATGGAAACCAAACACACACATGCACACAGCACATGTAAACACATACACACACACACACACACACACACACACACACACACACACACACCCTTTTCAAATTTAAGTTTCAGAGCATGGGGTATGTCAAAGGACAGAATGAAAAGCAACTGCCTGTTTCAAAGGTTCCATCAGGACATGCTAGATGTTTTGGGCAAAGTTAATTATTTAGAAAGATTAACTTTGTAGGCATAAAAGAAGCTGAGGGTAAAAAAAGACAAAGAATAGCTAGAAATTGGAAACAACCCAGATGTCCCTCAACCGACGAAAGGATAAAAAGCTGTGGTACATTTACACAATGCAATACTACTCAGCCATCAGAAACAACGAAATCATGCAATTCGCAGCCAAATGGATGGAACTAGAGAAGCTCATCCTGAGTGAGCTAACCCAGACTCAGAAGGATGCACATGGCATCTATTCACTTATAACTGGATTTTAGTCATATAGTACAGGATAACTATCCTACAACCAACAGACTGAAATGAACAGGAACATAGACTTTGTTACCTGTTAGTGGGACACTTTGCCCTAGTGGAGCTGCCATGTAGGCCCCCAGTGCAAGAGGAAACTCTTAGTCCTAATATGGCTGCTGAACTGAGGGGAGCTGGTTTGTCAAAATTTATTTGGCTTTTCACTTGAAATTATTTTTGAGGGTGTGTGTTTCCTTGTCAGGTTCACCCTCATGTCTGCTGTGCAGAAATACAGGGCTGGAGGATTACACCTATACAGGAAGATGGGACTATTCCACATTTTTGCCACAAGATGTCACTGTTGAAGACTGAGGCTCTGTTGCATAGAGATGTGGTGCTGTTGTGTGGTGTGGTGGTATGTTTTGATAGTGTGGTGGTGTGGTGATGTAGTGGTGGTGTGGTGGTGTGGCAGTATTGCAGTGTTGTGTTGCGGTGTGGTGTGGTGGTGCGGTATGGTGGTATGGTGTGGTAGTATGGTGTGATGGTGGTGTGGTGGTATGGTGTGGTAGTGT
>CAJQZJ010033733.1:1449872-1464872 GCA_907164525.1 Lophiomys imhausi
GTGGTAGTATGGTGTGATGGTGGTGTGGTGGTATGGTGTGGTAGTGTGGTGGTAGTATGGTGTGATGGTGGTGTGGTGGTATGGTGGTGTGGCAGGTAGTGTGCTGTGGTGGTAGTAGTGGCATGTTGGTGTGGTGGTGGTGGGGGGTCTGTCCATTCCCTGGGGAATCAAAGTAATCGATGTTTAATTCAGATGTATTTTCTTGACTATTTTTACTTTAGACTCAAGACTATTTCATGGTGGGTAGATATGGCTTTCCTACACTCCTAAGGCAAACTGGAACCAGTTTTCTAATCCAACCCTATGATGGGTAGGGTGTGTAGGAGAGGTGGGTCACCTTGAGCTCAAGCTACAGGCAGATCTGGTGGAAAAGGGAGGTTGGGAACGTGAGCCTCACAGATCTTGTACCTACTTCTAAGTTTTTCTCTGCGAACTGTTGGGACCTCACTTGCCATTGGATCACTGCAGCCAACCACAGTTCACCAGGAAGCTGCCATTTACCTTGAGTAGCGGGAAGGGAGAGAGCCCTGATCATCAAAGCAGTGCTCACCTCCACTTCTAGAGCTCTCCGTGTTAGAGGATATCATGATATAGCTTCCTTCCCGAGCCACTTTGAGGTTTCACCAGGACCGTTCACCTGGTCACCATCTGACTTTCCCTCCCTATTTCTACTCAGTGAGAAGGACTCATGCATGTACAGCCTCCACAGTCATAAAACTCGAGCCTAAGACTATTTGACATTTTCACCTGAAAGGCAGAGAAATAGCTAAAATTATTTCTAAAATTCCACCTCATCAGGTTAATGAAGTGTTCTATAAATACAGTAAAAATGAAATAGATGAGCTAAAAATGGATGAAAGATAAAAAATGAGCAACCCAACCCAAGCACATTTACTTCTGTTAAGTATATGGTAAGTCACTAAACTTCCTTTTTAGATCATATGGCAAAACAACAGGTGGTATTTTTTATGTCATGGAAAAAATCCAATTAATATTTAAGTATAGCTATTCATAGGACCAAACTAAAAACAAGCCATGGATGACTGTGGGTAGATGCTTTAGTGAGATAAAAGCTAGACTTGGCACTGGAAAGACTGAGTTCAACTGGGTTCAAATCCTTTTTCCACTGTAGATTACCTCTGGATGTATTAGAGCATGCTAACATGTCTAGCTTTAATACAAAGAACCATCAGGCTGACTATAGAAAACACTGGTGCTTGCCAATCAAAGCCTGACTGGAGATCAGTCTTCATGCACTTTGCTTCCATTAGGTGGTCATTACTCTGGGTTTCCATATGTAAATTCCTCAGAGACAATGAGTAATAGACTTACAGTCGTCTTCTCTCTTTAGGAACCAGAGATCTCTGTCCTTAAAGGGCTGGGCTACAATATTTTCATCCATTTCAACTTCATAAGGATGAAGAAAACATGAACAAGAAGAGTGAAGAAAGGTCTGTACAGCTGTGCTCAGTGACAGCAGGGGCTGGGAATTGTGATTTCTGAAAGCCTTCAAGTGGCCTGGGGTAAGGAGATTAATGGAGAAGAGGAAGACCCGTAAAATTAAGTTGGAATGAACATTAAGGCAAAGAATTAAACTTTGGCTGCATAACAGTTTGGATTTTAGGCAACAAAAATGAGTTCTGTGATAATGGAAATCTCATTTAGGAGTAAGATAATGTAGAACAGAAAAATCACCCCCGTAAAGGTAAATGATTATTATTTCCCAGAATCCCTCATATGATATTACTTTCTGCCAAATGTAGTTTTGGAAAGCTGTGCCAGTTTTTCTTTTTTCAAAAGTTTTTGTTGTCTGCTTTTTTTTTTTTTTTTTTTGCTTTTTAAGGTTTGGGGGACTGTCTCTTGCTATATAGACCAGGCTGGCCGGTAATTCTTGATCTTCCTGCACCCACCTCCAAGCCTTTCAGTCTTACATTGCTATACACTGAGCTCTAAAGGAAGTTTTAAACTAGAAATACAAACAATTGCTTCTTTTCTCACAGTATCATTACAAGGATTGAATAAAGGAGAAAGTCTGAGACTCTGGTTTCCTTCACACTGTCTCTAGGGAAGACAATCACAGAGAAGCATCCTCTACCTTCCCAAATGTGCACACTTCTTCCGTTTATGGCCAACACATGCCACCGATGAGGGCAAAGCTTCTCCTTTTCTTGTTTTCAACCTTCGAGCTGTTAGCATACAGCAGATGGCCTTTGTTGGCCTCATCAGCCCTTCATCTACTTCCCTCCCAGTAGTTGACTTCCAACCCCTACTAACCCACTCTCCTAGAGGTGGTTTGGGACTCATCATCACCATATGTAAAAAGCCAGGGAAACTTCCTTTTTGTGCCTTCTGCATTCTGTTGGTTCTCACTCACACAGGTAGTCACTTAACCTCCTCTATCCAACAAATATTTAACCCTGGGACCTCCAGTCCATCTAGATGTTCACCTGCATTCCCAATATTCCTCTTCCTAGATTAACAGTCACCCATTTTCTTATCAAGACTCCTTATTTGGTTATTATAACCACTCTGTGGCTCATGCCTTTCCTTTTCCTGTGTACCTCTGGTTCCTTTTAGAACTTATAGAGGTCAATCAATTACTTGTTCAAATACTCCAATCTTTATCCAGGCTCTCAGCTACAGTGAAAATCTACACTAGCCCAGCCAGCATCTTCAGATAGCTATGAAGGATCTCTGTTACTTTTCCAGGAAAAGGAAATGAAAACATCTTTAGAAAAGGGATCCCTAGAGTAGAGCTTTATTAACACAAATGATGAAGGTCACTTAAGTATAGTCCAAAATAAAAACATCCAGATACACATGGAAACAAACCTTCATGCATAAGGACCAGATAAAACTATAAGCAAAGGTCTATTCTCCCTAGGACTTCAGATATCCAACGGTAGGTAGATAAGAGAAAATAACCACATATATAACATTCTAGAAAATATCATGAATATAAATAAGTTTTTATGAGAACTTAAAGACATGGGAAGTTTTGGAAGTTGGAACAGAAGTTCAAATGAAATATTTATGGAAGAAATTATTATTGTAAATAAAAAAAAATACCAGTGGAGGAAGAAAACACTGAAAGGTAGGTCTAAAGTACTTTGAAATTTTGTTTATTTGTGTGTGTGTTTGTGTATGAGTCTGTGTGGTATATGCACACATACATGTATGGGTACAAAGAGATCACAAGAGGGCATCGGATGCCCTTCTTTATCATTCTCTGCCTATACCTTTGAGGCAGGGTCTTACCTCCAAACCTGGGACTCTACTTTCAACTAGGCTGGAACCCAATAACACTCAGTCATCTTCCTGTCTCTGCCTTTGGAGGTGGGATTGCAAGCGTTCACAGGGATATCTAGCTTGTAACACAGGATCTGGGATCCAAATTCTGGTCTTTATAACTTAGAAGAAGCACTCTTTAATTTCTGAGCCATTCTTTCCAGCCATTATATGAAAATTTAAAAATGGCACCTAGAAACACAGGCAGTTAAAGAACAAGAAATATAAAAGAGGATTTAAATGATATGAAAAGCAGAATGAGAAGGTATAATAGACATCTAATAGGATTCTTGAAGAGAAAACAAATTGAATGAGTGGATTATAGGAATCAAAGAGTCCAGAATTTCCTGGAACATGTAAAAAAGATGAGTCCATTGACAAAGGAAGAGGTTTTAGTCAGTACAAGAGTGAAGATGATGACCACAACTATGAGTCAGAACTAACTTTTACATCAGTGGAGACAAAGAAAAATCTTAGCAGTAGCCAGAGAGGAAAATAACCTACAAGAGAAAGACAATTGTACTAATAGCAGACTTTGCCTTAGTAAAAATTGATATGACCAAACATAAGGCCTGAATATTGCAAGGGTTAAATATATGGTCATATGCCCCCATAAGATATCTACAATTGTGTACTGAACAAAGTGTCTCTGAAAAATGATGACAAAGTAACTACTGTTAAGGTATAGAGAGACTTGTTTATCAACATCTTTTATCATAAACAAGCCTTTGGAGGGACTTCTAAAGATTATATTTAATATAAAGAATATATAAAAATCATTTCAACAGGAATGACTGTGTTGACCCTATAGGAAACTTGAAAAGCACAGTGAGTTGATTTAAAAGTAAGGTTTAATTTGTGAAGTATAAAAGAAATAAGATTAAAATACCAGGCCAAAAATAAAATCAAAATACTGGCATGTAAGTCAGAAGTAGGGCTGGTCTTAGTATGTGTTCTAAGGTCTTGTTCAAAATAAGGCATTTTAACATTAGACTTCAATAAATCACCATGTGTTGAAATTTTCAGGAATGACTTATGAGTTACAGAATTAGGACACATAACTTTAAAGCAGCTACAAGTAGACTGTAATAGTAAATAAACACACAATCAATGATAAGAAACCAAGAGAAAGAAAGTGCAAGAGTAGAAACAAATCCAAAATATCATTACTTACAAAAAAATACAAACAAGCTAAATATGCCAATTAATCAGTTTGTCATATTGGATAAAACTCACAATGGTGTGGTATTACGAGAGTCACAACCAAAGTTTAGAGATGTAGGAAAGTTGAATTTTAAGGCTAGAAAAAGAATAGATACATGCTTTCTTCAGCAAATGTGGCAGAACTATGATAAGATCAAACAAATCTTAACAAAAAAAGCAGTGTGTGTGTTTGTGTGTGGGGGGGTGTTACTTATATTATCGTAAGAATTTCAGTTTACCAAGTATTGGAATAAAGAACCATACTGAGTTTGATTTGATGTAATAAAATTGCATAAATGTATGAAAAGATGGGAAAATTGTGAATTTGAGCCCTACCTATGCCATGTAGTGAGTTATGAGACCATGAGCCATACAAGATGCTACCTCAATCAGAGGTTGGGGGGCAGGAAGGAAGCATTCTAGAATTATAAGGAGGAATGGAGAGTTCTTATCTTGGTGGAAGATTGGAACATGACTTTTTTCATTACTAGTGATCCAAGAACTCATAAATAAGGATGTAAAATAATTGAACTCTGTTTTTAGAACTTACAAACATCTATCTATAAACTTTGACCTTAAAAATTAGAATACAGCTGGATGGTGGTGGCACATGCCTTTAATCCCAACACTCAAGGGGTAGAGGCAGGTGGATCTCTGTGAGGACGGGGCTACACAGAGAAACCCAGTCTTGAAAAACAAAAACAAAAACAAAAAAATTAGAATACATATTATATTCAAATACACATGAGATTTTCATAAGGAGATAAAAAGTGAATCACAAAATTTTAGAAAATTGGTATCACATAGATTATATTTTCTCAGTACATTGAAATTAAAGTAGAAATCCATAACAGGATGAATTAAAATTCCTACATTTTTAGCTATTAATAAAATGCTCTGCTAATTGCTCGTAGATCAAAGAACTATCATAATTAAAACATAAAGCTTACTTGTAATTGAGTGCAAGTGGCAATATTACATATTAAAACTTATTAGATGTTAGGGAAAAGAGACTGAGAAGACCATTTACAACACAAATGACTACACTGGAAAAGAAAAGAGGGTAAAAATTAATGACACAAATATCCAACTTAATAAAACTTCAAACATTTAAATCTCAGGAACATTTGATATTTTCACTAGAAAATATCAAGGGTACCAAAGAGGTTTTATTGATATGGATCATAACTATTAATTTATAGAGATTAGAAGGTATAATTTTATGACATTTATTAACTCACTTAAAACAGTAAATTGATTATATATTAACCTTATATTTTAATAAAAGTGTTTCTCTGTGAAAAAGGATTGCACTGACTTGTTTGCACATTATTAGAAATCTAAGCAACTTGATTTGTTGGTTGAAGTATATGAAAAACACCTAACCTCATACACGCATACATTGGAAAAAACAGTCTTTCCACAGGACTTGAATACTGTCCTTTGATACTTGGCCAACTCTCTACAAGTGGCAAGCCCTTAGAGCTTAGTAGTGAATCTGGAATCTGAAACCACATCAGTTGCTCTTTCATGCTCTGTCACACTAAGGCCCCTTGGTACATTTTGCACATTGAATGAATGCTTTACTCAAGTGGATTTTCCTAATATCACTTGTTGATCCTCTGGAGAACGCATGTGGAGTGAGTTTTCCAGATCTATGAAATGTTGATATATTTCAAAATACTATGTGGAAAACCCCACACTGGTCACTGCTCATCTCATGATGTACTGGGATGTACTGAGACGTACTGGGAAATAGTCAAATTCAGAGAGTAGTAAACTATAAATTCTAAATTTCATTTGAAACATATTTTAAAGATGATAATAAATAATTTAAGAGTATGCACTGAAGTGACAGCCATGATTTATGTAATTTGATAAACTGTCTGATATAACAAACTGAATATTCATAGTTTGCATGCCTAGTTCTTGGAGGTAACAGTGGTTTCCTAGAAATATGGCTAGTTCAGCTGGCAACTCAATAATCACAGAAGTGCTTTTTATGAAAGCAACCATCATATGTTAAAATAGAACAGAACTGCTTTATGGGAAAATCTCAGCTCATTAGACAGTATCAAGCAGATATGTAAGGATGGATTGATAAATAATCTTAATAAAATGCTGTTTTCATTGTTTTAGTAAGGATACTTAATTTAATTATTTATTTGTTTTTATTATGTGTGTGCATACATGGTGTATATGTAAGTGTGAATGCCACAGCATATATGTGAAAGTCAGAAGAGAACATTTAGGAGTCACCAGGCTTGGTGGCAAGCATGTTTACCCACTGAGCCATCTTGCCAGTGAGGACATTCTTAGGTGAATGGACCTTCAGCTTTACAGTGAGGATATAGTGTTGAAAACTAGACAGTACCTTGAGATGCTGAGGTAGTGCTCATTGAATCCATCCTTGTTTTCAGATTACCACTTCAAGGTATCATAGCAAGAACATTAAGTAGCTTCTTAGCATTATATTAAAAATAGTTTAGTTGTTACCTACTTAAAAGTCTTTGTGACTCCACAAAATACTATAGACTAGATCTTTAAAAGTCAAGAGTTAGTCTATGAGTCTATCATCTTAGAACCAACCAGTCTTGTTCCTGTTTTTGTTTTGTATTTTCTTTCTTTCTTTCTGCCTTCCTTCCTTCCTTCCTTCCTTCCTTCCTTCCTTCCTTCCTTCCTTCCTTCCTCTCTCTCTCTCTCTCTCTCTCTCTCTTTCTTTCTTTCTTTCTTTCTTTCTTTCTTTCTTTCTTTCTTTCTTTCTTTCTTTCTTTCTGAGGCGGCAGAGTCTCATGTAGACCAGGTTGGCATCAATCTGGTTACATAATTGAGGATGAACTTAAATTTCTGATCCTCCTGCCTCTACTTGCCAAATTCTGACACTGCAGGCATGTGCACGTGTGGGGATTTGCCCTTATTTTTGTAAATAAAACTTTATTGAACATAGTCATGTCTATTCCTATAAGTATTATCCGTGGCAACTTCCCTGCTACAGTAGCACACACAGTGTAATGAAGATTATATGACTCACAAAGACTAAAACATTAATTTCATATTACTAAAAAATATTAATATTCTGAATTCATGTAAAGAATGTTTACAATATTAATAAGAAAAAGTCAGCCAAATTGGAAATGAGTAAAATACTTGAAGAAGTATATCACAAAAGAAAAAATAATACATGAAAAAAATGCTCAAAATCATTAGTGTTGAATAAAGTAAAAATTAAATCTATGATGACTTACAATTCACATGCGATATATTAGTTAAAATTAAGAAGTCTGAAATATCAACTGCTAGTGAGAATGTGATAAAAACAAGCAGATGTGGTAAAACCACACAGACTAAAAATTGGTAGGCAACTTCAGAACACTACAATGTGAAATCAAGCATTTTCATCCTTAGACCTGAGGTTCTTCATATGGTCAGGCTTCAGGGCTTTCAGCCTGCATATAGTCATAGGCCAATGTGTCACAAAGTCACATGAATGAATGCTGCTTGGGTTGCTAACCAGGGCTGGGGTCTAAGAGTGCCACCATGAAAATAGATTGGGAAAACACCACCTGAGAGAAGTCCTGGGACAATGGGGAGATGTTTAAAGAATATTCATAATGCCTTAATTAGGGTATTAATAGAGTGTTTATGATAGTTTTCACCTACTAGGTTAATCTCATGACCATGATAGGCTGTGGCATGCAGTTAGAAACACACACAGATTGTCAGTTTGTGTGTGGGTTGTGTATGTGTGTGTTTATGTGATTATGCCTGGGTTTGTGGGAAGTCAGAGATTGACATTGGGTATTTTCCTCTATTGTGTACTTTTGGTGTATTTTTTGAAAAGCTATTTTATTTGGGTTCTTATATCTATAACCCCTCTCTACTCCAATCCCTTTCAACACTCCAACAGCAGGTAGGAGAGACAGAAAGTTAGTGGGGAGAGGGGGGATGGAGATCTTTTTAGACTACTTCCTGCTGATTAGGGGCATTGAGTTCCTTGGGGCAAGTCCAATCTTCATCTCATCAGGATAACTATAATTTTTTCTTATTGTCTTTTTTCTCATAACCACTTGACAAACCAGCAACAACAGGAGCAGGAACCAGCAGGAAGAACAGTCCCATTTCTTGGACTCTACCCTCTCTATAGTCCCCAGAATTAAAGTATCTCCAGCTAGCAGAATCAGACCCCTGCCAGAATATGCATCCATCAGGCAAATAATCTGTTGCTGTGGACAGTCTGAAGCAGCCCCATATCCTACACTGAGGATTAAAACAAAAACATGTTTATATAGCATAACTGGGATTTTAAAGACACCCAAATTCTCACTACATTTTCCCCTTTCTGTTTTATGAAAATAATTGTACTGTGTTTAGTGAGAAATTATAAGCAGAGACATTATCAATGAATTAAATGCTTTCAAATCAGTGGTCAAGGTTTTTTTTGTTTGTTTGTTTTTGTTTTTTATAACCTAGTGGTTCTCAGCTGCTCTTGTCTGAAACTGCTCATACTTTTTGGTGCGGGCCTCAAGCTAAGGCCTCAAAGCCACTTTCTAGTGGCAAGAGATTACCTTGTATGTTTCTCTTGGACTTGTATTCATTAGTCTAATGGCAGCCCTTATCACAACATCTACAAACCCCCAGAAACCTAGGCTTTCTTTCCAAGGAGAACCCAATGCCACCAGAAATGGCTGGTTTGCTTCTCTGGCAAAAAGTACCATATTTCTCAAAATTACTGCACTGATCATTTTGAGATCTGACTTTGAGAGTACCATATTTCTCAGAGTTAATGCACCTGCCATTTTGAGCTCTGAGACTTTTAGCCTTATAATTTCTTTTTAAATGTCTGTATTCACTGCAATTAAAGCATTTTGATATCTAAAGCTTTTACTGGGAAGCTAATGGTTGTAATCTCATAACACAAGGGTGTCCTTCTGGTGGCTCACTTTGCTCAAGATTAACCCTTTCTTTAGAAATGTTCTGTTTTTCTTTAACTGTGTCACCTTGAATGACCTTGGTCCTCTACTCCTCCTGGCTATCCTCCCAACCAATGGGCTATGGGCAGTTGGAATGGAAAGTGTGCAGCTCAGGAGACCAGTTTAATTTTCTTTCTCCTCCTACTCAGTCACCTGGTCTGAACCCCTTTGTTCTCCCTTTCTGGTGCTATTTGCTTTTCAAGCTTCCATGTCTACCTGCAATTTTTCCAGTTGCCTCTCATATCCCTTCATCTTTCACTCACAACTTTTCCAATTACTCAGCCATTCTCCCAACCTTTTTTGAGACAGAATATGCAATTAAATAAGAGGAAGGAGAGAAAATACAGAAAATCCCTTCTGGGAGCAAAGAGGGAGAGAACCCAGTAGCAGCAGCTGTAATAAACTGTTTATTGATATCCTAAAACAGAACATCTGTTTTTTGTACCCCATTGTCTCTTCTACAGCATTAGAAGCCAGATTTTCCATTATTCCAAGCCCCACATTGGATGCCACTTGTTGGTGTATTTTTTTTTAATGCTACTTTATTGGTTTCTTATACCTCTACCTCCCTTCCAACCCTTATTCCAGCCTAATCTCTTCCAACCCCCACTCAACACTTGGTAGGAGAGGAAGATGGTTAGAGGAGAAAGGGGATATAAACCTGTAAAGGCTACTTCCTGCTGATTTGCGCTATTGGGTTTCTTGGGGCAAGGCCAATCTTCGTAGTCAGAATATATCCAACTTCCTGTCAAACCACAACAGCAGCAACGAGGAGCAGCAGCCTTCTTCTTCTCCTTCCTAGCACCCACATTGCTCTCTAGACTCTGGCATTTATTCACTCTCCAGAGTCCCTAGAATTAAATGTTATATGCAGTTGGCAAAGATCACATTCCTGTTAGTGCACTAGACAATAATAGTGAACAGAGTGGACAGACTGAAGCAGCCCTATATTTCACACTTGGAATTAAAACGAAAACATGTTTACAGACATAACTGGGTTTTTAAAGACAACAAAATTCTCACTACAGTGCACCACTTTGCTTTTGGAGACAGAGTGTCTTACTGAACCTGGAGCTCACCAGTTGGCTAGACTGGCTCCCCAAAGAGCTCCAGGGATCATACACCTCCCTTCCAAGAGTTAAGGCATCTCATCTAGCTTTTTGCTAGGGCTTTCAACTCAGGGTCCTCATTTTTGTACATGGCAGGCACTTTACTAACTGAGCTATCTCCCCAGTCCCTGTCCATGTCTTATAGAGAGGCAATTAAACCCGAAGAGATAGAATGGTTTTGAAAGTTTCATGTGTTCATATGTCTGAAAGAAACTCATATGAAACTATATTAAAAATACCCTACTTCCCACTGTGGTGGTTCAAATAGGGATGTCCTCCATAGGCTCATATATTTGATCATTAGGATCATTACAGCTACTTGACAGGGATTGGGAAGTGTGTCCTTGTTAGAGTAGGTGTGACCTTTTTGAAGGAAGTGTGTCACTGGGGGTGGGTTTTAGCATTTCAAATGCTCCAGCCAGGTCCAGGGTCTTTCTCTTCCTGCTGTCTGTGTTTCTGGATGTAGAACTCTCAGCTCCTTCTCCAGCACCATGTCTGCCTGCACACTGTCAGGCTCCATACCATGATGACAATAAACTAAACCTCTGAACTGTAAGCCAGCTCCAATAAAATGTTCTCCTTTGTAAGAGTTACTGTGGTGATGGTGTCTCTTCACAGCGATAAAACAATGACTAAGATGCTCATGTATCCTTTCATATTTTTCTTTGCGTGGCTTCTTCTCATACACCCACCATGTCAGACCCACAACTATCTAAGATAGTCACATCAACCTTGTGGAATTTATTCTGAATAAGCCATGCTAAGATGCATCTCCAATTTTCCATCCAAGTATTAAAGTTCAATCTGTAGAAGCCCATACCATCAACATTCATAGTCAGACCAGAGAAAGGCTTTGCCATCTATCTGATGATCTGAGGCATTGGGTCCTCCACACAGCTGTGCCCGTGTCAACGATGCACGTTCACACAAATCATCTGATCTTTATATGTTCACTCAAGGCTTCCTTAGATCTCTACACACAACGGTTTCCAGTCTGTGACTTTACACATTTATTTAATTACTTATGCGGGAGTTAGAAAGCACTTGAATGCCCAAACAAAAGTTTGTGTTTGTATTCTCTGATTAAGCCCACAACCTACTGGCAAAACATGACAAGAAAAGGAAAGACTGAACTTTTTTCCCTGCAACCATGCATCTTTCCAGATTTGTGTTGAGTTGGTTAGTTAGATGCACAGGCTGCCATCTGCTAAAGAGCGGCCAGAGGAATTTCTCTTGCTAAACCTCTGAGGTGACTTCTAGTTTGAATTCATGTGCAAACTAGAATAACTCACAGGTGGGTTTCTGCCTTAGTTACTACCCTCATTATCATGATTATCATCAGCAATTATACTGTTATTTTAAATCAAATATAGATTAATTCTTTGATTTCCAGCTGCTATGAGGAGTCCAGAGAAAGCTCAGGGTTCCTCACAGAAAAGGGAAGGAAATGATCAGTTTGTAGACCTGCACAGGTGCTGGGATTCCATTTGCCCCAGGGAGATGTCACATCACTCTGCTCAGCATGCCAGCATCAGTAAGAATGGTTACCTGACTGAGGAGGGGCATTACTGTTATTTTTGTAAATGGACATTGGGTCAAAGTGGGTTCCATATACTTATGTTTATACTTATAGATTTTTGCTTTGCTCCCAGCCTTGCTTGTATAAACTTTTCTTGTGTAGTTGACAGAAGTTCATGCATGGCCTGGGTGCTTAGAATAAGAGAGGCATGCATGGTTCTGAATGGGACGTCTATATAATCCCCTCCAAAGTCATGGGAGAGGGGGTAGAAAGATTTTAACAGCCAGAAGAATAAGAGATATGCTGGGCAAAGATGTCCTCTGGACATAACATGGCCACTGCACTCACAAACACACAGCAACTGTAGTTACCCGCACAAGACTACAAGACCTGCATGACATGTGTCTGTCAACATTTTATCATAGATGGAGGAGGGGCTCATGAGGCCCCATCCCTCCCTGAGTTCCTAGTTGCTGGGGAAGGTTCCACTTTCTTCGGAGGTACAGCCACTCATACGTTACCATGCTCCACCAGTAAATAAACTCCAGCTCATGTTCATGTAAATACTCTGATTAAAATCAGTGGATCACCAAAGTGAAAACAAGAAAGTGAAATAAAGGAAGACAAGCCATGAAGGTAGGAGGATGATCTGTTGGGAAAAAGGATTTTAGTAGAAAGAGGGAGGGAATCAAAGAGGGCAATGTCGAGGGAAAAATGACCAAAATTTGTGATGTATGTGTATGAACCTCTGGAAGAATAAAACAAAATATGGCCACTTGAAAAGGAACCAGCTTATGAGATGAAAGTCTCACAGGTTCAGCCACCAACAGCCAGCTGAGAATCTTGGATACTTTCTATATAGTAACATTTCTATATATTTGTATTTATTTTTGCATGACATTCATTCTCACATTGTTGTTTTAGAGAAGACTTAAGGAAGCCGTGGGCACCTCACTCCAGAGATGAAGAATCAGAAGGAAGTTAAGTCACATTTCCTCTTCAGGTCTTATAGTTAGGAACTAGCAAATTCAATTTCCAAGTCACTTGACCTCTTAAATTCCCAATGGATTTTGCAAAACAATGAAGTCTGTCTTGAGCACTGTCTTTCATTCATCTTAGCAACTTGGACATCTGGTCTCTTTATCTCCATGAAGCAAAGTCTTATGGGGGTGATTCTAGCTTGTACTATACCTTAATGAACTATTCCCTCTCTTTCAGCAAATTGTATCCATCCCTGCACCGAAAAGACAGTGCCAAAATCCAACTCATACCAGTAATGACCTTATGAAAAGTTAGCTCAGGTTCCAATATCTTTCCCATCTCCTGCATTTATTATTGTTCAGCGTGATGACCAGTTAGTGAAAAATAAATCTCTTCATTTACTAAGTGTTACTAGACTCTCAATACATCCTTAAGATGAGAAATGGATGATTAATGCATTTTATTTTAAAGTCTTCATTAGTTTTATGTTAACATGCAGAGTAACAAGTTTCATTGTGGGATTTTCATTCATGCTTCTTTTTTTCCCCCTCTACTCTCAATCTTCTCCTCCACTCCCATCCTCACTCCCGTGGTTCCCCTTCCTTCTTCCACCTTCAGCTTTTACATCATGTGGTACCAATACTTTCTGAAGATTTTATACAAGACTTGGAAACAAATTTTCTCTCTGCCTGTACTTTCAAAATTCTATATTCTCTGCAAATAATAATGAACTATTTTTGAATATTGTGTTTCTTTTGTTGTATTAGAACTTTTTGTCCCAGGGACTTTAATATTAGAGTTAATGTGCATCAAAGAAGAGACACTGAACATAATTGTTTCATCAGGTCATGATAGGACATACAACATAAATGTCATAAAAAAGTTCTACTGTATATAAGAAAATACATAGAACTTCTAGGATTAGACGCGTAAGCTTGGATATCCAATGGGGAACATCCATTTCAAAGTAGAGCTATGTAGGACATGCCAGACTAGCCAGTTGGCTTGGGCTAGAAGTTTATGTCTGTGGGTATCATACTGATTTAGGTGTGGTCCCTGTGGTCATTAGTAAGTCATTAGGGTGATCAGCGCAATGGCCTCAGAGCTGATGGCAGTGAAGATGATGACAGACAGCTGTCATGGTGTTGGTATTGAACTTCCTCTACCAGCTTCAGCACATAAGGCTGTGAGAGCATCCCTATGAGGGCATCTCAGAATGAGTAAAGAAAGATGAAAAGATGAAACTGTGATAACAAAGACTGGCAATGGTGTGAGGTTGTTCTTTTTTCTCCTTCTATGCCATCTTCTCCCTGATCATTGACATTTCCTTTTAAGTATTAGAATTGCAGGTTTTTTTTTTTCTTTTTTGAGTGCTAACTTGGGCAAGTCAATATGTTGTTATGTGTTATGTTGTAGACAAATGTCCCAGTGTCCAGGACCTGTCCATTTGGGCTGGTTATCTTCTGTTTAGAGACTTAGAGAAATTTCTAAGAATTTCTTGATGGAAGAAATACCTTTTACTATACTGTTTGAGTTCCAGCAAAGCAAGCATTATATTCTGTCCCTGCGCAGCAAAGCTTGGGAATAGGAGCAAGAGACTGGAGTCAAAAGACATGCATCCAGCCACACTGAAGATCCATTCTGAATGACACGAGAAAAACAAATTTCCATGCAAATCAAAAAGTAACAAACAAAACGAAGCCCCGAGGATGAAATAATTCCTCAATCAAAAATCACTTTGGTTGAAATATGTACTGATACTTGCATTTGCAAAAGCAGAAATATGAGGCTGAAAAAGAATGAGAGTCCCCCTCCAACAAATAAATCTTGAGTACTGTTGGTGGAACTCAGAGGTTTTCCAAATGAGATTTAAACATATATTTTGTGAGCATGCAGAAATGACTGATTTAGACTGGTCCATTTCCATCCA
>CAJQZJ010033733.1:1467372-1477368 GCA_907164525.1 Lophiomys imhausi
TATTTTTACTTTTTTTTTTAATGACACAAAAATAAAAAACAGAAATGCACTGTACTGGTTGTGCACTTTTTTGGAACGCTGACAGAAACATGGATAGGCCGTTATGAGGCACGAGTGTTCTTGAATCACTACAGGCTTTGTACCTGATGATTTTATAAGGCTAACCTCATCAGTATTTGTAAGGTGATTTTGCAGATAATATGCTGGATGATACACTGGCTCTTCCACCACCTGGAACAGACGTACCTTATCAACAGGTCCTAAGGTTCCAGTGCACATCAAAGTGAGTCACTAGGGCCTGTTAGCTCAAAACTCCCTAACCTGGAAATGTCAGTCAATATAAATTTGGTTACCAGGCCACAGAGCCTGGAAGCAGCTTCGACGGAAGTCATGGATGCTAACCTCTTCCAGTATGTAGGGACTCTGTTGCACCCACGTGAGATCGTTTGTGAGTTTACAAACTCCTCCTTTGACAGCAGCAGACCATGGTCCTCCTCAACATTACTCCAGGGGAAAATTAAATAACTTTAAATAGCAACACTCAAAACTTAATTGACGTGACTCAGACTGGGTTGTGCCAGTTTAGGGGCACACACCAACAGTAGTAATAGAGCCACACTCATGGCTGTGACTCATCCTGTTGTTCAAAACTTCCAGTTGAGGTATGGGACAAACCTGTGAGGACTGGGACAAGCTGAGGTTGGACACCAGATGGGCTGGGATGACTTGGTCCAACCTGACAAGGATAATGGCAATGAATTGAAAATGAGGCTCAAGTCCCAGAGCTTACCATTTGTCAAAAACATAATGAAAAAGCTCTCATTGCTATTATTTTATCATTATTACTACCTTTTTTGCTCAGAGTGCTGGGTTAGGTTTCACTGAGACCATAACGACTGAACTTACGCCTCCCCCTTTGATTGTACACTTAATTTATATGTTACTAATAGCTAACTGCTGTGGAAAGCCTTTTTGATTCATGCTCTGCTTCCTTTCCTTCTGTGAGGTTTGTGGTCAAGGGACCTAATTTGCTGGCTTCATTATAAGCTGCATTTTGGGCAAAATATGAACTAATGGGGTTGAATTTGGGCCCTCAACTTTGCCTCAGAAGTCAAAGCATGGCTTTGTAACAAAGAGGTATTTAATGGTGCCATTGGAGCATTGAGCTTCCTGAAGTTCACATATGATTAGAAGCTAAATATCTAAAAATCCATTTATTTGCTTAATAACAGTACCAAATTGAACCCGTCTGTGGTTGGCATATTATAAAACCACTAAAGGACTCTTTTGAGGTACTGTGTATGTGATTACTAACTTCATGGATTTCAGTGAACACCATTCAGATCAATTCAAGTCAAATCACCTTTCCTTGGGGACCATGTACCTAACCCAGGAGCACCCAGGACCAGGTCTACACATGCACAGTGTTCCCTGCTTTCTTCTATGGTCATGAACATCACAGCACGGTTTAATTAAGTGAGTACAAGTGTATCCTCACTCCACATTCCATTTCCTGATAGACAGGATATTTATCTGTCCCTCTTAATGGCAGCGTGAGTGTATCGTAGATGGAACACTTTTTGCATGCAAGGGTTAATGATGATTGAGCATGTTAAGACATGCCTAGATGTATCATCTGAAAAAAAAAACCCTCCCAATTCTTTATCTTACTAAGCAACCATTGTCATCTTCCTTAGTCTGAATGGGGAAACTGAGGCACGCAGAGTTATTAGTCTTGATGGAGGCTGCATGTTACAAGGACTGTGACTGCTTTCATCCTGAGGTATGTCAACAAGCTTGACTTTTCTCATACCTCTCCACATTGTGTGCTGAGTGCCTACACCACAAAGCTCTGCTTCTTGTCAGTAGGAGCTTGGTTTAGTTGATGAGCTCCTCATGTATATTGGAAACAGCTGTGAACTAAAGGACAGTATGTGACTAAGAGGAAATATTTGTTCTAGATAATAGGTACCCTTTCAGTGAGCAAACCTGGAAGAGGTGCGATGGTTTTGAGATTTGAAGGATCCGAAGGCTTTGCATTGCTGACTAGGAGATAGTAGTTGTTTCTGTTGTGTGGAGGGAAAGGAAGGAGGAATCAAGTTCATTGCAGGGTAAGACAGTAAAACTTAGGGAGGAAAATGGGAGAGGGTTTCTAGGTTAAGCGGAGACCTTGAGAACTGGCAGAGAAGCAGAAACATCTCAAAGAAAAGCTGCGATCATTCAGTTAAGCCTTGGCTTAGGAGAGCATCTTTGTGTTTGTTTGACAGCCTGGCCAGGGATATATTCAGAAGAGCTTGAAGCTCTTGTTTGGGAACCAGCCATAGCACACCTTCTCTTTGTGAGGCAATGGCTATTCTTGCATCCTTCCTGGTGCTTTTGGCAGAGTGAAGCTACTTCCATCTGAGATCTTCAGAGTGTAAAGATGAGAATATGGGCAGCAGTCAGTCTGTGTTCAGCAAGGCCTGGTGCCTGAGTCTTTGCTGTCAGCAGTCTTGCAAACTGACAACGAGGACACATGCGTATCTAGGATTAAGAATTCAGCCTGGCACTGAGGAGAGATAGCTCAGTTGGCAAATGCTTGTCATGTACCCAGAAAGCCTTGAGTTCAATCCCCAGAACATGTGTCACAAGCTGGGCAGGGTAGTATATATCTGTAATCCCAGTGCTGGGGAGACCAGGGCAGGGGGATTCCTGAGGTTGATTGGCCCACCAGTTTAATTGAACTGAGTTTAAAGTTCAGTGAGAGGCTGTCTCAAAAATAAAGTGAAAAGAATTGAGAAAGTCACCTTGTTTGGATGCTGCCTTAACATGTTTGTATACATGTGTGCACATCTACACAGATGCCCCATCTCCATACACACACACACACACACACACACACACACACACACACACACACACACACACAGAGCTTCTCACATTAAGATCCAGAATACCCAACTAAATTCAGTGATTCTTACCCCATCTTTCCCCAAGAGCACTTAGCCAGTCTCCCAGCATCTCATAAAATCTGATCCAGAAGGTAATGTGTTCTGAAAATCTAAATTGACACCCAGCTATTAATGAGGTAGCACACCATAAAGCAGTCACTGCAATGACTGGTTGCAACCACTCACTTGGAAAAAGATTCTATTCGGAACCCACTCGAATTACTCAGGTTTGGCTTGAGTTCTCTCTGCCAAGCATTGTGGATTCTTAGAAGACATTCCTTGAGGGGCCATCGGAGGTTCTGGTCTAGCCCAGACAGGTGATTCTTGACATGGAAGGTATCTCAAGGAAGTCCTTTAGAGACTTAGAAAATATTTTCTTAAGGTATCATATCAAAATTGTTTCTGTAAGCGATGAAGATGCACATTTGTCACATGCCACGAAGGGCTAGAATCCAGTCTTCAGCACCACACCCCTTTCCCTTGGGCTTAGCTTGTCTCCTCAGACAAAAGAGGAGACCTGGAGCCCAAAAAAGATTCATGATTTGCCAATACCAGAAGCAGACATTCGACTTGCCTTCCTGTGCTTCCCTTAGTTCACATTGCTCTTTCCTAATATGTCTTTGAGGCTGTGCAGATTATTAAGCCTAATTAGACACCGTTCTCCTCAGTTAGGATAATTAGCAGGTACCAACTTTGAGTCAGAGACCCTAGGCTACCATCCAAACTCTCACTATCCGAAAGACCTACAATGAGTCACATAATTTTTCAGATTCCCAATTTCCTCATCTTTAAAATGTGTGTCGTAACAGTCCCTCATGACCTGAGCCTTTAAGAGTATCAAACAAGACACCTCATGGGAACTTTCTTAAATGGGCTATAAAACACTCTTCAAACATTGCTATAAATAAGGATGAAAATACAATTTTAAAATGTGATAATGTTTGTATTGACATAGTTTATATCTGTGTATAATATCTCTCCTCCCACAACCCCCTAAAATGCAAAACAAACAAGAAATTGGTTTTCGAAAAAGACTGCATTCTTGCCAACTTTTTATTCTAAATCGAGTGCTATTGGAAGGTTACAAGGCACAAAAAGCAGCACACTCTAAATCACTCCTCTTAAAATACATCAACATGTTCATAGTGGTTGTTTTAAGACTGTACGGATGTTGGAAAAAACTTTCAATTTTCCCTCTTCTACGTTATCAATTATTGATGCATATTGGTGAAATCATTAAGCAAAAAGCATTTAAAAATAAACCTTGTGGTTTGCTTGTGAAGATCTTTATTCAATAGCAATAACAATCACTACAGCTTATAGACTGTTTGCTATATGATGTATGGTTTACATACATGGCTTTCTTTTCTGTGAACATATATATATATATGTTCACATATATGAGTGTGCTTGTGTGTGCAGTTGCATGGAGAGGACAGAGGACAATCTTGAATGTTATTCCTCAGTGGCTTTCACCTTGCTATGTAGAGACAGGATCTGTAGCTGCCCTGGGCCTTGTCATGTAAGCTAGGCTGGTTGTCCAACAAGCCCTGGGATCTGCCTGTCTCAGCCTCCCCAGCACCGAGATTGCAAGCACATGTCCCCTTGGTAGCTTTTCACTGGGATTATGACTCTCAAATCCATTTTTTTTTTCTGACTGAGCCATGTTTCCAGTCTCAATGGATGTACTTTGGCTTCTCATTTTAAAAAGAAATTCAGCATGTTATATATTATGGCCTCGTTTGCTGAGAGCCTGAGGCTTGTAGACACTAAATTACGCGCTCAAGATTACACAGCACAGTCTCAATCTCACTGGGTCCAGAAACTTTAAGATTTCTCCTGTGATATACTGCGCTGTTGGTTTAATACTGAGACCAATCCCTCTGCCCTCCATAGTACTTTGGCTATGAGATAGCCTGTAACCACATCCTGGAATTGTGCTGTGATAGACAGAAGACTGGTGTCTCCTAGCAGAGGAGAACTGGGTTCCAGATCCACCTGACCATTACTAGCTAGGTGATGACCTCACACAAGTCTTTTGACCACTCTGGAGCCTGTGGTTTTTCCATCAATACAATGGAAGACTGCACATTAAATAAATGCCCTTCATATTAGCTTGAGCTGCAGGCCTAACTACCTTCTGAGAAATGATTGCACTTGTCTGGTCCATATGTCAGGGTCTCCTTGGCCTTCAGGATCTAGAAAAAGTGAGGGCAACTTCAGACTAGACTGTGTAGTTTGATGTACCTGGGATCTTCGCTAAGGGCCCCATTGTCTGTGGCTATAGATTGCAATGCCTTTTCTGTGCTTTAATGAATAACCTCTAGCTCTTTGTCTTAATTCCCGTTACAAATATAACAAAAAGTAGTAAAAAGTGAAAATAAAACACTTGTGGCTTCATGAGTGTGTGTGGAAAGATTTCCCAGCTATTTTCGAAAGATGGAGGGAGTTATAGGTGAGTAACTTTAAACGTCTCCTGGATGATGCTGAGTGTTGCAGTTTGCTTGTATTTTTTTTTTTTTTTAAATTTTAGGCTCTTGTCTTCTCCCTTCCTTTTCTCACTTTTCCTTTCTTTTTATGAACTTCTTCAATCCCTGTTTTTGTTCTTATCCTTAAACAAAATACCCATCTTGAAGAATTTGCATGCTAGGTGGTGATTTCTTTTTTTTGTTTTGTTTTGTTTGGCATTTTGTGCTCAGAATTAAGAAGAGCAATGCTTTCTGGTGGGAGATGTCAAGGACAGTTGCTGTTGTTCCTTTGTTGCTTTGAGACAACTTACTATGGTGCTCAGCTGGCTTAGAAGTCACAGTGTAGCCACGGGCAGACCTCAGACTTGCAATCCTCTTGACTTAGGGTCCCAAGTGATGAGATCACAGATGTCATCTCATGCACGACTCAATACTTTCCTTTCTGGGGTATTTTAGGTCTATGAGAACTCGGCTTGGAAAACCACTTTTATATTTAAGGGGTAAATGTTCCAGTAATTCTTCCTTCTTTGACTGTTTCCAAAGACAATTGCTCATTTTCTTCTTGAGATTATACCGTGCTCATTGTAGATGCCAGGTACAATATGCAAGGACGTTCACAGGTCTTTGTGCAAAAATCCCTTTCCCCTCTCCCCACCAGGACTGAATGGAGAGGAGAGGATATGTCTGTCCTATGCACAGATACTGACTAAACAGATGTATAATGACTCCTGTGGATAAGAGTATATGATTGTGTAGTCTTCAGTGTCTCCTAGAAAGAAATGTGATCACATCAGCAAGAAAGCAAGCCAAGCCACTGCATTGAGCATGGGATAGTGTAGACTGGTGGCTTGCCCTCATTCATTCTCTCCATGGGAGATGTCAGTAGTACATAATAGTTTTATTTGGGAGTGGAAAGGAGTTTCTCTCCAGTGCTTCATCTGTAAACCTTTTGTTATCAGCCTAGTTGGCCACTGCATTTATTCCATTTTGTGAAGACCATGTTTGGATTAGTGTTGGGCATAAGTAAATGACAATTCTTGATCTGCTCTGAATGTTCAAACGGCTCACTGAGGAACCCGTGCAGCTGTTGGAGGACATGTAATGGCATTGGTCACTGAGCCGGAGCAGAGGGTGGTGCCAGGCCTTTCTGGCAGAAGCTGCCATTCTAGCGATTCTCCTGGTGAGCCAACTACCATCAGTGGCTGAGTTAGGGATGAGGCCCTTCAATGGGCAACATGCTGGAGTGGAACCCTGAATTTCTGTACAAGGAAGGAGACAAGCTTCTGGAGTCAGGAACGATCACATTCAGAATTCTATTTCCATCACTTGGAGTTGACACTCATAAAGCAGAATGTCGGCTATGTAATCTGCATGCTTTATATACCTTTCCACTCCTACTCCATGTCATTGCTGGTCTCCAAAAACCAAAGAGGATGCATTTCAATGCTCCTGAAGAGTCTTTGGGAGTAGAATGCTTGTTTTCTCTCATACTCTAATTTTATTTGTGTGTGGTGATTTTGGGCATATTGGTCATTGCCCTAATTCCCTTTTTATTGCAATTGACCAATAGGAAAAATTACTATGATTATACTTTAGGGTAAATTACCAAGCTCTTTCAAATCATTAGTACGAACCATTCACATTTTCTAATCTTATGCACATAGTTAGGACTGGGGATGTGGCTCTGTGGTAGAACACTTGCTTAGTTTGTACAAAGCCCTGCATTTAATCTCCAGAAACATAATATACATACGCACACCACATACACCACATAAACATATACATATACACAACACACACACATACACACATATACACTACATACCACACACCACATGCACACACATGCACACAGACAAATACATTTTACACATAACACATGCACACACACACTACATAAACCACACACAGACACAAACACACACTACACACACACACATACATATCACACCACCACCACCATCACCAATAGCAAGCAAACAAACAAAAATAATTAAAAACACACACTCAACATCTTACACCTATATTTTTCTTGCCTTCTTTTTCTACTGTCTCTATGCCTAAACATGTATACAGGGAAAGGTTATTAAGTTACAGCCCACTTCTAAAGAAGCATGGGATATATTTAGACTAGCCATTGAAAGAAAATTCAATCATTTAATTCCAGATTAAATGTATCAGTTATCACTTTTCTTAGTGAAACACACACCACCTAATAAAAACAACTAAGGAAAGAAGGGTTTAATTTGGTTTGTAGTTGGAGAACATAGGTCATCAAGTCAGGGAAGGTGTGGTAGTATCATGGTTCTTGTTCAGAGTTGGGAGGATTGGGATGGGGATGTAGAGACAGGGCGGAGCATCAGGGATCATAGGCTATTTCCTTTTTATTCAGTCTAGAATCCAGGCCATTGGGAGGTGCATGTGCATTTGGGGTGAGTGTTCCCTCCTTATTTAAACCTTCCTGGAAAGGTTCTCACAGGCAGGCCTAGAGATAGATGTGTCTCCTAGGGGATTCTAAATCTAGTCAAGTTAACAGTGAGTATTAACTGTCATAGCTATCAATCAAGTGCTTCTGTCCACGGAGATGTGGATGCAGCTTGACTATGCTTGCCCACTAATGATCAGGGGCTGCTCCTCCTATTTCTGCTGTGAAGAGTGTTCCGTGATGCTGAACTCCCATACACATGTGAGGGTCAAGTGTTCCAAAGTGCTTACCATAAGACACAGCTCCACAGAGCCCAGGACAAAATCAGATTCTTTGTGAAAAATACATCATTACAAAGAACGCTGGTCAGACCTTATGTTATACATTAATTAATTTCTCTCATTCACAAACATTTATTAAGCATCGTCATTAGAGTTTTAGCGTATCCATAAATAGCACTCCCTTTTCCTGGCTTGTATTTAGAACTGTTTGAAAGACAGATACGTGGTCATGGATATGCAGATCAATAGATCACCTTTATTACAGATAGATCTGATTGAAGAAATGACCACATAGACATTCTAACATAATCAGCATGCTCCCACTTAAATTTATTGCCCAATTTTCTCACCAAGCTTTTGGCACAGGGAAGAGAGAATGTAGATTCTAAAGGCAGGCTGACTCCTTCCCATGTGTCTCATGTTCCTTTTGCCAAACCTGTCAATGAGTGAAATTTCTTTGCCTGCAGGGAGCTTTGAGAGAGGAAAAGAGTGGACATGGATCCTGGGAGAAACCTGGAGAGCAGTTTCCACTAACATTTCCTGAAGGAGCATAAGAAGGAGGTAGGTAGATAGTCTTTGTAACACCAGGCAGTGTATTAACAGAAGTAGAGGGAAAATGAATAAAAAGGAACAGAATAGAGGCTTTAAAACATCTGTTTAATGCAATGGGTTGAAAGTTAAAGGGAAGGGCAAACAGCTGGGCTGCAGAGGTACAGGTATACATGGACATGACATCATGAAGCATTTGTTCGTGTGATGTCATGTGATGCTTCAAATGTCACACTTCTTCCCCTAAACCATATCCCAAGTGGATCTCACATGTATCCACAAACATATGGTAACAAGAAGTACCACTCTGTAAGAAGTCCACATTCAGTGACCACGGTGGTAACAAAGCAATTCTTCAAACAGCGACCTTTTGAGTTGGCAATGATGCCGGCATGTCTGCAGAATAAGATGGAAACAGAACATTCTCTGGTTATCATCACTGTTCAACTTTGGTAGTTAACCCGTTACAGTACTCTGGGTTCCTCAGGCACGGCAGTTTTCATTTAGGAAGGAGCTGGAGCCTTGTATCACTACCCCCGTGTGAACTTGGCTTCTCACCATCTTGCTGCCTGCAGGAAACAAAGAGAACTTCTGACAGTCGAGTGACATTGAGTTCTCTTCCACAAATAGGGCAGGTTGTGGTCCCACAAGAAGAGCTTAGGATTTGAGGTAGGAGGATCTGTGCTCAAGTCCTCCCTCTGCTATTCAGTTGGCTCTGTTACTTGGGGCAAGTCTCTCTAATATTCGGCTCAATGAAGATGTTAATAGGAGTGGTGATGTACTACACTTAAATGAGATGAAAGTAGATGAAGCATGTAGATGTACTCTGAAAAACTAGTTATCAACATTAGTTATTCTCTGATGAAACACTGGTGGGGTGTCAAGTAATAGTTAAGTCACTGCACGGTCTGTTTTTCCCTTCCTGTGCTGAATTCTGTCTATTACATACCTGTGTGTACCTCTAAGAAACACACACTCAAACTGGCAGGAAGGCCATTGAAACATTGTGGGGTTTTTTTGGTGACTCTCAGCACAACGCCCTTTAACTGTGGATGTGCACAGTGACAGTGTTGAACCAAGACTCTGTTTCTAAACATTGAATATTAGACCTTGCCTCAGCCAGGACATAGCCGATCACTGAGACCGGCCTCTGAAAAGGTACACCCATCCCACATCGATATTTGAGTTTCTCTGTCTATGACTGACTGGGGAAAAGGAAGAGAAGATGGAGGCTGGGGAATGGTTCATCACCTCAGGACTAAGTACTTGCTGTGCAAGCCTGAATACCCCAGTTTGATCCCCAACACGTACTTGCGATCTCAGCAGTAGAGATGTAGAGAGAG
>CAJQZJ010033733.1:1492032-1613890 GCA_907164525.1 Lophiomys imhausi
ACTTTAGATTGAAAAAAAGTGGGGAAACTGAGCACTGGTATTCATTTCCTCTTGACTCCTGTCTGTGAACTCAGTGGGACCAGGTGCTTGATGCTCTTGCCACCATGCCTTTCCCCCCACAGACTCTATGCCTTCTTAAACTCTGAGCTACAATAAGCTGGTCAACCCTTAAGTTGATTCTTCTTCTCAGGCATTTGATCATGACAACACACACACATGCACACACATGTATATATGTATGTATGTATGTATGTATGTGTGTATGTATGTATGTATGTATTTGGTATCATGAGTGAAGTTTCTGCAGCAAACTTGAGCATGTAACTTATAGGCTTTTGGAACTGTTTCACTAGGAATATGGAAGACTTTGCAACTTGCAACAGGCTGCAAGTCCTATGATGCTAAAAGCAGAACTTAAAAGAACATTTTGGTGGGAGCCTGGAAGACCAGGATGCCATGAGAAATCCAAACAGTGGAGGCTTGCTTGGTTCATGAGGTTTCAGGGGTAAACAAGTACTTATATTTTAACAGAGACAATAACTTTACCTTTCTAATATCTTTAATGATCAATTAAAACTGAATTAAAAAATAACAGACTGATTTGTTTGGTGGAGAACATTTCAAGTCAGGATAGCATTGGACTTATTACAGTTTGTGTCTGTTATCTAGAGCTACAGCAGAAGAGAGAGAAGGGGAGAGAGAAGAGGAAAGAAGGGAATACGTGAAAAACGTGAAGTTTCACAAGGAAATGACTGTGGGCTAGTTTGAAGTAACAGGGAAGATTCTGAGAAAGAAACTGAGATTGTTGAAGACTAGCAACTCTCTAAAGAAATCTTGAAATTTGCACTGAGGCAATGAGAATCGTGTGTTATGTGCAAGATCTCACACATTAAACCAGCAATTCTCAGCCTGTAGGTTGTGACCCCTTTGAGGGTCCCATTTCAGATATTCTGCATATCAGATATTTACAGGATGATTCACAACAGTAGCAAAATTACAGTTATGACATAACATCAAAATAATTTTATGATTGAGGGTCACCACAACATGAGGAACTGTATTAAAGGGTCACAGAATTAGGAAGGTTGAGAACTGCAAAGGTTCCAGCATGTGAAAAGACAAACTCATTTAAAGGAGAGCGAATGCCTCAACTGAGAATATCAACTGAAGGTTTTCCCACTTGAAAATAATAACCCAGGGAACAACAGAGACTGATGCACCTAGACTACATATACAGCATAACTTGGCAACATTATCTTTGTGGTATTAGTTTTGCAGTTATGAGTGATATAGAGGTTATAAGGTTATAGAAGTTTGCACCAAGGTTCCTGACTGAGACTAAGCAACATGTGACAGGATTGTAGTCCCAGCAGCAAGGCTTTTCGAGGTCATTGGGTGGGGCTGTGGAGGTGAAACCTCAGGACCATGGGGTTTTCTGGCAAGGAAAACTACAGGTAGAGAGTGGAGATGGCCCAACACAGAGGCTGTGCGCTGTGGGAAGCAGAGCTGGAGATGTGAATCTACCAAGCTAGGGGGAGCACAGGTGACTTCAGCATGATCTCCAGATGCTGGATATATAGGGTTAGGATTTAATTCTTGTCCTGCTGTGAGCCTCCTTTGCTCTCTCTAATGGCTTCTTGCTATCAGCCCATTCCTCTCCTTTGGACTGGGAATACTTCATGCCATTTCTCTAATGGAATTATGGACTTTGTTTTGATTTTATAAAAAGCCGCAGAAAAGTCCCAGGATTTTATACTTTTAAAGAGTATTGAAAATTTAAAAGATCAAGGGGGCTTTTGAAGTTGAAATTTGCATCATGAGTTGAATGTATTTTGCATTATAAGTTGGCAATGAGACATGAGGACAAGGGGTGGAAATTTTGTCTTACAAATGATGTCTGGAGGTTACATTAACAAGGTGTGGATTTGTGATGGTTAATATCAATTATTAGATTTATGGGGTGTAGAATCACCTATGCAACAAACCTCTGGCTGCATCTGTGAAGGATTATCTAGGCTGGGTCAATTGCAGTGTGAAGAAACACCCTAAATTTGGTGGTACTGTTCCACTGGCTAAGATCCCAGAATGCATAAAAATGAAGAATGTAAGCTGAGCATGGGCTCACATTTCTCTCTGCTTCCTGACTGGTGTTTTGAATGAGAAATGTCCCCCATAGGCTCATGTATTGGCCCATTGTTATCCTGTTGATGGCACTGTTTTAGAAGGATATACTACCTTTAGGAGGTGCAGTCTTGCTGGAAGAGGTACATTACATAGGGCCAGGCTTTGAGGATTTCCAGCCTTATCTCGCATCCCATGATCTCTTTCTCTGCTTCCTGTGTGGAGGTAAAATTTTATTAGCCAGCTCCCTGCTCTTGCTGGCATGCTACATCTTCCCCACTAATACAGACTCTAGCCCTCTGACACTAAAACAAACTCATCTTTGAGTTGCTTTTGGTCATGGTATTTCACCATAGCAACAGAAAATTAATAATACACTGACCATGAGCACAATGTGACCAGCTGCTTCATTTTCCTTCCACCATCTTTTCCTCACCAGGATGGACTGTATTCTTTCTTAAACTGTGGACCAAAATGAATGTTCCCTCCCTTTAGTCACCTCTTCTTAAATATTTGCTCACAACAGTGGGGAAAATACCTAGTATAAACACTGGCATTTCTTTTGTAAAAACATTGATATTCTATTCATTGGGATTTTTAAAAATTAATTTAAAATATTTCATTAAAATAATACCTCTACAATCGTGTTTTTCAGCATGCCCTTTAATTTTGTGCTTGAAATGAAGTTTCATCTTAGTTTGGTTCCTATATTCTCAGCATGTTAGGCTGAGTAAAATCTGATGCTGGGGATTGTTGACATAATATATGCTAAAATATGGGAATCTAATAGGCCTGGTTGAACCACAGAAAAATCACAGTACTACCTGTCCTCCTAGAGTTGACTAATACAACTAGCCCTCCCATCCCACAAGCCCCCTGGATCATTAGCAAGCTTAGCTATCTCCCCACATTCTTGTGTGCTTTGAGGGTGGACAGGGTACCATGGACTCTCCCCACCACAACCCAATTTGTTCCAACTACACAAAGCAAAGGAGAAATAAAAAAAAATTATACTGATTTTCAAGTTCTGACTAGAGTGGAATTTAATAACTAACCAACAATGACCAAAGAGTTCAGGCACTTGTTAAAATTGTTAAGAATGCTGAAGAAAGCATTGATTTAAGGTGGAAATTCTCAGATGATAAAGCCACTTCCTACTCTATAATAACTGGTATATACATATATATATACTGGTGGTAAGTGAAGTTTATTAAAGATATTACTCAAATATTTCACATTAGTTATTAATTTTTATCTACCTGATTTATTAGATTCTATGAGATGTGGGTTAAATCTATTTATTAGATTCTAAGAGACTTGGGTTAAATATTATTGCTGATTTAGCTATCATTTTCTTTAGTTTTGGTGGTTATTTGCTTTATAAGTTTTCAGGTTAGATTGTTATGTGAGCATGTATAATGCTGACTACACATATTTCATATTGTTTCTTTCTTGTAGATGACCTCTATTTCTTTGGTGATTTAAATTCTCTTTTGTCTCTTTTGGGTTTTTTTCTGGTTCTTTTGGGATTTTTTATTACCTTCTCTTCCCAAATGAGGCAGGATGGGGAGCAAGAACTCTTAAACTCTATTAGTTTAACACTTTTTAAAACTAGTGGTTTTTATATTGAGATATATCTCTTACATTTAGTTTAATATTTCTCTTACTATTGATAACTTCACTGGTTCCCCACCTCTAATTTCCAGTGGTTAAATTTAATTTACCTCTTTTTCTAAGTATTGCACTGTTGTCCTTTAATGAATGCTGCTAACTTATTTACACCCATCTTTTTTGCACACTTCCTTTCCACCAGCATCAATGTTTATCATAGATGAATCTTTCTTCCAACTATGATACGAATTTATGTTCTCTCTCAGTTCCTTCTGTTTAGAATGCTCTGTATTTACTCCAAGTAAGCTTATGTGATTTTGAAATACTTTGATCAGGCTTTTAAATTTTTCTTTGCTTTTGAAGATTTTTCTGTTATTATGTTTTTGCTACTTCATTCCCTACATTTTCTTTCTGCCTCAATACTGGAATTCCTGTTGGTAAAAATTAGGAACTTTTTTCCCCCAATGATACTTACTTTCTTACGCTCCTTTTATCATGGTATCATTTTAAAAATCTTGTGTTCTGTGGCTGTATCCATTCTGCTACCAGTCAACTCAGTCGTTAGACATGTTGTTCTCATACCTAGTGAGTCTATCTGATTTTCCTGCATAGTGTTTGTTCTTACTGATGGTGGCCCACCTTTTCTACTCTCTTTAGGAAGATATTTGTTACTGTTGTTTTGAATTCTCATCTGTCTCATCTATCGCATCTCCCTCCGTGTAGGTCACTGCAGTGCTTCATGTTAAGGACATTTCCTAGTGGTCTTACTTTTCTAAATTCTTTTGGTCTTTCGGGAATGAACGTGTCTGTCCCCAGATGAGGCATGAACTTTATAAATGATCACGCTGTGTTTAACATGTCCCTGCCTTTTCTTTTCGTGAGTGACTGTAAGTAACCTTGTAGCAATTTGGTGGAGGCATAATTATTTGGGACACAAGAAAATGGGAGGGGCGCTCACCTCTCAGCTGTTGCACCCATTGCTGTGATTTGCCCCAGTGCCTAAAAGATGATTCTAGGCTTCCATGGCTACCTTTCTCATCCAGTTACTACAGCACTGCAGAGAAAGTTGCCTATGGCTGAAGAAAGCACGTAAGTAAGTTTTTTCCTAGTTTATTCTTCTGGTACTTAATAAGCTCCCATGCCCCACTTACATGTTAACACTACCTCCCCCTTCCGTTCGTTCCCAGTGTTTGAATTTCTTGGGTGAGTACGGTCTGAGGCTAAGACACCGACACCATCACCCTTTACATCCTTCGGCTCACACTGCTGTCCTTCCCTTTGGACTTAGAGAAAGGAGACAAGGCCCCGAACTCATTTATCTTTAAAACCACGGCTCGAGCAAGTAGTATGCTTCTCACGGATACCAATTAGGACCTACTGTAATGAGCTTGGGAGTCTGTGTTCACTAAAGACAACTTTTTTTTTCTAGCAAAATTATGTGAACAGCCTCAACACATAGGGTTAATAAATAAACTAAAATATAACCTCAAGATCTTTTATAGAGAAACTTTAGGAATTTTTCCCCCTAGGTTTTGACTCAATATTAATTTCTACCTCTGAGGGAAAAAGGACCTTATTTAAAAATCCTTTATTCTTCCATTTATATTAAATAACACAAAATTATTTTTAATAATATGATATGGAATCTAGAGACAAAACACTTTGGTCTACAAAAGGGAACCAATTTATTTCATAAATCATATTCTTTGGCTCCTTGCAGCAATTTCCCTTTTCCCAGGGAAGGGGATGTTATTATGTTCTATCTGTGGCTCTTGGTGTAATTTTAATTCATCATTAAGTAACACTTTGCTTTTTAACATAAAGAATTCAGTGTGCTTGATGGAGCAGTGCTCCGTGGAAAGTTAGTTTGGAGCAACAACTGTTTGGAGCAGAGGAGTTTATTAATTTATCAGAACCTTATGTTCAATTTCACATTTCTCAGCATAGGAAGCGGCAATCACCCGCACCTGTTGCCAATTAAAGCATTAATGGCACATCAATCAAAGAGAAATCACTGGGAATGGAGACGACACAGGCTCTGTGCTCCTGTCATTTTTTTGGAAGTCATCCTCTATTTCAACAGTAAGTGAGATCTGCAAGCCACACCCTCCAAACTGCAGTCTCTACTTCTTGGAAATGATTTCAGCAGCTGAATGCTTCAGTCTGCAAGGCCACATGCATCTCCCTATGGAGGAATCGCTGCCTTAGATTTAAAAGGTAATAGTCACTATCTTAGTTATTTTCTTGTGACTGCAATGCAATACTCTGGAAAAAGGAATTTAGGGGAAAATGAATTTATTTTGGTCACAGCTCAAGGTATAGTCTACTATGACAGGGGCTTGAGGCAGGGGTCATGGTCAAGAAACAGAACAATGAATGCCTGTGTTCAGCTCACTTTCTCCAGTCCAGGATCATAGCCATGGGAATGGTGCCGCTCACAGTGGGCAGGTCTTCCAACCCCAACTAATTTGATCAGGATATTCTCCACAGGCTTGCCTGAAGCCCCGTCTCCTAGATCTTATCAAATTGAGACTCGAGATAAATCATTAGTTGCTACACATATGGAGAGTATTTGGGGACTATGTCTACATCTATATGTGTGTGTGTGTGTGTGTGTGTGTGTGTGTGTGTGTGTGTATTAAACCAAGCCTGACAAGAGTTAATTCTCAAGGTTACATAAAACAGGGCAGCATTAACTGATCAAGATGTATGGCACTGGCCCTGTCTATACAGGTTTCTCTGTGAACGGAGACAGTCATGGCAGCAACACTAGGAAGTCTAACTTGGAGGAGGGCAGGTTTCCTGGTGTCTTGTTTTGAATGAACAGATGTTGTTCAGGCATGGCTGGCATTGACCTTAGAGGTGAGGATGGCGGTTGTGGGTAGAAGCATCTGAAAGTGCGTGGACTACTGGAGCACTTGTGTTCAGATCCCAGGTTGCCTTCTGTTTGGGGCTTATCCTCTTAGTTAATGAATTAGAGAACAAATGGCCCAGGTTCTAACTCTGAACATTGAGCAGATTCAACATAAAGTAACACATCTGTATGGGTTTGTTCTCAGGAATGCTGGTATTGGGTGGCATTGTGGAATTTTAGCGTTGGGGCCTTGTTCGATGCTCTTAGGTCACTGAGGGAGTAATGATTGTGCCACCTCCAATAGAGGTCTAAGCCAATGGGGTCATCCAATTTTGGATTTTTGGAATTTTCCAAAGCCATGAGTCCAAAACTAAATATTATAACATCATAAAAGTCTGTGTCAGGAATTTTGTTACAGAGATGCAAAGCTGACTAACATGATAATCCAGATAGCTCCAATTTCAAATATGTTCAAATAATCCTTAGAGAATACTTGAGGAAAAATAAGTTCTCAACTAATTGAATGACAAAAAAAAAAAAAGTGGGATTTCCAATATGGGGCTTTTAGATATAAGACACTCTGAAGTTGCTGCTTTAAAGCCTGACTAGGATTTTCCATCCTCTACTATAGTATACTACATGTGTGTGTGTGTGTATGTATGTATGTATGTATGTATTCATGTTACCTGTCCAATGTACATTCTGAAGAGGTAGAGAACATTTTCCATTTCCCACAGGAAAAATGAGACTACGAATAAGACCACTCCAATACTTACCTTTCCACAAGCTAGCCTGTGGCCACTGGGCATGACTAAGCAAAGCACTCTATCTATAGCCAACCAGGTTTAATCCGTCATCAGCAGACATATGTGGCAAGTCCAAGCAGATTGATTGAAATAGGAATTTGGTGTCTAGACTGTTATTTTTCCTCAGGGGTTTCCAAACCAGAGCTTCTAGAAGCTGATCTCCACTAGGTGACGTCTTTCCTGTAGCATTCTGGAAGCATACGATGCCCCATTGTGCTAGAGAAGACAGAATCTTAATGGTACAGAAGGCAGAGTCCTGCATTAAGAGCCTTCAGACTTGTGGTTTCCATGGCCTCACTGTTCTAACTCATTGTCCTGCCCTCTGCTTCTTCACCCTCTTCCTCCTCTTTCTTTCTCCAAGGACTCCTTTCCTCTCCTCTTTCACTCACTTCCCTTCTTCCTTTAGTTCTTCCCTCCCTCTATTCCTTTCTTTCATGCATCCCCCTCTTCTTTTTCTCTCTTCTTTCCCTCTCTACTCCTTTTTTTGGTCTTCCTTCACACATTTCCTTTCCTTCTTCTTCCTTCATTCACTTCAGAAAGCTCAGAAGTATCTTTTTTTTTTTTTTGGTTTTTCGAGACAGGGTTTCTCTGTGTAGCCCTGGCTGTCCTGGACTCACTTTGTAGACCAGGCTGGCCTCGAACTCGCAAAGATCCGCCTGCCTCTGCCTCCCAAGTGCTGGGATTAAAGGCGTGCGCCACCACTGCCCGGCTAGAAGTATCTTTTGAAGTGTTTCTGGACAATGATTTCTTAAGGTCATTTGAGTTAAGTTTCTTTTTTTAATATTTATTTGTTACTTCAATTTACATCTTTATCACAGTCCCCCCTCCACCCCTCTCTGGCCCACCCTCTCCCCCTTCTCCCACCTATCCTACTCCTCTGGTGTGGTGTGCCCTACATATCAGCCCCCTTCAGTTCAGCAGTCATATGAGGGCTAAGAGCTTCCTCTTACACTGAGGCCCTACATGGCAACTCCACTAGGGCGAAGTATCCCACTAACAAGTAATAAAATCTATGTTCCTGTTCCTTTCAGTCTGTTGGTTATAGGATAGTTATCCTGTACTATATGGCTAAAATCTAGTTATAATGTTGCTTATATTTGAAAGTAATAATTGATGCCCTGGTTTCTGAAACATTTTCCAAGGGTCCCTGCCATTTCACACTGTGTCCAGAAGAGGTATATATAATGAATAGAAATCACTGTTTGCATAAATGGACACATTTGATATTTGGTTTCAGCATGCTATTTGTATGCATAAGGATTTCAATACCTTACCACCTCTCTTATCTTGTGCCAAATAACTCAGTGTACTGCAGGAGATTCAACAGTATCTGTGATTTCTACCATCCAAGAGTTGGTAGCATTTTTGTCCCATTTATGATCCTTTTCCCCTAAAAATTAAAAGGTGTCTTCAGATGTCTAATGCCTCAGGGGAGGGGATGGACAGATCCCCAGGGGATGGTGATCACTCTAATTAAGAACTGTTGTATTCAGACCATCAGTGCCACAGAATAAGCTCACTGCTCTTCCTTCCTTCCTTTCTTCCTTCTTTCCTTTTTTCTTTTTTTTCTTCAGGAAAGTATCTTCAGTACTTAGGACAGGATGGCCTCATAGTTTGAGGCAAAATTGATGTTTATTTGATGAGAAAACCAAAGAACTCTAAGTAAGTGGGGATACTTGGCTGGTACAGCTAAAATAAAAGATGCAGAAAAGAAGTTCCAGGAGGAAAACCAAAACACCTACTTATTCTATGCCAACCTAGGGTTGGGTAAAAATGGATGTAAGATAAGGAGAGAAGAAGAAAGGAAAAGAAATCAAAGAACAGCACAGGGCAGGACAGCACAGCACACCCAATTCCCCAGCTGACAGCCCCCTAGATCTAAATGTGGTAAGTAGAGCTGGCTCATTCAGGAAAGAGGAGAAATAACTGCTTTTAGGAATTCTTTTCAAATGTCTTTCTACATTCTCACTTTTTTCTTTTTAAGTAGAACAGTACAGCCCAGTAGTAATGAGTAATTTGGGGCCAGGCAGTTAAGACAGAATCAGGAGGAATTCCATTCCCTAAAACCAGTGTGTGTTTTTTGAAATACAGCCTGATTTCCATACCTTTACTGAGAAAGATTTTCCTCACAGTTAAATCAGCAAGACAAAAGAGCCCCCACCCCCTATTACAACTGAATGTAAAAACATGTAAATTGGAAAATTTCATTTTCATTTGGAAAATTGTAATTTTCCCACATTAAAGCACAATGAAAATGCAATGTAACTTCTTGGCAATACTACTGGACCACTCATAAAATGGCCAGTATGATCCAGCCGTGTGATGTTAGGCACAGGCTACAAGTATGTCACACACATCCAACTGGAGCAGCAATTATACGGGGTGGAAGGTTCTAGTATAGCCAGAGCAATCTTCAGAAAAGAAACAATCCAGTGTTTGAGTGAAGGTCTTCTTCTTGCTGACCCAACTCTCTGCTTTCCACATTTAGAGAATCCTTACTGCCCTGGATATGAAACACTCGGTTTGCCAAATTATGTGTCCCTCCCCTCCTCACCCCTCCCCTTCCCTTCCCCCCTCTCCCCTCCCCTCCTCTTTCCTTCATTTCCTTCTTTTTCTGCTCCCTCTTTTCTTATTCCTTTCAGCTCCTTTCCTCCCTCTCCTGACTCCTGTGCTTTCTTTCTTCTATTATTTTCAAGATCTAGGTCAGTGTTTGAGTGCTTGTCTAGTACATGCAAAGGCTGGAGACCATTTATTAATCACTTAAATAAAGAAAGAAAAGGAAAAAAAAAAAGAAAAGAAACCAAAAGAAAAGGAAAGGAAAAAAGAGACAGGATTGGGCATGGGTTCCTATATCTGTAAGCTGAGAAATGAGGAAGTAGGAGAATAGTGAGTTTGAGGCATGACTACATAGTGATGACTTGTTGAAAAGGAGGAGGAGGAAGAATAATAATAAGAAGCAAAAGAGAAATAAACAATTTAGAGTGGTTGCAGAGCAGCTGTTGTTAAAAACAAAATAAAACAAAACAAAAATATCCCAGCCATTTGACTTTACCAATGAAGACTCAGGAGCCAAATGCTGGGGTGAAAACCTGCTAGCTCATTGAGGCAGAGAAAGCACCCAGCTGATCTTCCTGTTCAGCTGAAAACTCTAGAGGAAAAAAGCCCAGAGCTAAAAGACTAGAAGCCCAAAGCTCAAAAGCTTCTTCTCTTTCTCCATGCTATCTTAAATACCCTTCAGCTCAGTATCCCTCCTTTCTGTTTGATCCCTGTCCGCTAGTTTCTTGCTCCACCTCTTGACCTAGGGTTAACTTCATTTAATCCTGTGTACAGAAAGCTCTTGGCTTAAAGGTGTGTGCTAGGGCAGATCTACATAACAAGTACTTGTTTACAGTAAACAGAAAGCTCTAGGATTAAAGTTTGAGCCAGCCTACAATTAGAAACAGGTTTTTACAGTTCAGAATCTCGGGGTTCACAATGGGAATCAAATACTCTGCAACAAGCACCGTCCTACCGTGTCTGCTTTTTCTGTCAGCTTTAAACCTGAGCACCCAAAGACTGTTACTAACTGACTGATACCTTTGTAACCAGAAAGTCCTTAAATGGTGAACTTTCTTTACAACATTTTTGTACCAGTCTAGAGAGATTCTGCAATGTTTCTCACCAAGAAGTTCGTTCATTCTTTTGTTGTTGCTTCCCTCCCTTCTTCCTTGCTTTCTTCCTTTCCTCCCTCCCTTCTTCCTCCCTTTTTTGTTGGGAATATAGAGTAACTAATCCGGCTCTGAGGAAAGGAGACCCTGGGTGACCAGTTGGAATCCCACAGCTTAATGGTGCAGCCTAGAGCATGGAGCAAGTCACTGAAGTTCATGCATCAGTAACTGTTGAATTCTGGATATTGCAGAGGCAGGAGAATGGATCAAAGACACTCTGGGGTCAGACATGCCTAGATCAAGATTTTCCTATCTGGCGTCTGGAGCACCTTGGTAAATGTAGGAGCCACTCTGACACTCAGGTGGGACCACACATGAAATACTAACACAGTGGTTCTCAAAAGAGCATCCGTCTACCCAAGGGCATGCAGTGAGAACCTCCTCCTGCCTCAGCCCTACTCACAAATAGTCAAAAACTGTGAGTGATAAATCTCCACAAGTGAAAAGTCACAGTGCAGTTTTACTATTCGCATGCTAATAACAGAGCACTGTTGACTTCAGCAGTTCCAGTAATTTTCATGCTTCTCTATTGGTCTATGAACCCAATTTGCTAATAGGCTACAGGTAGGAGATAACATATAAGTATCTTAGGGAGATATATACCTTTGAGGTTTCAACTTCAAATTAATATTTTCAAGAAAGTTATGAGGTTGGTAGTTTATCTTCTTCTTATATTCCATCCTTTTCCAAGTTAGGCCACAATTTCTTGATTTTCCTTACATTGCGTTTGGGGATAAAATAACATTCCATTGATATGAAGTCAACTAGTAGTCAATGGAAACCAGAAAGACATGGTCATTCAATCCCAATCAGTGCCTCTTAGTAAATTGGTGCCTGGCAGATACTTAATCTGTGTAGGGGACCTTCATCTTGCCATCAGTGTATGTGTGCCATATGGTCTGGATGTGTGTGTTACACTAAACACTTATGTTGAAACATATTCATCAATGTGATGATAGTACAGGTGAGCTCACTGGTATCTCAACATAAGCTCCTATGATCGGCATTAGTACCCTCATGAAACAGACCCAGAGGGCTGCCTCATCCTCTCTACCATCGGGGGTCTGGCTATGGTAACAGTCCTGCGCCAGGCAGTAAGGCTTTTGGTCGTCCTACCTTGGACTTCCCAACCTCCAAACTGTGAAAGACAAATGCTTGGTATCTATAAGACAGTCAAGTTATGATATATTGTTATAGGAGCCTGAATAGTCTGAGGCATGGGCCAGAGTGACAGGTGACTTTGAAATCAAGAGTTTTGAAGGGCCTGGGGAGATGGCTCGGTGGGTAAAGTGCTTGCTGTGCAAACAAGAACTTAAGTTTGAATCCCAGCATCCGTATAGAAAGTCAGCATTGAGGAGACCTGAGGTTTGCTGGTCCACCAGGGTATATGAATCGTCAAGCTCCAGGTTTAGTGAGGAACCCTGATTTAGAAAAATAAAGTAACTGAGAACGACATTTAACATTGACTTCTGATTTCCATATATGTACTCATACAGGCATGAAGACACACACACACACACACACACACGAGAGAGAGAGAGAGAGAGAGAGAGAGAGACAGAGAGAGACAGAGAGCCAGAGAGAGAGAGAGAGAGGACAGAGAAAAAGGAGAGAGAATTTGTAATGCAGAATGCCGATTTTCACTTGAAAATTGAAGTTCACACCTTTAAAAATAAGTATATCTGAAACACAGACAATGCCATTGCCACCTGTCTTAAGAGTACTAGAAGTAACTTTGCAAAGTATTAGAAATCTCAAGTCATAACCATCTGCTTTTGATGCTGGGCTGAGTGCTATGTAAGCTGGAGTAAGTTTTGCCTCTTTTTCCGAGGGGATTTTAATCTGTAACACACACTGTTCATGCAGATAAAAATCATATTGTTCTATGGGGAAAAGCCAAAACACTATATCAGGGATATTTCTAATTGTTTACGTTTTCAGATGGCTAATTTGAATAAATAATTGTCACCTAGCTAGGTCAGCAGGACTCTATGGGTCACTAATGATAGTGTGGCAATTTCCAAACATTCGTTGTAGCTCTACTGCAAACTTACTGTCTTGTCTTGCTTTATTTAACCATTTTTAGGTGTTTTTACCCTTCTGCCCAGCTGGTTACTGCCATCTGGTCATCATCCTCAGTGTTGGCATGGCTTCCTTCAGGGAACATGTTCTGACCTTTGAAGGCCTGATCTCCTGGTCTTCCATGTGCTTCCGTAACTTTCAGTACTCCTGCTCCACATGACCAGGTAGGCGAATAATGATCTACTCCTCTTTTGAATCCCCACTAGTTGCTAAGTTCCAGGGTAGTGTGCTATCCTCTGGCGCTAACATCTAGCACAGTGTCTGGACCTGAGCAGTTACAGTTAAAGTAAACTGAAGTAAAAACCCAGTTCTGGGAAATTCCTGAGCAGACAAAAGCAGCTAAGCATTATAGTAACCTCAGCCTTGCTCGCAATGGTAACGTAAGGGGATGCAGACTTGGATCCTTTCTTGTAGATGTCTGTATTAGAGAAAAGCCATACCTTAGCTGAAGGAGAAGTCACTGGGTATACCTTGTATTGCCAGAGACTTGCCTCTGGAACAGCTGTAACCATTCAGAGGTTGTGCGTGTCTTGATTCCACACTCAGCTTATAAAAGCCTGCTGCTTGTTCTTTTATTTCCTTCCCCTCAGCAGAGCCCAGGCTCTTTCTGGTTTGGTGCTCCTGATTCATGAATGGCTGCTTTGCTCAAATAAACTTTTTAAGATGTCTATTATGTTTCATTTTTTTATTTTCAGGCATCGATGACAAGTATTTTGTTGTGTCAGGGGATTGTGTTTTTCAGGGAAGTAGTTGTTCTTTGCACTGGTGCCTGTGCTGACTTGTATAGTACCCTTGTCTGAAAGTTTTTTGTCATAGTAGAGATGTTCTACCTGCACTCTTCTACCTAGTGGAGTCCCCACTAGCCATGTGCTTGCACTGGAATTATGGCCAGTGAGACTATGGAACTGTGAGAATTTTGGTGTCTTGAAAAACCCAGTTATGTTATGTAAACATGTTTTTGCTTTAATCCCAGGTGTGGGATATGGGGCTGCTTCAGATTGTCCACAGCTGCAGCAGACTATTTGTCTCATGTGAGCCTGGCAGGGGTGGGATTCTGCCAGCTGGAGATAGTTTAATTCTGGGGACTCTTGAGAGGTTATAAAATGACCAGAGGCCCACAAGAGGGGGCACAGCTGCTCCTCCTGCTGGTTCCTGCTCCTAATGTTGCTGGCTTGTCAAGGGGTTGTGAGAAAAGACATGATAAGAAATTGGAGATGTCCTGATGAGATAAAGACTGGACTTGCCCCAAGGAACCCAAAACCCCTAACTCAACAGGAAGTAGTCTAAAAAGATCTCAATGACCCCTCTCCCCATTAACCTTCTATCTCGCCTATCTGGTGTTGGGGTGTTGGAAGGGATAAGGGTGGAGAATAGTGGTAGATATAAGAATCCAAATGAAGTAGCATAAAAAATATGCCAACATGGAACCAAATATTTGATTATATTTCATTATAATGAATTTAAATTTAAGTAGTTCCCAATGGAAGGCCACATTAGATACAGTCACAGAAGACTCAAATCAGACTTATAGGCAGTCAAAATATTTCAGAACAGGAAGTAAAGAGATCCATGTGTTCTAATAATGGCCACCAGCCACACAGAGCTACTTATATATTAAAGTTCAAAATAACTGGAGTTAAATGAAAGTTAAATATTGGCTTCTGAATCATCCTAGCCACATTTCAACTGTTCAAAGTCCAGAATCTGAGAATGTACACCATACTGGGTACTGCAGAGAGGACCTCCACCATCAGAGAATGTTCTAACAGCCAGCATATGTTGCAGAATGACCCAGTTGGCCAGAAATAAAGAGGTATATATTTGGTGTGGTTCTTCATTGAGTTCTGTGAGGGAGACTTAGTTAGAGAACTGGAGTCTTAGTTCTTATGGAAAGCATATAGCATCGACTTAGATTCACCTTACCCAAATAGAATATAGAATGCAAGAGCCCAGTATAATCATGAGTTGGGCCATGATGTGAACTAAAAAGTTGATGTAGCCATGTTCGAGCTGATTCAGGCGGGGTATCTTCTTGTGAGAGGGTATCAGGGCCAGCTTCAACACTCTCTGCTTAAGTTTCTTATTTGCTCCCACACAAGTGAGCTAGCAAGGTTTCAGACACCTCTTGACTTCCCGCACAATCACTGGCCTCTCAGAAACTAACCTCTTCCCAGGGCATCTCTCCTTGCTTCTTATCTGCCCTGATGTTGGCTGGTCCTCCTCCGCTGTGATAGTTATTGGCAGCACCTCTGGTCTTTGTTACCTCCAGAGCTTCTCTGGAAGACCACCCAGAAGCTTCAGCTGGCACAGAATGGTGCTGTCCATCTGCCGAAAGGCATCAGGCTGCCTGTGCCAGGAACACCTGCACTCCTTGGTGGTCCTGGCTACCTCATCATTTCCCAGTGACATTCAAGGTGCAGGCCTGAATGCCCAGGCTGGAAATCACTCCCATGGAGCATCTCTTCTCCCTTTAGCAACATAGCAGCAGCAGGGTGCTGATCAGTCAAGAATGGTCCCAGGCAGGGGGTTAAAGTCAGTCTGGGCATTTTCTGAGGAATTCACTTCTGGTTTGACAAAGCCAACTTTTCTGTGTTCTGGGACACAGTGAAAATGCCATCTGTTAAGGTAGGCTTCTGCCACACTGGGTCGTTTTGGGGAGTGGATATTGAAATACTGCTTTTGAAATTTCAGAAAAATACATAATAAAAGGTGTTTAGTTTCACTTCCTGTTGGGAGCTCTTTTGATTTTGTTTTTACATGTTTAGAGTTGACTTTCTCAACTACATGACTTTTCCAGAGGACAGTCAAATGTTTCCTGTGTCATCGCTGTAAAATTCTGACTTCTCCTTGGCCATGGGGAGAACTTTGCTGCTCTTTTACTTCTTCGATTTACGTCCTCCCTTGCCCACTCTACCCGGGTGTTTTAAAACCACAACCATTAAAAATTCTTTAGAAAAACACTTAAATACCAACCCCCCCCCCTTCCTAAAAATGTCTTGTCAGATTTCTTCCTCTTGTTTGCTTCAGAAAGTGGTGCTTTGATTGTCCATTAGAGAGTTGTTTACATTTCTCCAAAAGCTCCATTTAGTTTCCCTGACAAGGTGGAATAAGTGACTGGCTGTGATGGATAGAGGCACCTGTCCTAATGGCTGCTCACACTGTGCCCACCGGTGCACGTTACATTGATAAATTGACAACAGTTGGGGCATGCTCTGCTAGCAGCAAGAACGAGGCTATGAGGACAAACACAGGCGGCGAGACAGTCTGCTTTAATATTCCTGGGAAAGGTGTAGAGCCTCTCACTCTTAACACCCCAACAGCTGTGGTGAGGAATTTGCACACAGGCAGAATTTCTTTGTTACCTTGACATTACCTCTGCTAGTTAGTCTAGAATTATAGTCACCATCTTCCCACATAATGGTCTGCAGTCCTTGAGTGGAGGGCTGTGATCAAAGGTACTGGATAAGTTTGTACTTTTGCGTTATGAATTTATGGATGTTTTCGGTCCCTTCGTTGGGGACTTTTCTTCTCTCCCTGACAAGGGAAAAACAAGGACCACAAAATGCTGTCTGTTAGCTTGGCAGGCAAACGTGGAATCAGCCTCAGTCAATACTAAGGTGTTAATTATCTGGAATAAGTTGCTTAGGAGGCTTTACATTTCGAGTAATGAAGAGGTAACTGCCTGTCAGTGCACCCCCCACCCTGCTGGGGGGTGACGACTTAGAAGGTGTTCAGGTCTTCCTCCTGTGTACTTTTTCATTTTCTTTTTTCCACTCTGTTGGGTTCTCATTACCCTTAATAAAGCTGGAGCAGCAGCGAGGATCCTCAATGGAATCTCCCCATTTGAGGAAAGGCCGATGCAGAGAGGTGCGAGTTCAGATCTTCAGACTGATCTGAGTTTCTGCATGTCCTTCCCCTCAGATAAGTTGGGAGCACGGGGCAGGGTGGTGGGTGGGTCTGCTGACATAGCTGGCCAAGAGCTTCAGCAGCAGCAGCAGCAGCAGCAGCAGCAGCAGCAGCAGCAGCAGCAGTCTCCAACAGTCCCTCCATTCATCCATTACAAGCTTATCTTAACTGAGGACTAATCTAAAGGAACAAATGACCACTGAGAAAATGCTACAACTTAATACAAAGTCATGAAAGAGGAGAGGGAAGCAGAGGCAAAAACAGCAGGGACATAACAACGCTTTCCTGAGCCTCGCTTTCAAATGGCGTAGTTACTGGTTTTATTATGAGACAAGTTTCCCTTTTGTGATTTGCATGGGAAATGAAACAATTAGCAGCCATCATATATAAAACATGCTTATCCTTCATTAGACACCAAACTGGAATGGCATACCACAAGACATATAGTGTAGTGAAGCTTAGTCCCTTTTACTTTGTGTGGAGTTCTGTTGCAAGCTTGGTTGCTATTTGAATCACTGTCACATTAGCAGGCCAGACTGTGGTTAGTCCGATGTGAAATCCTGACTGGCTGGCAGTCGACTCTACCCTCCACCCCCTAACTGCTACTAAATTTCATTTCAAGTTATAATTGTTGACATTGGAAACAGCTACTCGGATCAGAACAACAAAGCAACAATTATACAGGATCTGGTGTTTCTCATGCAAATTACAGCAATAAAATACAGGAAAATCCAGCCCACTTACAGGCCAGTTTTTGTCTGTGGAGAATGCATTCTGAACTATTTGGTTAACTAAATTAAAATGTAAATCTTGGCTCGATTTTCTTCCTAGATAGTGATATGAAACAGTTTCTAAAAGTCAGACGAAGGAGAAGAGGAGGAGGAGAAAGAAGAGCAGGAGGAAGAAGAAGAAAACAACTTGCATAAATACATATTTTTTAATGAATTGAGCCAGAAAGACATAACTATCTATAACATGAGATATTTTAAAATATGTTCCAATAGGAAAGACAGAGAAGACAGCTAGGCCAATGTATTTACCTTTTATAGTTTTGTTTATGAAGAAACTCAGAAGCATTGTACACAGTAATAGAGTCCCCTGTGTGTCCAGGAATCAATCTTGCTCTTATTCCCTGATGTTATGTTGTGTATAATGAAACAGGTAACTAATGGAGATTAGTGAGCATTAATGCTGAGTTATTTTATTCTATTAGAATTACTCTCCTTTCTGTTTTTGTCTTTCCTTCCACAACAAAACACCAAACTGGGTGCAAGTGTCACAGTCAGGGGGCCAAAAGAAAACATCAGCCATGAAGCCCCTAACATCAAGCAGGAACAAATGCCACCTGACTATGGGGAAATGGTATGCTCTCTGAACCATTGTAGCGACTGCTTTAAAAAACAAAACAAACAAACAACAACAACAACAAAACCCAAAACCAAACAAACTAAACTAAACACAAGAAGGCAATAGTTCTCCAGAAGCCTGAAAGGGAGTTGGATACTCAAGGCCTTATTTAGTGCTGCAGAAGAACTATCAAACAAAACAGGGAAGAGAAAACCCTGAACTCCTTGATCATGCCGTTGGCTGGAATTGAGCTAAGAAAACATCTGCTATGAAAGACATACCTCTGTCTTTGACCACAAGTAAATTGACCCATATGAAGCCACGACAATGCAGGGTACTGACATTTAATTTATGTATTTAATCTTTTTTCATATAAGGAAGAGCGAGGGAATGATCTCATCTCATTTCTAACAAATCTGGTCTTTAAAAGGTAATAATTTCACAAATGCACTTTTACTCTAAAAGGCTAAGAGCTCTCTTCTCATAAGCATGGAGCAAATGCTGTGTGGGCAGTCACTGACTTATAGCACATCCATACAGTTGCTGCGAGATAACCAAGAGTAATGGCTTTTGATAATCAGGCCGCACTATTAATATAACATGAACCACAAGCGCTTTTGTACTGTGGCTCTGGTTAAACTAGCAAATCTCATTGGAATATAAAGAAGGGGTGGGGAGTCATGTTCTCTTTCTGCTACTTCTGCAGTGAAAAAATATGCCTCCAGGTATTGTCGTGGGTGTTTCATATCTCAGGGAGCACGCAGCAGCATTGAACGATGTTTCCCTTTAGAACCTCTGGTTCTTTCTGCTCACTTCCAGCTCCACCTCTCCTGGCTGGGTCAGAATTTAGGTCCCTGAAATGCAGCAGATGGATTTCAAATGGCAGTGCTGTTAGCTGGGGGCGGGGGGAGGAAGCTGGTGGAACTTACGGAGGCTCAGAACAAGCTGGCTAGAAGCTGGGCCCTAGCTGGCCTGTGACTGGTGAAATATTGCTGGGTGTAAAGGGACTCATTCCAGCTGATGTGAGCAAAGGGGAATTCTGCCCCTTCGTCGTAAATGTTAATGTGAAAGAAAATACGAGGGAATCACTTCTGGTGGTAAGAGTCAGGCAACATAATCATAGCAAGTAGAACCAGGCTTAAGCGTGTCACTATGATGTTTATTCATATGGTGACATTTACTGGAAGTTTTCTCTAAAAGGCAATGGTTTCCTCCGATTTTAACAACCTAGAGACTGTGAAGTTATCTTTGGATATATGATGCATATCTCTGCCACCCAACTCTTCATTTCCTAGGACATGTATACTAGGAGTGAATTATGTATCAGGCCTCAATGCTTGGGCTATTTGAGAAAGCATGTGGGTGTTCAGTAAAAATGTACATTTCCTGAATCGCACGATGAGGATAAAAGGCAGATGAAAGAAACTGAGGCTAAGAAATTACTTAAGAATTTTTTTTTCAAGGCAAATTTTTGAAGACAGAATAATTCAAATTAGGAGTGGAACATGGCCGTTCCCAGCAGTCATAACAGATGACAAAAATGAACACCCATTGTGCTTCAGCTGTGATGCACATGTGACCACGGCCATGGATTGCCTAGTCATGACATTCATTTGTTCACTAAACATTTGTTGAATACTGATTGCAGGCTAGTGAGTAGAGCATCCTCAGAGGAAGAGAGACAAGCAGTTAGATCTTCAAGGAAATCCAACTCTGTTAGGAAAGAATGGGCATGCACATAAATAATTATGATACTTGGTAAGTCATGATTAGTAGACTCTATTTACACTGCTGTAGGAAGTGTTACCTAGAGCAATGTGGAATTAATAACAGGGTTTTAATGCATTTAATCTGAGCCTCAGTGATTTAGCTTTGTGTTCATGCTTTATCTTCCCTCCTATGTTGTAAATTAGCTTAGATTAGTCACCATGTCTAGTTTATATTCACATAATGATGTATTGTGTAAGTACCTGGTCTATAGATGCTTTCCCATCCATTGATACCAGATATTGTGTATTTGCTATGCTTTAAGCATGGTTTCTTACTTAACTTTTGTGGTACCTCCTAGAATAAGTCTTGTTATCATTATCACCATTTACAAAGGAAACTTGAGGCACAGATGGGTGACGATTTAATCCAAAATCACAACTGCTATGTGGAGAAACTTCACTGGAGCCCAGCACTCTGGTCTGACCACAGAGGCACTCCTTACTCTATAAACGCTGCCTCTGGCCAATAAATGTTGTTTGAATGCTGACTAAGCTAGGAAGAGTCTCAGCATTTATGTTGCCATTTTGTTTATGACTGTAGAATTTCTTAGGAATGCTTAGCTCAGGTAATGAAACAAAAAAAACCATCAGGGTGCATAAAAATCTGTTGATGATTAAATTTTTATTTATCTCCACGAGCAAGACAAGCAATTGTCCTCAGTACATTTGTTCTCTAGATAGCCTTGAGCTGTAATGATCAGCAAGGACAGCCTCCACTGACGCTACTACTTCTTTGAAAATACTTTTACTGTTTGGTGGGTACATGCTGTCATTATTCTTGGCGTCAGGTCTCCTGTTTATCCCTGCGTTATCATCCCACAGTGTAAGTGAGTATGCAAAGGAATGTGTTTACAAGAGAAGAACAGAAACAAGTTGACTTGGAAATCTTGTTAGAAAACTGAAAACCTTCTTCCTGCCCAAGATCAACAAATAATGATTTTTTTTTTTGGATGAGTCAGTGTTTGGACTGTGAGTGTAATGATACAATATACCTTGCTTTTTTGCTTTGTAAGTGGTAATGTCAAAGCTTAAAAAGTCAAACATTATTAATTGGTTTTAGCTTGGAGTCTCAAGAGAAACTAAAAATGAATAGTATTTAAGGGAGGCATAAACAATGCTTTCCCTGGATATTCTAGATAAGAATCAATTTCCACATGGCGACAATGGTGTGATGAAATATTGCTGGCAGATGCTAATAACTACATCACTGTCTGCTGAAGACAAAAAAAAATACAGTTTACCCTGTAAATGTTTCTTTGTCATTCAAAAAGCAAATCAATGGCTAGGGCGCTAGCCCAGTTGGGGGACATTTGTTCAGCCGATGAGAGGCCCTTGATTCAGTGGAAAGAAGAAATCATCCAATAATTCCCATTTTTCCAGATTAGACCAAATTGTGACATTAGTCCAAATTATAGTTCCATGTAAGCCATTTTGAAAAATTGAATTCCTTTGTTTTTGCAGTTGACATTCACTTATCCATCATCAACTGAATTCCTGTTATGTAAAAGAAATTGAACTTCATTTATCTTTGAACTTTACTTCCCACCTGTTAGGGATTGTTGAAGACAGCAACATTTTTCATATTATTCTATTCAGTAACCAAAATAGTATGTGGTGTATTTATCTTAAATTAAAGTGAATTAAAATAATTTTAGAGAATTTCATTATATCCCTTGAGATAGTTAGAAACATAAAATAACACACTTTAGAAAAAAGTTGCTTTTTTAAAAATTCATGTATGTGTGTGTGTGTGTGTGTGTGTGTGTTGGGGAGGGATATGTGTGTGTGTGTGTGTGTGTGTGTGCGAGCATGCATGTTTGCTGCACATGCATGTTTACTTGTCACTAAAGGTAAGAATCATATGTATTTAATACGTATCCAGTAAAGGAACAACATTTAAACATTTTTAAGGCTTTAAAAATATTATCAGACAAGATCAAGCACATTCAACTATTATGTTTAATTAAATCCCAACTTTCATATAGTAAGTTCAAGATGAAGAACACTTGAGTTCATTCGACTTTCGGATTTGAGTAGTGATGACAAAAGCTCAAGTTAACTCTACTTGTGTCTGTAATTGTATTAAAAATAATTCAATAAAACAAAACCTGTTACTTCATGTAATATAAATAAATTTATAATTTGATTAAGTTTAAATCTTAATAATAAAGAATAAAAGACATAATGAGATGTAGCATAGTTGATTAGAGGAATCCTGGCGAAGATAAGAATCTCAATGTTACAGCAAACTGAATAGCGATCAACTTTTAAAGATAAGGAAACATGTATAGAGATGGCAAGAAACTTCTTCTGTTCTATATTCCATGGGAAGAAAAGTATTAAAACTGGGGATTTTTATACTTCCTTCTTCATCACTGTGCCTCAGCCTACATGCTACAAATTGCTCTGCTAATGGTTCCACTTCCAGATTTTGTAGGAGAAGACTAATACACCCACAAGAAAGCTCTCATCATAACAAAGAGAAAGAAAGGGAAAGACTAAGTAATTCCATAGCCACTGTTAAGTTATATAGGTAGACTGGGTATGGCTGCACATTACTCAACTGAGGAGGCAGGAAGTTCGTGAGTTCAGGATTAATCTTAGGTACTTAGAAAGACCTTCTTAGACACAAACAAATAACACCCCAAAGTCCAATAATGGTAACTCCCCCAAAAACCTATGGAAATGACAGTGAACATAATATTTATTATAAAACAGTAGTACTACTAAGCAATCGAGTGGAACATGTATACCAGAATGTAAGTAGGTCAGAATGTAGTCTCAACATTGTTTAGAAAGGAGTAAAACATTACCTTATATTTAATGTTAAGAAAGCAATAAACTATGTCTCTAAGGTAACAGTTTAAAATAATGATAAAATACTAACAAATTGATGGAAAGAAAATGGAATGTCTAAAGATTATTTAGAATTTGTAGAAAACACAAAGAACAAATAGAAAACAAGTAGTAATATGATAATGATGAAACCTCCTATGTGACTAATTATATTTAAAGTTGATGGAACAAATACTTCAACCCAAATGTAAATTGTTAAGTGGCATAAAACACAAACTATATGCTGTTTACATGAGATGCATTTTGAATGTGAGTATCCAGAAAATCTTAAAGTAAATGGATTTATACGAAAGACAGATCTTAACCAGAAGTGTAGCTCCATCATTAATTATACCAAACAAAGGAGAAATCTAGACATGATCATTTCAAAAGGATTACACGCACATACACATGCGCGCACACACACACACAGTGCAAATGAAAATTTGTAAGTACTTAATTGCCACCTCTATATAAATAAGTAAGAGTAGACAGAGAAGAACTGTAAGCACATGTGTCTGTAAACACAGTGAAAGGCCACATGTCTCTGACCAGGTGATAGAACAGACAAAACGTAATAAAGGTGGACATAGCAGAACCCGATGATATATCATCTTCAAATGGGCATGGAGTGAAGGAGTGCTTTTAAACAATTAGTAACTCTATACACCTTCAAACCCACTGACCTGAGGTGTGGGAGGAGAGATATTATAGGAGAAGATGAAGACCTCCTCAGTGGCAGTTGTTGGGGCAAGTTGTCAGCAGTCCAGCTAAACAGTACACGCAGGAACAGGCACAAACAGCACCAGGAACACAGCTAACCAGGAGCAGAAATGACAGTCAAAGGAGCAGCTACTTTTCGCCGCCCCAAACAGGACCAACCTGGTCTCAGCCCAACCGGCTCCTTGATCTTCAGCAAGTCTCCACAACAGCAAACTCTGGCAAAGCTTTGTCTGGAGTCTTTCAGAGTGAAGCAGTGATGAGCAGCAATGAGGAACAATACCAAGCAAAAGCCCCTCCACATTTCCTGGTCCCCTTTGATACCTCATTCAAATAAGCACAAGGATGCTTTCCAATTGGCCAGCTTCATGCCCTCTGCACAAAGTACTTCCTGTTGACCAAGATCACAACCCTCCAAAGAGTCTGTCCATCAAAGGATGTAAATATATTCCACACACATGACAGTTTTCATCTGGAAAAACATCACCATGCTCTCCATCATGTTTTGCATGCCCCTTTCATGAACCTGCTTTTCATCAGTGAACAAAGCAACTCCACATCCCACACTTGAGACAAAAGCAGAAAAACATACTCATTCAACACAACCTTATTTCTAAAGAAATCTAAACTTCTACCACAATAGAGTACTTGCCAGCATTAAATACATACTCAACCATCACATAAACCTCAAACTTGCTACATTAAGCTAGAAAATGTATCTTTTTGAAAACCTGATAAATTAAAATACATTTATAAACATAATACATAAAGACTGCAAAGGTAAATAAGTTATGTAAAAAGTAAGAAATTTTTGACAAAATTGAAAAAAAATACCCTTTTTTTTTTTCTTTCAGGGTCTCTTGTATTCCAGGACAGTCTTAAAGTTGTTATATAGCCGGAGATGACCTTTAATTTTTGAACCCCTCTGCCTCTCTGTCCTGAGTACCAGTTTCATTGAGCATCTGAACACCGTGCTAGTTTGGTGACATAGACAGCATACCCAGGGCCTCGTACATACTGATCAAGGACTCTGTCAAATGAGCGTATTCTCAACTCTACAAAATGTTTTAACCAAATAAAGTAAAAAGTAACATGCCAAAAGCATTAGAGATTCGCCATAGCCTGAGAGAAGCTATTTAAGAAAAGAAGAGCTTAGTGCAGTGGTATGTGCCTGTAACCCCAGCACTAAGGAAGCTGAGGCAGTTAAAAACAACTTCAAGGCTAGCCTGGGCTACATACGTAGATGTTATCTCAGAGAGAAATGAGAGACCAATAAACAAAAGTAAAGGAAAACAAAACAAGAAAAAATAACAAAGAGTAAAGGCTGAAAATTAATTTAATGCAAGTTTATTTCAAGAAATGTGGGGGAAAAACTCCACAGCAAGTGAAAAAGTTAGAAAAAGTATTAAATATAAAATTATAAAATAGTTGATCACAAAGAAAGAAGGAGAGAAAGAAAAATAGCCTATAGCAAGAATCTTCTCTAGGAAGAAAACAGAATATATCCTTTTTCTTTTTTGTGAATTTCACATCATGCACCCCGATCCCACTCATTTCCCACCTTCCCCACAAACCCACCTTCTATCCCTGAAATCTCTCCCAGCAGAGAAAAAAAAATCTCATGTGGAAGTTGTAATGTGTCACAGTGTGTCCCACAATATTCCCTTTTGTTCATACTTTTTTGCTTGCAAATGTTCATTACAATGATTCCTTGGTCTGTACAAGGCCTCTGCCTTCTCCTAGTTTGTCAATAATGAAACCTCACTGGGACTCCTCTCAGATGTCCTGTTGTTGCCCTGTGTTGTGGTGATCCTGTAGTTTTGGGTCTACAGAACTGGCCTCTTCATGCACTTCAACAGTTCATCCATAGGGTAGATGTTGGGGTGGGGCAATTCAAAGCTTTGGATCTGGGTCTGCAATCCCCATACACAGTGCTAGCTTTACTGTCCTGCCTAGGTAAGGTATGGGGCCTGCTCTTCTGAGTGCTCCAGCAAGTAAGGGGCTGGGCCAGCTCTCCTGCTCTCATGACCCCATCAGGGCCAAGTCTCCCATCTGTTACCTGTGATGAGGGCAAAAGAGAGTGGAAGCGATCTCTCCTTTCCCAATGCCACCACTTAGAGGACCTGCTCTCCTGGGTTTACACCCTCAGAGCTGATTCATCTGCAACCCCCACATCCAGGGCCAGCTGTACTGTGCTGCCTCTGCAAGGTGCAGGGCCTGCTTTCCTAAGTGCTGCAGCATGTGAGGGGCAGGGACAGCTCTCCTACTCTTGTGACTCATAGTGGCCAGATCTCCTGTCCACTACTAGTGGTGAGGCAAAAGGGAGGAGAATGGATCTCTCCCTCTGAAACACTATGGCAAATCAGACAAAAGGCAGGGCTGGTTCTCCCATACTCACACACACCCTTGGAACCAGCTTAACCAGGTGAGGTGCAGGGCCTGCTCTCCCATGTGCTGCAATTGGTGAAGGACAGGGATCCTGCTTTCATGCCTCCAGGGCCAGTTCTCCCATGATGTCCAGGTGAGGGGTGGGCCAGTTCTGCACATCACTCAGATATCAACATGTCCTTGGTAGCAGCCTTAACCAGGGATGTCCAACTGGCTTTTGGTGGTATCACCGACTATTCATACCAGGTTGTTCCTCCCTCCCCGCAAGTCTCCAGATCTGCTTCTCTTTGTTGTGCCCATATCCTTCTGCTTCTTTTTCTCTTAAATTTCTCCACCACTTACTTGCTCCTCTTAGTGTTCCCAGGTTTTCTGAGTGTCTGGGCTTGTCTCAGGAGTGCTATGCCCTACTTGTGCATTGTGTGTTATGGTGCCTGGCAGGGGTCATCTCCAGGATGGTCTGACCTCCAGGCCTGTGTGACACCAGACTGGTGTTCATCTCAGGCTAGATCCCTGGTACCATGGTACTCCAGGTCCCAGGGTACCAGTATGGTGTTGTCTTGGGCTTGCTCCTCACCTAATTCTCCCAAGTGGCCATCTGCCTGAGGTTCGTGGTGCCAGGCAGGGTTCTTCTAGTCTCTGGCTTGTTTCCTATTCTAGGAGCCCATCTGGGTCTTCCTGGTGCTGAACTAGTGGTCATCACAGGCTAGCTCTCTGGTGCCAAACTGGTACTAGTCTCAGGCTTTTTTTTTTTTTTCAGGGAATATTAGGCCACTAATCATTCAGATGTTCATAGGTCAGAACATTGAATGTAGACATAGCTTCTCTCCTCTCTGTTACCTACTGATGCATATGTGACACAGCAGTTACATCTGCAGTGCCTCTAGGGGCAGCAGGATATACTTTATAATTCAACCTAAAAGATTGTAATACCCTTACTGGTAAGATTTCCAAAGATGGTTTTACAAAAGGATACACACTGGCTGATTTCTCAAACAAACATTAGCTGCAAGAATCCTACAACATAGTAGGAAGTAGAATCTAGTGATACATCAAATTAATGGATACCATAAATGTGCCTACTTTGTTCAGGGATGTAAGGTTGTCATAATATTAAAAGATTCATCAAGGGGCTGGAGAGTTGTCTTAGTGGTCGAGAGGGCTTATGCTCCCACAGAATGCCTGGGTTTGGTTCTCAACACCCACAAGGGGCACCTCACCACTTGTAACTACATATTATATGATCTTGACATCCTCTTCTGATCTCCATGGGCTCCTGAATGCACATGATGAATATAAATTCATGCATGAATACAAATAAAAATATATTTTAAATTTTGATCTGGGGATTACTGATATTAATAAAGGAGAAAGTCATATCTTTTCAGTGAATGAAAGTGAAGACAGCTGATAAAGTTTAACATTCATTCATGACTGAGAAGCTGGCCTTTATAAACTAAATAGAAGGAATTTTATGTTTTTAGACCTAGGTCATTTTAAGAAATCATTGACTGTCAAGTTATTTGGAATTTATTAATAACACTACTGATCACCCAGAACAGTTTCTAGACAATTATAAATTATCAGAGATTAGCAGTAAATATTTTTAACATGGATTAATGCATGTCTAAGCTAGCTATTAATACTCAGAATGAATATTTTCATCATTCTCACTTTGCCTAGAAAACTTTAAAAACTTCTTTAAAGAATATTCTCATCTTGTTTCTTATTCAATAAAAACATCTGACAGGATACATCCCATTAGCTTTGAAGATGTGTGTGTTCTTATAAATGTACTTAATATATGATCAAGGATTATACAAAAATAGATATTTGCATCAATGACTGAGAAATCAAACCAAACCACTGACCCTCATGCATAATGTATAATTTGAAGTATAAAGGAAATATAATTTGAAGTTATGGCAGTCTCATACATGGATTCAGAATAAGTTATTGCTTGTGTTTTCAGACTCTATTCTGAGAAGCATAGAATACACTTTTGAAACTATGTATTGGTTAAAGAATCACTAAAATATGAAAGGAGGCATAACAAAAGAACTATTTCCAAAACCAAAGTTGTGAAGGCATTTTTTACTTTTGTTAATTTTAGTTTTTAAGACAGTCTCATTATGTAGCCCTGGTTGGCCTCATATATACTCTATCCAGACTAAGCCTGAACAGATGAGAATTCTCCTGCCTCAGTCATTCACATACTAGGATTACAAATGTCAATCACCACATGTGATTGAGAATCAGAATTAGATACTGGGTGGTTATACTAAGAATAGTAATGCTAAAATATCCACTGAGGTCAATGTTCTTTAACTTTGCTGTGGAACAGAGAACTTCAGTTTTCTTGAAATCAAACTCCAGTATGAATGGAGCATACCATTCTCTGGAAATATTGGCATATTTTCCCCTCTTAGTAACTTACCAAAATTGAGGTGAGTAAAGGACAAACAGCTTTCCCCAAGTGCTGCATTAGGGGTGCTTGTTGTAGCTGTTAGTCTCTCTGTAAGATTAAGATAATAGTAAGAATGACTAACACTTGCTTTCTCAAAAGAAGTATGCCTGTCATGGACACAGTTTTCCTCAAGATAGGCTCTTAAGGTCAAAGACACTGAGGTATGACCTCACATTATGGAGTAGATGTCCCTAGAGCCCTAAACAATGATGGGTCATCATGATGCTCAAAAACTATAAGTTTCATAAAAGCCACCTGGGGTTAGTAAATGGCTTTATTTGACTTTCCTTTGACATTTGTATCGACAAAAAAATAATTTGGTACCCCTGATGATATTTTATTAATTTATGTAAATAAACTGTATATAGCATGATAAGTAAGCACATATAAAGATAATACATATTTAAGAATAAAATGACCTATGAATGTTTCTTATAATATACCTTGTCATACTTCTACTCAACATGTTCCCAGTATCAGAATAAATGAGAATACCAGAGATCAGAATTCCTGATTGTCTTAGTTAGCCTTTTATTGCTGTGAAGAGGCACCATGGCCACAACAACACTTATAAAGAAAAATATTTAATTGGGTCTGGCTTACAGTTGAGAGGTTTAGTCCAATATCATCATGGCAGGAAGCATGGTGACATGCATGAAGAGATGGTGCTGGAGAGGTAGCTGAGAGTTCTACATCCAGATCAGCAGGCAGCAGGAAGAGAGATTGAGACTAAGCCTAGCTAGAGCTTTTGAACCCCAAAGTCTATCCCCAGTGACACACTTCCTCCAACAAGGCCACACCTCCTAATGGTGCCTGCCATTAATGGACCTAGGGAGGCCATTTTCATTCAAACCACCACACTTACCTTTTATACCCCTATTAGAGTAATGAAAATTAAGAGAATATTTATGTGAATTTTTGTGGTGTTCCCAATGGTTTTGAGGTATCAAAAGCAATCAATTCATTCAAGGAAACCTTCATCATTCCTTATTCCATGGAGTAGAAATACATACATTGCTTTTAACAAATACATAAAATGCTGTGGCTTAAATTTTTCTGAGGGAACAAGGAAAATGATGTGTTAGAAAAGCAAGTGGTCTTTTCATCCTTATAATAGTGTGGTAGTTTAAGAAAAATAACTTTGATTTGGCAATCACATGAAAATCTGTATTGACTTACATGCTAATGACCACACACAAAGTGGTTATAAGATTCTAGAGGATAAAATTCACTTTCAACACATTGCATCAAACCAGAAAACTGTACTAATGCATGTCTACATATTGGATGCTTTATTACTTTCTTCCTCAGAGGTGGACTGTAATAAAGTCTTGAAAACTGTTACTGAGGTACCTGGGAGGAAGTACCATACTAGGGACTTCCTGTCTTGATGTAATATATTCTTTGCTACTCGTGCATGGCATTCAGATGTAGTTTTTACATTACTTATGTACTTAAAGTCCAGTGGAAGAAGTTTGAGTGATAAATATATGAACAATTATTGAACAATATAACTTTATAACATTTTCTGACATGTTGCAGTCTGGCTGTTTCTAGCTCTTTCTTCTGCATGCTGTATTTTCCCCTAATGTGCATGGTATTCAAGCCACAATGAAAATTGTTTCTCTTCTGACTATTTTGTTTGTCTGCCATATTTCTTTGCAGAGATAATTCTGCTGGAGTTGGGCCTCGGTCTGGTAATAGTTCCTGAGTGTGTCTGTATCAGTCTTATTGCTCTACCCTTGCTTCTCTTACAGGTTTTAGAGTAAGCCTTTTGAAAAAAAAAATCTCTTCTCATATCTAGGAGCTTTTGAGAATTATTTATTTTATTTGCCTGGAACTTGTTCTTTCTCATTATCTTTGTGTGAACAATTGGTATTGTTTTGTCGGTCTTAGATGAAATTTCCACCATTTGGTCTCAATCTATTCAGAATCTATACAATCTATATCAGAAGTTTCCTCTTTTAGGTGCTCTAATATCTCCTTGTCCTTAGGGACTTATACTTCTATACTGAATTTCACTTAGATCTTTCTTGAGTACCACCTTAACCCCAACTGTAATGGTCTTGAAGGCAAGGAATGTGCTCTACATTTGACTCAGACTATGGGGCATCCTTCATGTGCAATACTGTATGTTCATATTCTCCAGTATTTTTAAGCAGAAGCCTTAAACATATGGTGTATGTTTAAGAAGCCTTGTAGCTGATTTGGAAAATTTGGACTCTGTCATAAGTCTACCTGGTTTAGAGTTTTGAAATTGGCATCTAACAGCAAATGCGGCCTTTGATCTTTCTATGCTTTAGTTGCACCATTTATAGACCAGAGATAACATCTGAAGGTAGTTATGAATAAGTAGTTTACTAAATGAAGAGGACTCAGAACTTAGGAGTTACCATGTGAATTCTTACTATTATCATAAATATTCAGTGAATAATGAATTAGTCATTAGCTGACTTCAGTATTCTGTTCTTTTCTACTAGTGGTTCTATTTACCTTTTGCTCTCAGCCGCATGTTCCTCTATTTGTCTATTTCTAAAATCCCAAAGACCTTAGTTCTCATTGGTGGGATTTTTCAATTTCAGTCCTGACTTGATCATGAAATCCCAGAGAAACACTATCTATGGAACAATTCCATTCACTCAGTTCTGGTTCTCCCATCTTTGGATTTGTTTTGACAAATGCTCACGGTCACAAGTCTGCCAGATGCTGATGAAGCAATGACGCCGACACTGGAACTCAACACAGGAACTCAACACATTGCCCCATAACTCCTCCTCAAGGATAAGGAGCTGAACTGTGCCACTGGCAGAAGTGACTCTTTGCTCACATGAATGACTGACCCCACTAGAGCAGATGCTTTTACTGACAGACGAATGGATGGATTAAGTTCAGGTTTCATTCCATCCTCTCCTGGTTTTCTGTTATCTTCTTTCATCTCTCACTTTCTTCCCATAAGACCCTTGTGGCAGGGTTAATCCCAAAGACTTCTCTTGATCAAAGAACATTCCCACCTTTAGAAGAAGTAGCAGAGAGTAGGGAAAGTCCCAGGGGAAGTGTTGGGTGGACAGAAAAAACCCTTGGCTGTCACAAATAGTGGGAGAGGGAATAACTGAGTAGATGACTACGCGAGATCTACTTTGAAGCTCTGGTTTGCAAGTAGCTGTAATATTTTTTAATAGCTATATTTGGCAAGAATTTGGTAGCCTCAAAAGAAAGACAGAGTTTAAAGGTTAAGAGATTGTGTTCTAGCATAGGTATATTACGGACAAATGGCACTGGGATTTCATCAAAGAAACATGTGTTGTCTTTTGATACATTTGTGTGTGTGTGTGTGTGTAAGAGAGAGAGAGAGAGAGAGAGATTTTAAAAATAAGGGTTGAGAAAATTTCAAAAGCAGTTTATTGAAGGTTCATATTGGATACTGTATTTTTGTGTAGTTCTTGATTTATTTGAGTTTGACAACCAAGTAGAGTAAAACAAAACAAAGCAAGACAAAATAAAATGTCACTGTAGTTGCTGGTGTTAGAGCTCAATTTAGAAATTAAACTATTAGCAAAAACTTGGAAAATTTTTCTTGCACCTTAGTTCTCTCCAAAGATTTGATCAACAGTGAAATGATTTACTAATTGAAATTTAAAATATCTTTAAGAATTCAGTTTTAAAGTTAAAAGTATAGTTTTAAATAATGTACTAAAAGTTATGAATGTTTAAAAGTTAAAAATGGAAATATTATGTAACAAAAATTTTAGAGTTCAGCAAAGATACTACATAGATGAAATGTTTACATGAGAACAAAGGTTGAACAGCTTTATACTGGTATTTAGTTCTTCAGTCAGACAAAGCATGAGAGTAAAACCAAAGAAAGAAGAAGAAAGAATGAGAGAGAGGAAGAAAGAAAGAAATGTTTTAAAAAAGTCATGCAAGGAAAGGAGAGGAGAAGAAAGAATAGAAATTAAAAAAATATGGCAGAAATTAGTAAAATAAAAATGTACAAAATACAGATTAAAATTCATTCAACCTGGCTGTGAAAATCAATTGGAGAGAAAAGGGACATCACAAGACATAGATAAAAATGTTAAACAAAACCCAGGACACTGATGGAAAGAGAATGAATTCAATATAATGGTGAAAACATGTAATGTAAATGAGTTTCAAAAATTAAGTGGGCCATAGAAATTTGCAGTGAATTATAGTATACCAAAACTAACTAAAAGGAGAATTGAAATGTGGATACACATGGACACACTAACAAATCATTTAGATCATTAAAATTCCTTCACATTAAAACCACCGGAATCAACTGATCATAAAGATCATTTCTACCAAACATTCAAGGAACAGATAATCCTAGCCAAAAACAAACTGTTCTAAGGAGAAGGGGAAAAAAAGTGAATAGTCCTTTCTTAATTTTATTACGCTTTTAGAAATTTAATACCTAAACAAGGACAAAAGGTCTTAGCAGAGACCTTCCAAAAGAAGATATACAAAGTGAAAATAAGCATATGAGATCATATGGGGGCATGCCTATCACAGTGCCTAAATTCCCAAACATGTTCAATACTAAATGTTGATGAGATCGTAGGACCTGAGCTGTCTGTCACTCAGTGCTGGTGACAATGCAAATAAAGTCTAGCACTTTTCAAAAGAGTATGGCTGGTCCTTGCAAAATGTTAGCAATTTCTTACAAAACCTCCTCTGACTTTATGAACTGGAAGTCATGCTCTTATCAACTCAAAGGAGTTGAAAGCATATTCATACAAAGAACTTGCTCTTGGGTGTTTGTAGCAGCTTTATTCAAAGCTAGAAGAAAGCAAGATGTTCATAAAAAGGTAAATGGACAAATAGGCTGTGATACAACTAGATGGATGGAATATTATTTCATGACAGATCAAAGTGCGCTATCAAGCCATAAAAAGAGTAGAAATGCAAAGACATAATGTTATGTAAAAGAAGCTAATCTGAAAAAATGCTTTAAAAATATCTGACAAGTGATTATAAAAATTATATGAACATGAAATGCACATATGATTTGGAAGTGTAAGTTGGGGCATACTGTAGCAAGATGTAGTCAACAATCTGTGTCTCACTCTATTGATCTCCACATTATTTTTAGAGACAGGGGTTTTCCCTTAACCTGGAGTCCAGATGGAGAACAATTTGGGTAGGCTACTGACCAATGCACTCCAACAATCTGCCCCTCTAATTACAAATGTGTGCTCTTCTAACAGGCTTTTATATGGGTCCCAGGACCTAACTCATATCCTCACACTGTAAGACAAGCATTTCTGCATGAGCTATCTCCCCACCTCCTAAAAACTTGAGTACAACTATTTCATAATAAGTACTCAAATCCATTTCTGGTGAATCAGATATCTGAATGTGGAAGCAAACATTAAAACTTTTAGAATAAATTAGAGAATCTGTTATGATCTGAGTGTAGGAAAATGGTAATTCAATACCAAATCCATAAGAAAAAGAAAAAAAATTGACATTAGAAACTTTCCCCCAGGATTTGATACTGGTAGAGAGAATAGAAAGGCACAGACTTGTGAAGTCATTTGCAGCATACAAATGGAAAAGCCTCATTACGCCGAGTATCTGACCCAGGACAAAGCAATGACAAAAGAGAAGTGTCACAACTGAAGGTGAGAGAAGAAAAGAACACGTGATCCGGACAGAAAAAAAGAGGAAAGAGAGTGTCCACAGCTACTAGCACACCAGCTGTTGACTGACAAAGATCCTCATCTTCTCTAGTCAAGTCAGCAACACAGAACCATTGGATTCATTGTGCTAAAAAAAAAAATCTCTCACCAGATTTGCAAAAGCAAAAAGTCTGAAAATAGCAAAGATTGGAGAACTAAATAGACACCTTCATGTATGTAGATTGATACAAATATGTGGAAGAGTGACAAAGTAGATCTTGTCTTCCATCAGCTATTTTCACAGGAATATCCTAGTGAAACCAAGCTCTGCTCAGTGCACAGGAGTCATGAAAAAGCTTGCTCACCATCTCTTCCACACAGAGGAAGCTTCATGCTGACAAAAGAACGGCTTTGTTTGTGACTAACCTCAGAATCCAGAACTGTTGCTGACAAAAGGTTATTAATAATAAATAAATTGCTTAATAATGTAAGCAAGCAAAATCAAAGATGGTGTAATTACATAATCCAGTCCTATGAATCTGAGGACAGTCTGAACAACCAGTCTAACCTTTCCACCATGGTATCCATTTCGATAGGTCCATCTGGACTGTATTCAACCTGTAGTCTGAGTGCCTGTATATTTCTCCTTCATCTTTATCCCAAAGGCCAGGCTTGATATTTCTACTTAATGGCTTGGGAGATTGTCTATTGCTTCAACAGCTCAGTGCAATGACTCAGAGGTATTTCTTCATTTAAAAAAATAATTCTCCCATAACTTTCATGTGAAAAGGGAGACCATGAGAATCCCATAACTTTGAAATGCTGTCCTCCCAAACACAATGGCAGTACCATAAAGTAAGCCACTTCTACTGTCAGGCCAACGGCTCTGATACCAGCAAAGATAGGCAAATCTCCAGTTCCTTACTTCAGCTTTGAACAGAGGATCCCAGGCAGTTCCAGATACCAGCAACAGAGGTTGACTTGAGGGATGAGAAGGAAGTATTATGTAGATTAAATCATACTATTTTCTTGAACATGAGATTTAAAAACTGGGCCTATGTACAAAAATGTTTTCACTAGTCATTTTGGAGATCAAAGATTTCATTTCCTAAGAGCTCAAACTTCATATCTTTCACCAAGAACTTACTCTGAACTCTGTTTAATAATGGTGTAGAAGTCTTTTTTCCCCCTACTCTTGAACTACAGCTAAAAGAACTGTAACAAAAAAAAAAAAAAAGTCGTTTCAACACTGAAGCACTTTAAATGACTGGCTCTAACCACAATGTATAAAAAAGTATAATTCAGACTTGGGAGAGCCAACTAAATAAATAGTGATGATAAGCGACCTATGTAACAATGTAGCCTCCCTGTCTTGTCATTAACACAATTATGTGAGTACAGTCAATCACCACATTGCCTTGACTTTAAAGCCAGAGTCTGAATGCATGCTTTTAGAGATGGAGGCAGCAGAGAGAGAAGAGCTAGCCCACTTAAACCAGCAATGTGACTTTTCACAGTTATTCAGGGATTTTAAAGAAAAACAAGGTTATACATTTATAAAGTGCTTTATTGTTGTAGCAATGTTTAAATTGTTCTTGTGAGTTCAACACCATCTTTGGTAACCCTCTGATGATCCCAGACAAAAAGAGGGACTCAGATTGCTGCATTCTCTCTCCATAGGAGAAACTAATTTACTACCTAAAGTGCTAATTAATGGGATTCTGTTCAGTTTCAAGTGGAGATGAATTGCACAAGAGGTAAGTGTGGAATCACAGGATAGCAAGACCCTTCAGAACACCCTCTCTCGACACTCTAAGCTAAAAACGATCTGTAGCTTGAAGTGACAGCTTATAGACCAGTCAGTTGAATAAGGAGCTAGGCTGGAGCAGGGAAGGTCATGTCCAATACATCTGCATGTTGCTTCTCTTCCAACCAACCAGTGGATCTCATATAAATAACCATCTATTTACATTTTGAAGTGACTTTAATTTCATTTACTAACAATTAAATAGCCACAAGAAACATTGTCTTTACTTGCATTTGAAATAGTCTCTACAGACTGAAGAAGATGGCAAATACTTAACAAAATTCAGTGGAAAAGTTTGATTATCAGACTTCCAACAATAAAAATACTTTGATATTGAAGGGCAGGAGGAGACCAGTCTTCTATGCTTAATTAGATGGGTTTTCACCACACCAATTCTAGAATATTGGCTGCTTCTATAAAGTAGTAACTATCTCACAGGAAATACTACCTAACAACACAGAGGGCTCTTCCTTCCCTGAGGGAGATACTGTACCACCTCTAATTTACAGAGGAAGAAATTGAGATACTGGGCATCTGTAACAAAGCAAGGTTCAAACACATTTAAGTTACATTAAGACCCAAATTTCACTATCTCCTAGATCTTTATTTAACTGATTAGTTCTTTCATCAGCTTTCTCCTCATTTTTACCATTTGAATACTCATCTCCTATGATCAATGCAAAATTTACATGACCTTCTACACAGAGGGTATAAACAGAAGAATAAACATTGTATTACATGGTTCTCTAGACACTTGTTAGAAGGAGAGTTAAGCAGGTGGTGTCCCAACATGCAAAGCAGCTCACTTCTACTGTCCCTAACCCTCCGTGTTGTTCTTAACCTGCTCTAGTTTTTCTCTGAGCTAATATTTTTCTTACCACTAGACATATTGTCGTCTTCTTGTTCAGTCTGTCTCCTTATCTGGCATACACATTTTTGTGCTGGGTTCAGTGTTGAATCCTTCATGTCTAGCCTGTATCTGTCTCCACGCTTACTCTTGAAGGGATGGATGCTTTTCTTTTGTAGATGATGATGATGATGATGACCCACAGTCTTCTTCCATCATCTGTTACATAAGTGGGGGATCTGCCCTTTAACCTGAGTCTGAGGGCTGCCTTGTCTTCTTGAACAAAACTATACGCCATCAGGACAGAGGTTTTCTGTTTATTTAAAGACAGATAAATAGTATCTTTATCAGCTTGTGTCATAGGTCAAAAACAAAAAAAGGTAAAATTGTCAATAATTACTGGCTTTAGGAAATTGTTCTGAATGCTCTGGATAGCAAGCCATTGAATTTGGTTAGGAAGGGAAATCATTTCATAATTTCCAAAAACAATTCTTGCATAACTTTTACATGTTAGAAATGTGTAGCATATTTAATGGGTAGCATGCTTAATGGATAATATGACTGAACGCAGTTTGTAAGTACTGCAACAACCTATTTGATTGAGGTTAGGGAATAAGACTCTATACTTTTTATGATATTTAAAATAAATTATATATATTCATATTTCTAAGTCACAGCATATTGGTTTTCAGTTGTTTCTAGACATCAGACAATAGCTTAAGTAAAGCTCGGTAGAATGATCCTTCAAAAACACAGTGTTTTATATATAATTTTAAAAGGCATTTTTAGTGTACTTGAATACTTAACACAGAGATGAGGATTTGATGTTTACACCAAATGTATCAACAGTCATTAATAACTTCATGGGCAAAGTAGACTCGTCCAGTTTCTTAATCTGTTTGTTTGTTTATTTGTTTTTTGTTGCTAATATAAATTAACTGTAATCAAATTGTTTATTAAAGAATTGAAGTTTATTTCTTTCAACTCTGAGAGATGGAAGTTCTACACCAAGAGGCAAGAAATAGATGGGGGGTCTTCTTGCTGTGTGGTCATATGGTATGAGGTGGGATGGGGAAGACACTCGATGAGCAAGTGAAGCAGCTGATAGTCAAATGCCACACAAAGCTTTCCAAATGAAGATCTCACTTTCATTCACCAGGGAGTGGTATTCACAGCTTAATCATTTCTTAAAGGCTTCAACTCCTTATATTATCACATTGTCAATACATGGATTTTGCAAGGTGTTACATCCAAGCCATAACACTGGGATCTAAAGGTGAGAGCTGAGACTGTTTGCCAGTACCTGAGAGAGGAAAATAGAGGCGAGTAGAGATTCCCACTTACCATTTCCCTTGACAAATCAGTCTGCTCCGCTGTCCTCTGAAGTAGATGACGACACATATTTTACAGGTAAAAATCAAGGCTTATGATGACTAAAGTACTATTCCAGAACTACATATTTCATAATATTTTGTAGCAACATTTAAGTCCACAAATGCTGGCTTCAAATTTAAAATTGCAGTTGACAATAGAATACCCAAGAGGTCTGTGTGTCTACATTCTGTGCTGCCCACTGTGGACTCAGGATGAAGAGACAGCATTTGCAGTTAATTAGTTGTGGATGTGGTTTTTTTTCTTTTAAACAACAAGCCTTAGTTTCCCCTTGAGTAATAACTTACCTTATAGGTTTGGGGTGACCATAGAAAGAAACAAGATGTAAATGTGAGAACCACACAGGCTGCCAAGGATGAAAGGCTTTCTGGTAAAGCAGACCTCCTCATGTTTCCATCTGTAGTTCCCTTCCAACATATTTTGGTGTGAGTTGGGGAGGGGATTATATTTAACCATGAATCTAAGCCAGGGATGACACACATCAACAAAGATCTTAACTGAAAGGTGACAGAAACTTCCTAGAATTTCACACTAGTTGCTTTTCTAAAGAGTAATGAGCCTGGCAGAGAATGTTGACTTACTGGTATGAGAGGAGGAGAACACTATAAATTAGAGGATTAAAATCCACAAATTCTAGAAAACATGTTCTGTCTCCTGTCACTACTCAGGGGGTGTCCATTTTTTAAACCCAGGTAAAAAGATACTCTGGGGAAAAGCCTGCACCCAAGAGTTTTCCCACATATGTCACAATTACTAACCCATCTGCTCAACTGATTATGTGTGTGGCATTGTGCTAAAGTATTCACATATATTTTATCCTTACAACAGCTTTTAGTTATTTATCATGGCATATTACAGATATGGAAACTAGAGCCTACACAAGTTAAGGAACGTTTCCAAAATTATCTAGGGAAAATTAGATCAGGATTCTGGTCTATTTTAGTTACGTACTGCTGCATGTAACCACTAAACCATAAAGTCCCACTCGATTCTGTAGATAGAAGTTTTGCTGCTTACTACCCAGGCAAAGCACTTATTGTACTTCATGGAAGGGTTCTCATGTTTTCCTCAGAGAAACGGTACAGCCTGGCCTCTTGTAGAGAGGACGAGGGGCTATGGCTCTGCAGCAGCCTGTTCACTTTGGTGAGTGGTGATGGGTACAGCCCTGTGGAAGGGCATCCTCCAGAGTTATCTCATTTAATGTGGCTCTATATGAGTTGGAAAAGAGGTCAAGCTTGACATAGGGACAGACTTATGAAACAAGTGGCCTAGAATACAAAGAAAGGCTAAGACTGCATAGTGAAGAGAGGGCTGACTAAGCAACAATTACTAGGGATGTTTTAACAGTTCACAAACACTGGAAGTATGCAAATATCAAGAAGAGAGTCTGGAGAAAAAGATGCAGAGGATGATGCTGTGATTATTGCTCTCCAGACTGTAATGAATAAAGTGAAGGAAAACAGCCAAGAGTCAAGGAAGACCCTCCTAACAGAATTCACATCAACTGTGGTGTGAGGGAGCTAAGCCCTACCTTGCACTAATTTGGCATCCCCTGCAGAGCAGCACAAATAAAGGGGGTAGGTGTCTGCTCAGGGCCAGTGGGGCTCAGCAATAACTCAGTTTTGCTTGATGGAATCATTAATGTATGTCTGATTTCTCCTGGTTACTTTTTTTTTTGGATCATTTTTAAGCACCTGGTTTCCTTGGTCCTGGTTACTGTTTATTTATCTTGACTCCAAAACCCCATTTTAATAAGCTTCCCTGGTATCGCTAAGCATGAGATAGTAATTCTGCAGCCTACATGTTAATTGATTTCTACAGGATTTCCTTTACAGAGTTCCATTTCCTTATTAGGAAACTCATGAGTTTCATTTGACTTTCTTCATATCTGTAATGCACTGATCTTCCAAATATTCTAAGCTTAATTCACTGGGCCAGACTTCCCCTAGCATTACGTTCTGACTGTGAACCTACACCCCTAACCTCCTTCTACTTCGTGATAGGATGTGTTTTCAGGGTTTGCCCCTTCCTTCCTTCCTTCCTTCCTTCCTTCCTTCCTTCCTTCCTTCCTTCCTTCCTTCCTTCCCTCTTTCCCTCCTTCCCTCCTTCCTTTCTTCTTTCCTTTCCTCCTTCCTTTGTTCCATGAAAATATCATTGTTATACTTAGTCATGACTTGGAAAATGAAATCAAGAGTTTCTTGAAAAGCCCCAAATCCCTTAGAATATACAACTGGATGACACTCAAGCTGAGTCTTGAAGAACAGGAGTTGTTTGTGAGCTTGATATTGAAGGGGAGAGCCTAAGAGACAGGCATGTGAAATGCAAAAGATAAGACATAGCTGTGATAACATAACCTGATGCCAAGATGCAAGTAATTCAGTGTAACTGGTAGGTGACATAGGAGATGAAGAGTGTCAGAAAATGACATAAAGGAGTAAGGAATGACATTGCATCAGAAGAAAAATTTACAGGTTTAATGAGTTTGGACTCTGGTAAAGGTAAAAGGAAATATCTAAATTTTAAAATCACATTTGATGGACTTTCATTTATATTTAGAACCACCATTTAGATCATAAATGAGAGGAGAGGACTGAGATAGCAGATTGGAACATTGGGTAGGAGACTATTGAAAGGGCTGAAGAAGTATTGAATCCACAGAAAATGGCAGTGAGAGAAAAAGAGTTGCATTAAAGAAGAGGAGTAAGACAGGACATGAGTAATGAGTCCTACTGAATCAGTAGATAAGGAAGCTGGATTAGGAGATCAAGAAAGTATGCATATAGGAGAAATCTAGACCATGATGCATTTCTGAATTAGGCAATCAATCGCAGTTGGTTTTTCTCTAGACAAGAAGAAGGCAGGTTTGAGATGTCTGTTATGTGGGCCTGGTAAAATGCAGCAATGACCTTCAGGATTGCAGAGTGTGCAGTAGAACAATGGGGAACATGATGGCAGCCTGCAATCAAAGTTTCAACCCAAGTAGCTAAACAAGGGGATTTTGCAGAAGAATATTGTCTAGGGACCCGAAGATTCTAAGTAGGGAACAGAGCCTGGGAAGTTCTCTGTGAACTCTTACAGGTGAACCATTACAGAGGAGAAGAAATGATTAATTCAAGATCAGCTATACTAAGTGAGAAGTACCCACTGGCTTGCCTGAAGAAGACACCCAACAGGGAGTGGATTTGTGGTCTGGCCTGAAAGTCCCTCAGGTAAGACTGAATCAGCCTGTAGGGAATGTTGAGGTCTCCCAGGAGGAGCTCAGCAATCTCAAGATGTACTGTAACCTCTCTCTTTTCTGTCCCCTGTGTCATTCTAATTCCCTCTTATTGTTACTGTGCCACCGGAGGAGGGGGTGTAGTGTGTGAGGGGGGTGCTCCTTCAGCCTCTGCTTGTTATACTGATCTACTCACAGCTTCACTGGAGTCCCTACAATCCTGCTTGAGCCTCCCTTTGCTGTTTTGATCCTCTCCATGCCTCCCCTGTGAGTCTTCAATTATCTCTCAGCTTTTCTGAGTCCCTCAAATCCCTTAAATCTAAGCTGTAAAATGCACACTATTCTTAGTAGGCTTGGCCCCTTTGAAGTCAATGGGAATTTACAAACAACAACAATAAAAAATAAACATGGTCTATCTGCCATGAAACACTGATGCAATTTAAGTAAAAAAAAAAAACAAACAAAAAAAACAAAAAAAAACAAAAAACTAAAAGTGGTGGTTTATCTGATCTTTTCTTCTTTTGTAAAAGTACTGTTTAGCAAAGATCTTAGGTCACATTGTTTCCTCAACCTTTTCTACATTTTTATTTTAATCTAGAGTGTTCTCCATTAAAAAGTGGTTTCAAGTGAACTACTCAAAATAATGTCAAAAATTGCACATAACACCCACACACCCCAAATCAGATTCTGTGATTAGTAACTGGGGGCAAAGAGAGATTACTTTCTCTGTGCATTTTCAACAACAGAATTTCATATGCAATTATTACAAATGGTTGCAAAAGGTCATACAGAGCCCACTCCGTAAGTCATGAGGTCGACAAGGACTTTAATATATTTTATTAAAACCACTCATATCATCATGTGTTACATCTTAAGATTTGAATATCTATCCACTACAATCTTGATTTGCTTTGTGTGCTGTGAGACAAGAACCACCCATAAGTAGAAAAGACAGAACAGTGTCTAGGAAAAGGTATTGAGCACTGAGGGCCAGGAGTTCTTTGATGATAATCCTTCTGGCTATTTGGAGGGATGCTGTGTGTGTCTGTGTCCTTATGATAAGAGAAAAGTACGATCATTTCATGCCATTTAACATCTTACAACTTGTATCCTAGTCTGTATTATAGATTAAACCTCTCATCCTTCTGTGATGTAAGACAGTGTACATTTTGCAGATGGGAAAACTTAGGCTGCAGCAAGCCAAGTCTTCCATAGTGAAAACTAAACAGAAGACGATGACTTCAAGTTTATCCATGGGCGTGGTCTTTTTAGCACCATTTTATATTACTGTTTGTGGTAATGTAAGTTAGTGCACCTATGGAAATAAGTGTAATCGTTCCTCAAAAACTAAAAATACAACTATCATATGATCTATATGTCTCACTCTAGAGGAATCTATATCAGCATACAACAGAGATGCCTGCCCACTTGTGTCTATTACAGAACTATTCCCAATAGTCAAGTTATAGAATCAGCCTGGGTATAAGTCAACAGACAAATGGATAACAATTGTGTTTTATGCAGCCAGAAAGACCAATGAAATTATGTCATTTACAGGAAAATGGACAGATCATCACATTAAGTAAATTAGGCCAAACTCAGAAAGACAGATATCATATATTTTCCCTCATACAGGCAGTCAAGGTTTAAAGTAAACAAGTGATTGGACAAACAAGATATGACTATTTGGGAAAAGAGAGAGGACCACCAGGAGGGACTGGAAGAGCTAGAGATAGAAATGATAGTGAGGGTAGTAAATATGACCAAAGTACATTACATACAAGCATGAAAATACCTCTTGGTGACTGTTTTTTAAATGTTTATTACTTCAAGTTACATCTTCATCACAGTGCCCTCTTTCCACTCCTCCTGGTCCCATTCTCCTACAATCTCCACCCTCTCTCACCCATCCTACTCCTCCTCTGGAGTGGGGTGTCCCTACATATCAGCCCCCCCCCCCCCAGTTCAGCAGTCATATGAGGGCTAAGAACTTCATTTTGCACTGAGGGCCTACATGGCAGCACCACTAGGGCAAAGTGTCTACTAACAAAGTCTATGTTCTTTTTGATGTGTTGGTTGTAGGATAGTTATCCTGAACTACATGCATAAAATCCAATTATAAGTTAATACATGCCGTGTGCATCTTTCTGAGTCTGGGTGAGCTCACTCAGGATGAGCTTTTTTTCTAGTTCCATCCATTTGATGCAAATTGCATGATTTCTGTGTTTCTGATAACTTCAGTAGTATTCCATTGTGTAAATGCACCAGTTTTTTTTTTAATCCATTCATCAATTGAGGGACATCTGGGTTGTTTCCAGTTTCTAGCTATTACAAATATGGCCTCTATGAACATAGATGAGGAGATGTCCTTGTGGTTTGGTGAGGAATCATTTGGATGTATACACAGAAGTGGTGTGGCTGGGTCTTGAGGTAAAGCTATTCCAAGTTTTCAAAGATATTGCCAGACTGATTTCCATAGTGGTTGCACAAGTTTGCACTCCCACCAGCAATGGAGGAGTGTTTCCCTTTTTCCACAACCTCGTCAGCATGTGCTGTCATTTGAGTTTTTGATCTTAGCTATTCTGACAGGTGACTCTTTAAAGAACACATACACAAAAGGACAGTCCTTTCTTTACTCACTACTGCATCCTCAACAACGACCCCTTATTTATAAAGTATGTAGGCTTAACTTGGTTGGGATTTAGTATCTGCATAGGAGAATTTGCATGCAGAGTTGCTACCCACATGTTGTGAGGAAACACATGATTTAGTGTCTGGCGCAGATGTGCTCAGTCAACTGCATGTACTTTCTGAACTTAGAACCTGGGATGTGAAGTAGCTTAGTGTTCTGAGTGGAAGAGTACATGAACAGATAAGTCACAGGCGCCCCTCAGGAGTTCTCTCAGTGTGGATGAAGGGTTCAGCTGTTCCTCAGAGTCCATGCGCTTTGTTTTTGTGCAGTTCTTTGGTTGGTTCTGGAAGGATGTCACTCACTCACCTCAGAAAACAGTGCTCCTAAACTTCTTTCTGTACTTTTAATTTTGAACTAATGGTTCAAGGATGTGTGTAGTTAACTGTCACCACTGTTTATCACTATGCTGCTTCAGCAGAAAACCTAGGAAGGAACATTAATTATCAAATGTGCCAGTTTTGTGACCATTAAGTACCTCATTAGATTCTGTTTTGGAAACTGTGTTTATGAGCATCTTTATAGAAAAGAGCACAGTGTGATTGGCACTGCTTAACCAGAGCACTAAAGCCGAGTGGCCGATTTAATGCGGCTCCTTTTTTATTGTTATACGGCAAAACAACAAAATGATAATTTCCCATTGCAGGCATAACTTTAAAAAATTACAAGCTCAGCTTGCAGGCCTATAACTTGTTTAAGGAGACAACAGTCTTCATGCTATGAAAGATGCTCCCTCGCTTTGTAGATTGGGTGGGGGTGAGTGTCTCTTGAAAATCCCCCTGTAATTTCTATTTTGTCTTTAAGCTTCTTGTTAGAATGGCAAGACTTGTCTACACTTATCATCATTCCCCATCACTGTGCCTGCTGGAATGTGGACCAAACTGGTCTCTGATGACAGGTTTTATATCATATCTTCCTTATAGGCATTGATTTCTTAGTAGTTGTTAGCATGAAAATCTGATAGACTTCATCTGTGAAAAAAACTAGGAAAGAAAAAATTAAAACTGTTTAAAATATATGGTGCAGCCCAAGTTTTTCTCCATTAGAAAGACTATAGCTTCACAAAAAGATTAAATACAAATTTGCTTTGCTTTTAAACCTCTTTAAGAAGCACCTATCCCACCTGACCGTATAAATTCCAATGGAACACGGTGACATGCAATTACTAATCTTGGTGTACACAGCTATGCCTCGGGGACCCAGTGGTTCATATTTTACTATTCTGTAATCAAATACAAAACTAATGAGCAAAAATATGCTTCTCCCAATAAATTCTCAGCACCTGGACAAGTATCTGACAGGGAAATGGAGGGTGCACACACAAAATTCATTCTATGAAGCTATTAAAGTGTTATACTTGCCAACAAGTGTTCATTAAACAGGAATGAAGGATCTTTATGCTAGTTTCTTACCAAAGGCTTTTTAATATTTTAATGGAGAGTAAAGACTATTTATCTGAACTCTGATCAGTTAGTGTTCAGATCTGTTATGGAGAAACAAGGCGTCCTTTATAATACTTTCATAAAAATCCACTTTGCAATGCTTCAAATAAAGATGCAGGACTGTAAAAGATTATGCTGCATATAAACAAAATCAGTATCATTTTGAAATTATATGGTTATCCCTGGAACTCCTTAGTACATTAGAATCATGCTGTATTTTTATTTAAAAAGTGGTTAACAAAATCCAATATATGAATGGAAAATGGGATTAGAGATGGCATCCCAGCCATGTGGCTTCATCCAGGCTTCACAAAGCAACCAGAACACTTAATGAAGCAGAGAAGGCGAGCAGAAGGCTCATCTGCCATCTAGGACTTGAAAGGGGAAGGGAGGGACAGAACACATGATAAGAGTAGGGGAAATAACAGAGGGAAGGAGAGGGGAGGAATAAAGGGAGGGGACAGAGAATGGTAGGGGAAAGGAAGGGAGTGGAGGGGAGACCACAACCTTAGTGTGTGGCTGTGGGAACTGCTTTTCAACCCAAAAAGATAACCAAATTTCTGCTTAGGACTCAAAGCATTTGAATCACACAAAAGTGCTGTGAAATGAAGACAATGTAGCAGAAGTTATGATGTATCACCCTGGAATAATATTTTAATGCCAGTATTGCAATCATATTCATATTCATCACTTGATTGTACTACACATGCTTATATTTGTGCATTTATGGAGTTGTGCAGATGTATAGATAAGCCTGGTGACATATCTTTAGACGCTTAGGCCCAAGTTGGTGGTACTGTTTGAGAAAGTTACATAATTTAGGGTGTGGAGCCTTGTTGAAGAAAGTACATCACTGGCGTTGGGTTTTGAGGTTTTTAGCCTGGTCCTACTTCCTGTTCTCTCTTTCTCTACTCCTGTGTGTGAATGAGCAGGAAAGAACAGCTTCCTGCTCTTGCCTCTAGGTCTTTCCTGTCTGCTGCTATGGTTTTGTTTGTTTGTTTGCAACATGTTGGATTGTAATTCCTCTGGAGCTATAGGAGCTGTAGTCCAAAATAATCATTTTCTCTTCTAACCTCATAGTGTTTTATCACAGCAATAGAAAAGTAATGGATACAAGTATATGTATGCACAGACATATACCACACATTAAAGTTTGAATATTGTAGAAGACAAATGGTACAGCGCATGGATCTTGACAAAGGGTATCAAGTACTTTGATGACTTGCAAGACTTCATGTCCCGTATTCACACCCACACATACTAAAGTCAGGCTGTGCAGATTGAATGTATCCAAGCCAATAAAACAAAGCAGGCAACATGTCTGGTCAAACATAACTTAATTAAATATAAAATAAAAATATTAAAATGATCTTTTCCCTCCTCCTTTTCAAAATGCTTCATTAATCTCAAACTTCTTAAAAAGTTGCCCAATGCCAGACACTACTTTGTTTTCCTATGTAACCTTCTAAACAAGCAGAGGTAGGCGCATAGTCAGTGATTTTAGTTTCTGAGTGATGCAAGGAAGCTTTTGGGGTATCAGCACCCACAGTTCTTGGAAAACATGGTTTTATAGGCAAATATTCCAGCAACAAATTAAGGACAAAAGTATAGAGGAATTTTAATCCAGCAACATGTCTGCTCTCAAGGGGATCACATTCAAAGACCTTCTAGGTCTATGTAATCTGGCTGGAAGGCAGACATGCCCTTAGTACACACCTTTAATCCCAAACAATGAAAGTAAGGTTAGTTGGTAGAATGAAGCAGTCATGTTTGAAAGTGATGTCTAATTGAGGGGCAGACAAAGTGATGAATCAGGGAAAGATTTGACAGAATGAGTCAGTGGTAGGATATGTCCAACTCTCATTAGAACAGACAGGAAAGGGAGGCTACCAGAAGTTGGTGGAATGTCCATCCAGTTACAGGCTCAGCCTGAGACTGCAACAAAGGAGAGAGCCAACCCCTGTCACTATTAATGATACTCTGCCATGATTACAGACAGGAACATTGTATAACTGTCATCGGAGAACCTCCATGCCACAGAGGATCCAAACAGATGCTGAGAATCACTGTCAAACATTAGGTGGAGCATGAGTGTCTGGTGGAAGAACAAGGGAAGGATAGAAAGAACCAGAAGAGACAAGAACTCCACAAGCAGATGAACAGAAACAACTAACCTAGGCCCATGGGGGTCACATAGAGTGAAGCCCCAATCAAAGAGTTTGTATGAACTGAACCTAGGCCTCCTACACACATGTAACTGATGGGCAGCTTGGTCATCATGTGGGTTCCCTAGCAGGTAGAGTGGGGGCTGTCTCTGACATGGACTCTGACACCTGCTTTTTAGCCACTTCCCCCTAACAGGGCTGTGGTGCATGGCCTCAGTGGAAGGGGATGTGCTCAGACCTGATGAGACTTGATGTGCTGGGGTCGGAGGATATGGGGGACTTCCATTTTCTGAGAATGGGTGGGGGATAGGAGTAAGGGGGTGTGAGAGTGGGACCCAGAGGAAGGGAGGGATGGGGATATGATTGGGATGTAAAATGAATAAATAAACTTAGTTTAAAAAAAAAGAAAGAAAAAGAGCAGCACAGGGAGATGGAAAGTTTTTCCCAAGAGTTTCTTACCTGGACAGTTTTACAGAGAACAAGCTAGACACAGGTAAAGACAGAATGAGCCAGAGAATGAGAAGGAGCCAGAAAACATATTACCAGAATTATTATTATTATTATTATTATTATTATTATTATTATTTTGGTTTTTCGAGACAGGGTTTCTCTGTTTGACAGCTCTGGCTGTCCTGGACTCGCTTTGTAGACCAGGCTGGCCTCGAACTCGCAAAGATCCACCTGCCTCTGCCTCCCAAGTGCTGGATTAAAGGCGTACGCCACCACCGCCCGGCTCAGAATTATTTTCATACCAGGCAGAACAACTCAGTTAGAAGTCAAGAGAAGCCAATTTGAATCAGTCAGGTTGGAGAGGAGTTTAGGACACAACAGATAAGTTGAACCAGCCAGCAAGAGTTCAGAAAGATCTAGAAAGGTGTGGACACAGCTGTCATCTCATTCCCTCATCTGAGGAAATAAAAACATTTACACGCAAGGGACATGAGAGCACAGATCATCACTAATGTCTTGAATCTGAATTTCCAATGTGGTTGGGAAGGCGCAGAAAAGGGGGCCTGTTTTTGGGGGACGTGAGTTCTAGACAAGGCAGCTGTTGGTTCTCACTGGTCCACTCACTATCTATGAAACTTGCACATGTTGTTTAACCTGTGGGTTTAATGCTTAGGTAACTAAGATTAAAATGCTAGACTAGAAAAGAGCTGGGGGGGTGGTGGAGACATATGTGAATGTTTAGAATATTTTGATCCATTCCAAAAAATATGATGGTTGAAACTGCAAATTAATTAATTATTATAGTTATTAGTAAGTATAAACTGTAAGATTAGGCCAACGGAGTAGCGGCAGCTTGGCAGAGGAGCGCGTGCCTTAACCGGTTGCCTGACTTATCCTGGGGAAAGAGCCCGGGGACCAAGGGTGGCCTACACCACCTGTAACCTAAACCATGTTAATTAATATAAGTTGTTATATTAGGCCAGTAGAATTACCAGCAGCTTGGTGGGAGCTTCCATAGGTTTGAGGGAAGTCTGGGAGTCTGGAAGTCCAATGGCCCCAGACTGCTTGTGCTGAGGGCCTAGAAGCCATCATAGTCTTTTCCCCAATAATGAAATACAAAAAGACCTTTTAATGTTTTAATGCTTATCCCTTAGCTGGGCAGACTCTCAATTAGCTACTCTAAATTAACCCGGATCACCTAATCCCAAACTGCCATGTGCCTGAGATTACCTTCCAGCATTCTGAAGAGGTCTGTCTCCTGTGTCCTGGCAGAAAAAGAACGATTCTCTGTGTGTGCTCAGGATTCCTGTCTAATCTCAGGAAGTCCCGCCTTCCTTTCTGCCCAGCTAATTGGCCATAAACAACTTTTATTAACCAATCAAGAGAATGCCTCAGAAGAAGGGGCGGTAACCAGATCTCAGCATTGAATTCAACCTATCAGAAGCAATGATATTAGACCTTCCTTCAATAGATGGTGAAAAACCTTAAAGTATTCTCGTAAAGTCCTGCCTTGACAATTAGCAAGTGAAATCAGAGGCAGCTTCAAATCAGCCCACGTCTAGTCTATCATCTCTGCTTGCTCCCTGGGTCTGCTGATGTTGTGTGGGCAGTAGGCATCCACTTTTGGTACATATCAGAACAAAATCATAATTATTGTCTACTTCCATTTGTTTGACTTCTTACAAATGAGTTTAATGTGGATTCTAAGGTACCCTGGAAGATCTTTCATTTGGAGTGTTGAGCTTATGCTAAAGGTTGTGATAACTCCATACACCATCAACCCTTTCTCTGGTCCCAGAGGGGAAAAGAGAGTTCAAAGGGGTCTTGTTGTTTTCATATATGTATGTATGAATGCATGTATACAGAACAAGAGAAGGGTCGAGATTCATATTAATGAACTTGACATTCAGGCCAAATGATCTGCATAGGTCAAAGGGAAAATATATTTATAGACCTTGGCTTTACTTTCTAAGGAGGACTTGTAACCAAACTAGGAGAGCTGCAAAGGTCTTTGTTCACAAAGTCATCCAGCTGTTATCAGCGAGGTACAGTGAGGCCCCAAACCCCACATCTGCACCAAAACCTTTCTGAATCTAGCAGGCTCCCTCAAAACCCACAGGCAGGTTGTTTTCACTATAAAAACCCAGCAGGAAGGCCAGGGTTATATCCATGATGAGTGGAAAGCTCTGATCTTTCTCCTTGTGAAATAAGGGGTGTATGCATTTAACAAACTGTGGGGCAAACCAATAGCTAATGATTTAGAAAACCCCACTAGCAAGAAAATTCTGGTTAAGAAGGGGCAGGTGGGCAAAATGTACTTTTTGTTTTGTAAACATACATCAATACCCTCATGGTATGATGAAAGCTGAGTTCAGTTTTGTGTTTTTAGCTTATTTAATGGACACGGGAGTGGCCTGTGGGTTGCTATGTGCCACTCATCTTTCCAAGTGCTAGCATATATTAACTCATCGAACTCTTTCAGATTATACAATACTACAGATCATTTTATTCTGAAACCTGGAGCAGAGATAATTCTGTCTCTGTACATTAGCATGTCTTGCCTTATAAGGAAGCATTTGACTGCACTAGATTAAACTCATAAAAGCTAATGAAGAGTCCTCCTTAATACACATTTCTTTTTTCCTGTTTGGACTTGAAGTGACAACATTACAGAAACACCCTGCAGGTTTTTATCTAAATAGCATCCTATAAAACAATGTCCTCTTGTCAATCAACACTAATTCAGCACAGTCAAGCTATAAATCTGTCCAAAGGCCAGCAAAGTGCTTAACTTGGCACATCACTAATAAAATTAGGAATGCGGGTTTATTACATGAACCTTAAGTAGGTTTGGCCAAGATATTAAGACTTTTGCTTATGGCAACCGTGGCTAATGTGGATTGGTATTTTCATTATAACACACCCCACAGCACTTCCAAGTAACAGCTCAGGTTTCCAAATTAGACAATAATCCCCCCCCATACCCACTGCTAGGTGCTGCAGCTGGAGTCCCCCACCCCCACCCCACCCCATCTCAAAAGCTTCATGCACTTTAGAGTACTCAAGGATGGGAAAGACTTTTCAGTAATGCTAATTTGACTGAATAAAATTAGAGCAAATTAATTAATACTTCTATTAACGTAACCTGATTTCACTTTGTTCAAGAACAGAAGCACTTATAGGCTTTTAACATGCGCTCAGAAATATCATTTCAGCTCAGGGCAATTTTGAGAAGTGATTTATAAGCAGTTGCAAATGCCTCTGAAATGGTAAGATTTGAGAAAGCCGAATGTATATGAACCAAGTTGTCCCGCGGTCTTGTGTTATTTTATTTTACTATTTTTTTAATTATGAAAGAATAATAAATATATCCTCTTGCCTGAGTCAACACTTACCACAATGGCTTATATTTGCATATTGACTTTTAGAATGGTCTCAGCTGCCTTCTGGTGTCTGATCTCAATATACTGATGGGGGACGAGACAGGTATTGCCACCTCCATTTTGTTAATGAGAAAGCGCAAAGACCTGAGCTGAGACTTGGTTTCAGATTCTTCCTTGTATCCAGAACCTCACCCTTGTGCACACTTAGACTCCCACAAAGTGTTGCTGCACCCATCTGATCCTTATTCCACCTGGCAACACACACACAGGTGAGTGTGTGTTCACTGTTACCTCTTTAGTGACAATGCTTCTATTGTCCTGATCCATTTGAGGCCTGTTTGTCTCTTCTCTTCTCAGTGCCACAGGTCCTTCCTTCCCTTGTTTGTTAAGGTTGTCCCCACTGGCACCCTGTGCTATGTCATTATGTTAAGTTATCTATGGAAGCTGCCCAGCAGAGGGGAAGTAGGGAGCTGTCTTTAGCATGCTGCAATCTAAAAAATGAGAGAGAGAAATAGAGAGAGAGAGAGGCAAAGTCACTAAAGTTCACTTCATGAAAAATACAACACAACACAGAGAGCAAGTATGATTGATGCCCACAGAACAAACTGTTTATCAGACAAACACATTTTGCAAACTTTGACATAAATTGTTAAGTTGCCTTATCGTCCAGACAATGCGACACTGGAGTGTCTTTGTAGGAACTTCCCCCAAACTCTTTAATGACCTCTAAAAAAGCTTTATCTTATCGTGATCTGATTTGCTACCACAATAAATCATTTACAAATAGGAGAGAGAGAGAGAGAGAGAGAGAGAGAGAGAGAGAGAGAGAACTGGCATTAGAAATATGGATTCATTTTAAAAACATGAGAAGGCTTCAGCACCGGGCTGGCTATTGTACCATGGCAAAGGCGTGACAAAGCACTCAATATGCTTGGTACTAAAAGATTCAACAGGAGGGAGCAACAGCCTCTTCAAATCTAATTGGAGGCTAATTACACATTTGGCAAAACACAGGCCCTTTAGTTTTCTTTTTTTCCTGCTTTCTGACTTTTATCACTTACAGTGGGGGTGGGAATGGAAAGGAAAGTTACATTGTTCAATTTTTATTCTGTCTGATGTTTGAAAATGAAAATGATATCTGGAGGTGGTGTTCATTTACCAGTCGACGCGGTAGTGCTTATATCGGGCCTCTGCTTTCTATAATCTGATTTGACTCCATTACGTCTGTGAAATTAACATTTATTGAACACCTACTATGAGCCAGACAGTGTGCTAGATATTAGGAAATTGAAATGAGCAAGGTATTCTGGTCCTTTATGGATCTTCACTGAGGTAAATCACAATCGCTTAGCACGCTGCCTTTTTCACCTCTAAAATAACAGTATTAGTCCATGCACTGTTAGATGCTACTAATCTCAATGTGGCTGCTGATGGTTTTTATGTTGCTGAATCTTGTTCTTTTTCTCTTTTGCACATATTTTCATTCTGTTCCTCCTAGCTTTCTGTGCTGGAAAAATATCCTTGGGGTCTTTTCCCTCTGGTTCTTTTTCTGTTTAGCTATTTGAGGTTATTAGGAAAGAAGTCAGAATATTCATTCCTCTGACTCACTGAGGTCCAAGTTTGATTTGGTCTGGCAATGTGGGTGTGTAGACAGTCCCTGGATTTTCAAGGTGGCCCTATCTGTTACTCTTTTAGGGGTCTGGCAATGCCCTCTCCTATCTATATGGCAGGATATCTTTAAAAAACCCCAGTACCAAACTAGAATTCTGCAGGCTGATTCACAGCCTCCCTCTATCTGCATACTATTTCTTAAACAGTCTCTGCAAATTATCTTTAGTTTTTTAACTTTTAATATATTTTTTAGCAATTCTGTGAGAATTTTGTACATAAATGAGCCATGTGCTCTTCTTCCCACGCTATCCCTCCCAATTTTATGTCTTCTTTTTAGTTTTTTCAATCCACGAAGTTCAATTACTGCTGCTCATATATTCATAGGTATATGGTCATTCACTAGAGTATGGTCTATGCACCAGGGGCCATGTTCTTTGAAAACAACTGACTGTCCCCACCTCCAGATCCATCAACTGACAATAGATCCTCAACTAGAGGTGGGATCTCAGGAGCCCCTCTCCCTCTATGATGAGTGTTCACTGTCTTGATCTTGTACAGATAAGCAAATGTTTTTTGAGTGTGGTCTGTTGCCTGCCAGAACTCACTTGTAAAATTATATGTGTACTATCAATCAACTGACAATAGTTTTAAGTCTTGAAGAGAATTCAATGAGAGATAGAAATGTCCAGGATAGATTGGAGTATTTATATTTCCTTATAATAGCTTGACCACTTTCCTTTCCATGGGAAAGACAGTCTAATGTTTATTTTTTTCTACAGTATTGTGATAAGTACATGGAACATGAGTTTGAACCTCTTAACAGATGTCTAAACACAGCATTGTTAATCATAGGCTCTATGTTGTATCGCAGTGCCCTTGAAGTTACTCATCTTATTCAATTCAACCTTTATGATAATTAATCAGTAACTCCCCCTTTTCTTCTGCCTACAAACTCCTGTGAACTACTATTATGCTGTTTACTTCTGTGAATATAGTTTATGTTAATATCTCATTTAGGTGATGCCGAGAATATTGTCTTCCAGTGACTAGCTTATTTTCTAAGGGTTGTGTGCTCAAAGTTCCTCCACATTGAACACTGGTAGACTTCCTTCTTTGTAAAGGCTGAATAATGTTCTGTGATATGAAAATTCATACACTATATGCTGACTCTTTGGTGAATAATGGACTTTTTAATATTGTGTTTCCATCAGATTATTATTACAACCATTGTAACCATCTTATGATGATCCCACAATGATGGAATTTGTTTATGGCAAAGTGACACATGGCTATAGATATCATAATCTCTCTCTCTCTTTCTCTGTGTGTGTATGTGTATGTGTGTCTGTCTGTCTGTCTCATTACATAACCAAGGCTAGCATCTAACTCACAAACCTCCTACATGAATATCCTGAGTTATGGGATCACAGGCACTTTCTTTCTCCCTTCATCCATAAAATGATGCATAGGTGATTTCCATATCTTTACTATTGTAAACAGTACCTCAGTGAACATGGGAGTACTAACATATTTTTAATATTCTCATTCTGGATTTAAATTTAATAGAACACACCAGCAGAATGAGCTATAAGGATCTGGCTAGGGTGAACCATATCTCCAAGAATGGCTTTGCTGTATGTTATAAGTAAAGGTGTGCTGTAAGGAACACTCTTTGACACAGCAGTTTGGAGGTAGGACTTAGACAGAATCCATATTATCTTGTGTAATCTCACTGTGTACTCTCAAGGAGTGCTGTCAAGAGTTCCAGCCTCGTTTTCAGCTTGTACACTAACTTCTTGGATGTAGGACATCTGCTGGACCTGTACCTACTTCACTTTTTGATTTCCCTTTAGCTAACTCAGTGGCTGTGGAAGCTACTGGGCTCAACAATGAGGGGGATTAACTTCTAAATAACAATATGTGACTATGACCAAGGTTAGAGGCAGAGAGAGCTGAGATGGGCCCTACTCTGTCCACATGTGTTGGTGAATTCTAACTTGTTCTTGACATTCTGCTCCTAACATCTATCTTCTTGTCAACTCACTGACACATGAGCTTGAAGTTCTCACCCAAAAATATAAAGGAAACAGACTTACAGTGACCATTAAGTTTCATCCCTTAATTCTTTAATAGCAAGTTCCTATATTCAACATTTCTTTTAGTTATATTGATATTTAGACTCATATATCATATAACAGTGAATCATGAATGGACTGCACATACAATAGTGCTTGCAAAAATTATCTCTCCTAGGTTTATCAGACACATGATAGTTTTCGTAATTTTTCTATGGTATAATGGCAATATCACTTAATGCCATATTTCTTAGTATATATTGTCATTGGCATATGACTGCATTTTCACATGTATATTAATGAAATCTATATATTATCTATCTATCTATCATCTATCTCTCTACTATCTATCTTCCTACCTATCATCTATCTACTATCTATCTATCTAATCTCTATTCATCATGTATCTATCTTTTTCAATATTTAATCTCTATAAATCATCTATCTACTTGCTATATATATCACCATCATGTGTCTATATTTGTCATGTATAGGTACTACCTATATATGCATATTCACATATACACACATCTTAGTAGTTATGCTGCTCTAAAGAATGACTAATATATCAATTAAAACATTTTTTGTGTGTAAAAACTAGTCTTCAGACATAGTTTCTTTAAGTTGGATCTTCGTTCTTGTTGCCAACCAAGAACTCATCAACCAAAGCCAAACCTTCAAACCACATCCTCCCAAAGATTCTTTCCTGCCTTAAATAGTTTATTTGACAAATAGACAGAAAAATGAGTAAGAACTTTTTCAGTGGACAATAACACAAATCTCCAAAAGAGATAAATGAACGCACCACTGGCTTGTTATCCCATGTGACTAATTCTGTGTATCAACCAGATAGGATATAAGTCTAAACATACAAACAGTATGTAGCTTTTGCACATCTAGGTGCAAGTGGTACATGCATGTGCACATTTATGTTTATAGGTGTGGGCATGCATCCTGTGTGGGTGCATATGCATGTGGAGACCTGAAGTTGACATAGGTATCTTCCTATACTGACCTCTTCATTATTTATTGAGGAAAGATCTCTCATTGAATCCAGAGTTTCTTCATTTCAGCTAGTCTAGAGAGCTAGCTTGCTCTGTGTATCCCCTTTCTTTGTCTCCTGAGTTTTGCATTACTGCTAGCTGCCTTGTTGTCCCAGCTTCCTAATTCCTGGGGATTTAGGTTCTAGTGCTCATACTTGTGGGTTATCACCTTATCCATGGAGCCAACTTCCCAGTCTCTCATGCATGCTTTAGATAAACTTTATATGAATAGCCTGAAGCCAATGTCAAACAGTTCTTGCAGTAGTAAAACAATGCATTGGAATGAAGTCTTCAATATTCTTTTTCTAAAAATTCATTTATTTGTTTATTTTACATTCCAGTAACCATCCCCCTCCCTCCCCTCCTCCCAGTCCTACCCTCCCATTCACTTCCCCCATACTCCTCACCCCCAGTACCAACCCACTCTGGCAATCAGGACTAAGTGCCTCCTCTTCCACTAAGGCAAGACAAGGCAGCTCTGCTAGGAAAACGAACTCCAGAGGGAGGCAACAGCATCTAAGTATGAGATGGAACCAGTTCCAATTGTTAGGGGGTCCACTTGAAGACCAAGCAGCCCACCAGCTTCATATGTGTAGTGGGTCTAGGACAAGTCCATGCAAGTTCTTTGGTTGGTGGTTTAGTCTCTATGAGTCCCCATTGTGTCCAAGTTAATTGGCTATATGAGTCTTCTCCTGGTGTCCTTGATCCCTCCACCTTCCCCAAACTTTCTCCTAACTTTTGGTCTTCAATATTCTTATCATCTACTTCAAAACATTTATAAAGAGGATAAACACAAGGGACCCAACAAAGGAGGTATAGTAGTATGACTGGGCTAGGCAGTAGAAGGCGACAGATATGGGCAGACCTTCGCTTGCTTGAATCTCTTTCATTCTTCATAGCTCAAGGGCCAAGTGATCATGAACAAGTGACAAAGCTCTTGCTCCGATAGAAGCCGAAGTAGAGCACAGAGACAAAGCTACAGGAACATTTCTCAGGGGTCAGTGCAACTGTGAGCTATGTTTTTGCAGCAGTGCTAAATCTTGAGAATGCTATTAGAGGGCTTCCACTCTGATTGTTGGTCTCCTACCCTTTCTTTCTAAATTCACATGGTAGTGAATATACTTATGTCTAGACTTGTATTCTTTCTTTGAAGAATGAATTATCTGTCAAGATAGCTGATATCCTGGTGAAAATATATGCTCTGAAAAAGAAGTAAATTGTTTTAAGTATGTAAGCATTATGAAAGAATAAAGGTTAAAACTATTTTTTACATGTAAAACAGAATTCATGTACCCAAAATAATAAGAATTTAAAAAAGGCATAACAGACTATTTCAAGTAGCTAAATAGGGATATTGGTAGCATTAGGTGGCTTCAAAGTCTAAGAGGGAGCCAATTCAAAACCTGAGGAAAATATGATAGACAAACAAAATATAAATATATGTCTTAGTTACTTTTATATTGCTGTGATTTGACCCAATGTTGATTTGATTTGGGGTTTGTAGTTTCAGATGTTAAGTTCATGACTGTTGCAGCAGGGAACATGACAGCAAATAAGCAAGCAAGTATGATGAAGGAGCAGTAGCTGAGAGATTACTTCATAAGACACAAGGACAGGGCAGAGAGAGAGAGAGAGACAGAGAGAGAGAGACAGAGAGAGAGAGAGAGACAGAGAGAGAGAGAGAGAGAGAGGGAATTATGGAATTGTGTGGTCTTTTAAAGCTTCAAAACCCACCTCCTCCAGCAATCCACACCTCCTAATCCTTTGCAAACATTTCCACCAACTGGAGACTAAGTATTCAAACATGAGCCTTGAGGGGGCATTCTCATTCAAATCACAATAATACTTAGGAAAGAAGAACAGAAAAAAAAGACAAATGGACCAACGTGAGAGATAAAGACTACAAGAATGGTAGTTGGATATAACTATTGCAGGCTACATACATGTTTAGAACATGGTGAATCCCATTAATAAGTCCACTGAAGAGTCATATAATATAAAAGTAAATTTATTAAAAAAAATAAGAGTCTTAGATGATAGAAAGGGAAAAATCAAAGTCTGATAAAGGAAAACTCAAAAGAGGTAAAAGTGACAGGGGAAAAGGTTTGAAGTGCCTGTGAATTTACTAAAAGCAAAGCTGAACTACCTCTGATTAACAATCCTCGTGCATTACCAGATAAGCCTTATGTGAGGGAAATGCCCAGAACCTAGATATTTATAGTAGGGTTTAAAACCATCAAAGTCCGGTAATGCCTTGTAAAGTTGTTAGAGAGGAAGCATAGACCAGTAGAAAAGAAAACTGATGTCAGAATTCACTGAAGAGAAAAAATGGGCAGAAAAACAACTATATTTATTACACTGTAAATGTGCTATACTTGACCAGATTGCTGTGTTCTGTGTCTAATGAAACATCGTCAGGTTCAGAAGACTGAGCTAAGGATGCCATTTGGAGCAGGGCTTTGTCTGCTTGAGCTCAGGTTGCACAAGGACAGCCATTCTTTGTGCATTGTCCTCCTATCTCAGTTCTTCTAGAGACTTGGTGTTTTCTGTGTGAGACCCTCTTTTCCTCCCAGTACCCAGACGATTGACCGGAACATGACAGGTATTCAGAGTGGTGTTTCCTGAATTTGGTTTATAGTAGCCTGTGATATTTCTTCTTTGCTGAGCATTTGATCAATGAAACCAACATCAAATTTACTCAATAAACTACAAAAATTGAATAAATCAGATGTATGCCTCGAATTAATATTTACTGTGTAAAGCACAAAGCTGAGGTCCAAGAAGAAAATCAAAGTGGATAATGCATAGCTCCAGGGAAATTATGGAAGCTAAGGGATTTTATATATATATATATAAACTAAGCTACAAAATATTTCTTAAAGTCAGGTATAAACAGTAGAAAAACCAGACTGACAAACTTGGGGCTGCAAGAGGAAGCTTCTCCAATGATGGCTGAATAAGGTACTGATCAATGAGTATAACAGAATGTCATTAGGAGTCATTTTATTACTTCTTTTTATTGTTGTTGTGTAAAATTAAAAAAAAATACCTTTTTTTTTTTAAATAAGAGCAATAGTATTTGGTCTTACCCTAAGTTCCTGGGCTATCTAGTTTCTGGTTCTTGATCACTCAAGCAGTGGTAGGTATGGGTTCTATTTTATGGAATGTGCCTTGAGTCAAATCAGCTATTGGTTACTTGCTCCTACAAGCTTTGTGCTACCATCGACCTAGCATAATTTGCAGGCAGGACACCATTGTAGATCAAAGAGTTTGTAACTGGCTTGGTGTTAACATTTCTCTTTTGATAGCATGCAAAGTGCCTTCCTATACAAAAGATTCTAGGATGTAGAGGCCAAACATTATGCAGAGAGTGAAAGACCTTGGAACACTCAGCCCTAAATGGGATGTCTCCATCAAGTCCCTCGCCTCAAAGCTCCAGGATTCTTGTGGAAGAAGAGGCAGAAAGAGTGTAAAAGCCTAAACAGTTCAAAATTTAACTATAAGATTCTATCTGTCTATTCTTCAACCACCTCAGAGACCTGAGAGGGATAAATATATTTGCTTATATAGGAAGTGCAGAGCCTGCAGCTTCCAAAACTAAGAAAGAACATACCAATAACTGCCTGGACAGTTCCCATTTTCTCTCCATACATTCCAGCATCAATCTTCAGGCTTTGGGTCCTGTTTCTCTGACAGACATTTGTTGTAGAGCAGGGATTATGAAGGACTTACCTACCCTGTCTTGGCAGAGTTAGGCTGTCGACTTCCCTGCTACCAAGTTTTGTCCTTTTTGGACAGCAGTCTGTCTGCAGTTGGTGCAAGGGGTTTTTTCATGCCAAGAGAAAGGCTTGCCACTAGTTCAACCATCTTACAGTGGAAGTTCTTCGATGCTTATCTTCTACTTGGAGTAGAATAGGGGGTGCTGTCAGATGCTGATATGTCTCGATATCAAAAAAAAAATCTTGATTTAAGATAACATCTTTGAATGCCATATTCTGCAGATCTCTAGGGGTTTTTGAAGATGCCCTAACCATCTCTTGTATTTAGATAAGCAAATGTTGCTTGTCTCTTAGCAACTTGATTACTGGGTAGTTTAGAGAATATCTGTGATAGACTGTCATAGTAGCTAACAAAGTGACATGTTTGCATGACTAGGAGTTTGTTTTAACTATCCTAGACCGTTTTAGACGGTTGGTATCAAGAGGTCAGAGCTTCACATTTTGAACTGTTTAGGAATCAAGAGGGTGTTATATATCTAAGAAGATACTCTTAAAAGTGTGTTGCAAGATAGTAAGAATGTTGAGTCACACATAGACCTTTAAACTCATGGAGTTGGGTAGATAGTAGAATGTTAAAGTCAGGGGCCAAATAGGTATAAACTGAACATTGGGAAGGTATACTGGGCCAATTTACTCTCATAAATGTGGCATATTTATATCTATTGTTTTGTATAATACTTACTGTTATAAGAGAAGGAACCAGCTGTTGGACTGAAAGGGGAAACCTCTGGAGGGAAGAGGGGGGAAGGGCGGGTTAGGAAGGGGGAATAGGGAGGGGTTTGTTACTGAGATGTAACTTGAAGAAAAAAAAAATAAAGTATTTAAAAAAAAAAAAAGAGTGTAAAAGCCAAAGGGAGTGGAGGGCACCAAGAAAACAAAGCCTTCTAAGTCAATGAGCAAAGCTTATATGAATTCACAGAGATGATCCAGCATGCACAGGGCCTGCATGGGTCTGTACTCTGGGTATATATTACAGCTTCCAGTTTTGTATTGTTATAGGATTCCTGAGTGTGTGAATGAGTGGTTCTCTGATGCTTATGCTCTGTTGGGCTCCTTTCCATCTGTTGGTTTGCCTTACCCAATTTTGATGTAATTGTTTTTGTTTTATCTTATTATATTTTTTGTTATATTTTATTAGCCATTAGAAGCCCAATTGTGTTTTTAATAAGAGACAGAAAGGGAAAGAAAGGGAGTAGACCTGGATGTGAGAGGAGGTAGGTAGAAACTGGAAGGAGTTGGGGGGGGGACCATAACCAGAATATATTGTATGAGAAATGAACCTATTTTTAGTAAAAGGAGAGAAAGAGAGAGAGAGAGAGAGAGAGAGAGAGAGAGAGAGAAGGAGAAACTCAGAGGCAAGAAAATAATTTCATCCAATATAAGGGGCATCTTCATAAACAACTAGTAATTAGTTTTGGGTTCTGGAGGAAGGATGTGATTTCACTAGACAGAGAATTAGTATAGATAAAGGCTCAGTAGAAATGAAGATGCCTCATAATTTTTTAGAATCCATGGCATCTAGAATTGAAGGATTGTGGGAGACAGAGGAAACCTAAAAGTTTGGTTAAGTCCATAGTATAGAAGAATTCAAACAAAAGCCAGGCAGCTGAACTAAATATAGTGGGGTATATAGACCATACCATGTATTACAAATGGTAAAAGCCAATGATTTAATGAATATTAACTTTGTACCAAATACAAAGTATAATTGGGCTGGCACAAAGCTCAGTAGTAGAGATCTTGCATGATTCTCAAGGTTTAATTTCCAGAACACAAAACTCTGAATGTACATCCTAGAGTCAGAAACATGATTGTGAAAATCTAGTAACTGAGATAGTAACTGGGAAGGCAAGGCCAATGAGATGGTGACTACTTGGAGACTGGTTGTGTGTGGGTTTGAGGAACAGAAATATTGAGAAGCCTGATGCTGGCCTCAAAAAAACATCTGAAAATTATGGATTATAAACTACCCTCATCTATTCTTAGTCTCTACAGACGGCCTTTTGATCAACTAAAATGTGCACACATTTTGAATTTCTAGCATTTTTTTTAGCAGGCAGATAACAAAAACCAGTCTAGTCAACTTATTTTGTATTATTTCTTGCCTTTAATATGCAGCTTAATGTTTGGAAAAGAGAAAAGCAACCTCAAATGGTCTTAAGTTCCCAAAATTTTCCAGAAATTTTGATATGTGAAAGGTGAAGATTATGGTTAAGAAAAATAAAATCTTATCTTGCAAGCCAGTATAAAGTAAATTTACTTTAATTTAAGATGGATAATCATATGTGGGTCTGAAGTCTTTATATTTTATAGCTTTCTTAATTCCACATCTTCCTACGGCATACAGTACAGACATAAAATATTTCATCACAGTGTTTAGGAATGTTTCCTTTAAAAAAAAAAGAGTCGAGATGTGGGTTGGGGTAGAAGTTCCAAATGGCGAATACTTGCTGAATTCCCAACTATATTAATGACAATTGACAATCATAATCTCTGTGTTGAGATCACAAAACTGAAGATATGACTGAGAATAAACTGAGGCATTCCCCATGGAAGGGACAGAGTGAAGCTGCATTTTTCAGGGTCTCATTTCACTGATAACTATTGCTGATAAAATGAACATTTTACTGCTAAATATCCATCATGTTGTGTTTAAATCACATTAATTCCCATCTCTTCACCTTCAAACAGCAAATGTTACTGCTCCTGTAGTACTGAACACATTCCTTGAATCATTTTAAGCAACACTGTGTTTAAGGTACATATGTGGGATGGGGCTTGGAGATATTCAAACACCTGTACACACACACACACACACACACACACACAGAGAATCTGCAGTATATGACTAATCATCGTGGTTATCAAAAGTTAATGGACTCTGAAATTGATACAATTCCAATACTGCAGCTCATAAAAACCAGAGTGATGTTTTATTGTGACCCACATCATTCACACTGAAGAATCCACAGAGAATTAGGACAGGCTTTTGCATTTCTCCCACATAACTACTCCACACACATCATGCTGGAAGATGCCTTCTTCCTTCTTGCAGTATATAGAACTAGAAAAAGCTCTCAATAATTTTTAAGTGTCTGGCTCAGTAATGTTAAGTACATTTACTTTGTTTCACACCAGTCCCTAGGACTCTCCATCTCATAAATCAGAAACTTTATGTTCATTAAGAAATTCCTTACACCCACTCTCTACTCCACTGCTGCTGGCAAAAACTATTCTGTTTTATATTTCAGTGGATTTGGCCCCATGTAAGTATTTTTTCCTTTGGTGACATAAAACTTTGAACACAGTGCTCTCATGGTTTGTTCATATTGTAGCATATGTCAGTTCCTCTTCTGGTTTGAGGTTGAATATTATTTAATTGTGTGGATATGAATATTTATTTATTTGATCAGCCATGGATGTATTGCTTTTATCTTTTGATGACTGTAAATCATATTGCCTTGAACATGAATGTATAGACTGGTCTGAACGCAATTTTGATTATTTCGCACATATACTTAGAGTGACATTGCTGGATGATGAGGTAATTCTATTTTATGTCTATCAAGGGACTGTCTTTCTGCTTTTCTGAAGAGCTTTACATTCCTAGTTCGCAGTGCGCATGAGCTCCAATTCCTCCACATCTTCGCCAACACTTGTTATTTCACCTTTTTCTTGTGACAGGAGCCACGATGAACCTTACAGAGTCGTTTTTCCCTTACATTTCCCTAATAATCAATCATGTTATGGATCAGTTCATATGCTTGTTGGCCTGTGGGTCATTTTTTGATTAGAACAAGTCAGAGATAAAGGATAAAATGAAGCTAATGTGTGCTAAATGTCCCAGGACTTCAACACACCAATCAAAATATTTTGCTTTAGACAGGGCTAGGACCTAGCAAAAAAATTAAATAAAATATAAATAAAACCCAGTTGTTAAAGAGCAATCTGCCTGCAGGGTGCAGTGGAGACAGAATGTACATATAAAAGCCTAATATGTCTCCTGAGGTTTGGTGTTCTCTGGGGAGAATAAGAACTTTGTCTCCCCACCTTTTTCATCAGAAGGACATTTAGTGCTCCTTTTAGTAAATGTTTATTGGCAAATGAATAAGCTTGTTCTTCATATAGGCAATGTGGAGAAAACAAAATTTCCAGCGCATTTTAATGCTTCCCATAGCCCCCCTAAGCGATGAGCTTGGTTGTGGATCAACACACACACTATACTCACACTCCCCTGTAAGTCTGAAAACAGTTGCCTTCACAGAGGTGTGATTTTTCCCTGAGTTTTCTTAAAAGGCTGTTAACTTCAAAAGGCGACCTGGTGAGTGTTAAAAAATTAACACGTTTAAGTCAGTAGCCAAAATATCACCCCTGGATCTGTGAACCCTACGTTGAACTGGTAGACTAAGCTGACTCTGGTTTAGATGCCAAAAAAGTCATCACTCAGCAGGAACCTGGACCAGGGGAATTTCCTTCTTTCCTTGGCTGGGGAGCAAAGGGCTGGAGGATCATGATACCAGCAGCGCATAAAAGCAGGAGACAGCCAGTGATAAACTCTTCTCCAGGCCCTTCAGACCCCTTAAACCTGCTTTAAAAGCTACTTTACTGCAGAGAATGTACACTTCAGCCGGCTATCATCAAAAGAAACCTCTTTTTATTAAGAGCGGAATTGTTTATTTGTGGAGAAAATTGGTTGAAATATCTTCCCTGGATCCCTTCCCTTCTTTCCTGCTTTCTCATTGTCCACCAGCAGAGATAGTTTTCCTTCCTCTGCCTGGCACCCACTGATAATTTACCCAGGCCTCCTTTTTTCTCTCTGTGGTTCTTGTTTAGGAATGATCCTAACCAGTAGATTTTGGTCAGTGGAAGTGCAGCAATTGTCCACATCAGGCACTGCTAATGCTACAAGGAGGGCACCGGGTCCACCCTTCTGCCTCTGGGCACGAATGCACTTAGCTGAGGCCATTACAAAGGCTTTTATGCCTCACAGAAGCAAGGCATCCAAGGACCACAGTGAAATATATGGCCACATCAGACTCAGAGCAAAAAAAGCACTATGTCACAGAAGTTCTGAAATAAAAAAAAAAAAAAAAAAAAAAGGTTTTGAAGGTGTTAGAAAGCATCTGGGTGACAGTTCTGCTCAAGCTGTAAGGCTGTAGACAATGCATTCTGACAGGGACAGAGAGGTTGTTGAGTGGACTTTGTGGCAGAACATGCCAATCAGAAAAGCAGGAGTCCCAGCCCACCTCACCTGGGAGATGCATCTCTAAAGCTATCTCTTGTCTTATCATTTTATCCTTGGATTTGCTAAGTGTTAACAATGAGGATGGCACTGAGAGAGAGAGAGAGAGAGAGAGAGAGAGGACAGAGACAGAGACAGAGAGAGGAGACATTTTGGATTCTTTGTTATCCTATTTCTCTCCTAATGTCTTTCTCCATTAATTTTTTAACTGGCTCATGGATCTCTTTTCTTTGTTCCTATTCTGGGTCCAGAACCCTCAAGAGAGGACTGAAGGATGCTAAGGATATTTGCTGTGCTTCACTTAGTTTGTTAGTTTGTATGAGTACCAAGTCCAGTTCTAAGTACACGGACTCTGCTATCCCCTTCTTTACAGCCTTCCTATTCCTCATCATTACTTTACTTGTGGAGAATGTGGGCACTGTGATGGATGCACAAACATATCCTGCAATTCTTCAAGAAAGCACACTAAGTCAAGGAGATCTAGGATTGGAAGCCAGGTCATTTGGATGCTGGGTTTCCATGTATGGCAGTAATAGCTGCAATAATTGAGCTCATTGGGTAACCCAGAAGTGCTTGCTTGGGCCAGGAGATATCTTAGTCAGTGCAGTGTTTGGGCCCCAAGTGTGAGAATTGTACCTGGATCCTCAGAGTCATGTGAAAAGCTAGATGTGGTAGTACGGGCTTATAATGCAAGCCAAGAAGGATGGGACAAAGATCCCTGGGTAGCTAATATAGTCTACTTGGCCAAGGTTCAGGCCAGCAAAGACTGTTTGAAACATAAGGTAAGAAGGCACCTGGGTGACAGCCCTGTTGTCCTCTGACTTCTATGCATCTGCACCCCTTCAAACACACAGAAGAACAAGAAGCATGAGTGCCCCCTCTGTTTGAACAGAGGCAGGGCAAGAGCAGTGACTAAGGGATGTTCTTAGTGGGCACTGCCAGACTGAGATGGAAGCCAAATATGATGTCTGAAAGATAGAGAAGACTAGAAGACAAAACAAGAGAGCAAAATAAAGCCAAACAAATCAGGGGTCATTGATGCCCTGTATGTCCAGAAGGGGAGAGTATCGCATTTTGAGAAGAATACTTGAAGAAGGGAATGGGAGTCAGGAGACTGGACAGAGCAGTTCCAGTTGTTACACTCACTGTGTTTCAAGGTTGCTCCATCCTCTAAGCCTTGGTGTCCTCTTTGACAAAAGTGATGCTGATGTTAGAAGCTACAAACACTGTTATAATGCTCATGCTGGAGTGACTTTGTGACCATCTTGGATATAAGACAGAACAGATTCTGTGGGCATTCTACTCACTATTCTCCTTCAAATTGATTTGGTTCAAATACCAACAAAATTTTGTATTAAGCTTCTTAGCTTTATCTTATGTATGTTCACAGTGGTTTGTACTTTCTCTTCCTTTTAACTTCTGTGAAAAAGATAAGAAGATGTAAACAATTGATAAGACTATTAATATTCTAAATTAATCCCTTCATCATGCACTAACTAACTGGAGTCTTGAGTATTTACTACATCCAAGAATATGATCAATTTATGATTTCTTTATTAAGTGGTTTGTAGTCCACTGAAGGAATCTATGTGGAGACAAATGACCACAGTGTGGCTCTTGACTGGGATCTACTTTGGCCCTGACATTTACTCCAAAGGGCTCTCCTGGAACTATTTTTGGCTCTTATAATTGAGTGAGAGGAATTCATCTAGGTATAGCTCAAGGATGCTGCTAAGCATCTTACAATGCACAGTAAAGTAGAGTAGCTCCCACCTACCTTTGTGAGCAATTACCCAATCCAAACTGCTGATAGTGCTAAAGTTAGAAAATGCTTCTGCAGAGATTGAGGGGTGCGCCAACGAATGACTGACCCAACTTGAGACCCACTCCATGGGAGAGAGAAAACCACTGACACTATTAAGGTTACTATTCTATGCTTACAGGCAGGATCCTAGCAAATCCGTTTTCTGAGAGGCTTCATCCAGAAGCTGATAGAAACAGATGCAGAGACTCATGCAGGGGATAGAATTACTTAGTTGCTGCTGTTTCCTTACACCAAGTGAAGCATGTTCCAGGAGAAAGAACAGAAACATTTTAGAGTACTGAAAAGCATATATTTTGGCAAACAATGGTGAATGATAGGAAACAAAATTAAAAGTAAAAATGAATGGTATTGAAAACGAGGGATTGCTTAACACAGAAGTTAATGTCAGTATCCTCTCCCAGGAGTCCCGGAATCCAAAATGGCCCCTTCAAAAGGTCCATACACAGTTTATAGGATCTGGCAAGTTATCACAAATGCAGCAAAGTGTATGGTGTTGGAACAAGGGCAAACAGGGAAGTTGAGACCCTATGTGGCTGACATACCTGTAAATACAAGGGGAAAGGAAGGATCTTTTACAACAATGGGGTACTCAAATTAATATTCCTACAATCCAAGAAACAACAAATGATGAAATTATGGGTGCTTCTGGGGAAGGTATTGATATGGGTACTCAACAACAATCACAGGCTGTGTACATTGTCCAAATACAGGACACCACAAGGATTGAGTTTCCAAATTTATAGTATGGGCCACTGCTGAAATTCCAACAGCCCTATCTTTGAAATGGCTATCAAATACACCTGTATGTCAAGAGCAGTGGCCCATAACAGAAGAAAAATTGAAGGCTCTTGAGCAATTGATAAAAGAACAGCTGGAGGCTCATCATACAGAAGAGTCTATCAGCCCATGGAATTCTCCTGTGTTTGTTGTAAAACAAATCAGGGAAATAGCAAATAATAACATATTTAATAGCTGTGAATAGAGTAGTTCCACCTATGGATCCTTGCAGAATGGTATACCTTTGCATTCTTTACTACCAAAGTCATGGCCTATAATACCAATTGATTTAAAAGATTGCTTTTTCACAATTCCATTGCATGAGAATGATAGGGAAATGTTTGCTTTCTCTGTACCTAGTTTTAACAACAGCAGACCAATCAAGAGGTGACATTGGAATGTTGAATAGTTGACTTTGTGTCAATATTTTGTGCAAAAACAATTAGAAATAATTCATGGGAAATTTCCTCAATCTATTATTTATCACTATATGGATAATATTTTGTTGGATGATTCTGATGCAGGTACTTTAGAGAATTTATTTAAGGAAACACAAAGAATTATGCCACTATGGGGTTTAAAAATTGCTCCTGAAAAAAATACAAAGAGGAGATTTTATTAGCCATTTGGATTGTAAAATAAGTCAACAAAGAGTAAGATCACAAAAGGTACAGCTCCTTAGAGATCAGTTGAACACTCTTAGTGATTTTCAAAAATTAATGGGAGATATTAACTGGCTGAGGCCTACACTTGGATTAAGTACTTATGAGTTAAGTAATTTGTTTCAAACATTACAAGGGGATTCAAATCTAAACTGTCCAAAATGTCTAACTGCTAAAGCAGAAAAAAGAATTAATTCTGGTAGAAAAAAGATTAGAAGGTGCATATGTAGATAGAATTAATCCTAAACTTGACTATATTTTGGCCATTTTACCATCAACTCATTCTCCTATAAGACTCATTATACAATGAGAAGATAGTATTATGGAATGGATTTTCTTACCACATAAGCAAAGTAAAAAATTAAAGACATACAAAGAAAAGATATCTGAATTAGTTGCAAAAGGTGGAATAAGACTGTCAATTATCAGGAATGGACTTGGCTGAAATAGTAGTGCCTCTTACTAATTCAAACATTATGTCACTGTGGATAATCAACAAAGATTGGCAAAAAGTTTTCAGTAAGTATTTAGGAGAAATTAATAACAAATTTCCAAAAAGCAAATGTATACAATTTATAGAAATAACTAATTGAATTCTTCCGTGTATTGTAAAGGGAACGCCAATTCCTGATGCACCAACATGATATACTGATGCAAACAAGATGGGAATGAGAGGTTATAAGACAGACAAAATCAGCAAGGTAGTCAAAAGTCCATATACCTCATCAAAAAGCAGAATTGTATGCAATCCTTATGGTGTTATTAGATTTTCCCGAGTCTCTTAATATAATTACTGACTCTCTATATGCTGAAAGAGTTGTTTTGGATATAGAAACTGCTGAATTTATTTCTGACAATGCAGAACTAACTTCTTTATTTATGCAATTGGAACAGGTTATCATAAGTAGAAACAATCCATTACATATTACTCATATTTGGACTCATACAGGTTTTCCAGGTCCACTGGCACAAGGAAATGAGGAGATTGATCAATTACTAATAGGAAATGTGTTAGAAACTCAGAATTTCATGAGAAACATCATATTAACAGCTCAGATTTAAAGAAAAAAAATACTCTATTACTTGGCAACAAGCCAGAGAAATAATAAAATGTGTCCTACATGTTCTCTGTATAACCAAACTCCATTACCTGCTGATAGTAACCTTTGGGGTTCTAAAAAGAATGAAATTTGGCGAATGGATGTATTTCATTCTACAGACTTTGGAAAACAAAGTTATGTACATCATATCATTGGTACATAGGGTTTCAATGGGAAACTGCTTTATATTCTGAAAAAGCTGATCGTATTACTATATATATTTATTGGAGATAATGGCATTTATGTGAATACCTGCACAAATTAAGACTGATAATGATCCTGCATATGTATCTAATAAAACAAAGCAATCCTTTACATATTATAATATAAAGTATATTACTGGTATACCATACAACCCTACAGGACAAGCATTTGTAGAAAGAGCTAATCATATCTTAAAAGAGATGCTTATTAAACAAAAAGGGTAATTAAAGAATCCAAAGGAATAGATTACTCAATTCCTTGCTAACACTGAATTTCCTAAATGTTGGTGAAAAGGGTACCACTGCAGCTGAGAGACACCAAGGAACTAAACCAACCAATATACTATAAGGATATTTTGACATTAGAATGGAAGCCTGCACTGGTTTTAAAATGGGGACATGGATATGCATATGTATCTACAGGGAATGAAAAAATACGGTTACCAACAAAACTTATAAAGATTGGATCTGACCAGGGAAAAGCTCTTATTAGCTAAGACATGGATGTCTTCTCACAATAAGTGTATCTTATTGACTATTCAGTGCTTATGATATTCCAATCTTTCATTCAGCATGGATGGAGATTATGTGTGCCCTTCACCTGTTCAAATTAGAGCAGAAAATTTATTTTCAGAGTAAAAGACTGGGTGGCAATAAAGACAAAGCAAATAGGCCAGGTGATTTAACCTACTAGATTGCCTCAATCATTATTTTTCTCAAAAAATTTGCATGCAAATCCAAATCAATTTTAAAGGAGCCAGCCCAAATATTATCAATCAGATACTGGATAACAAAAAAATTATAGCTAGCTTTGCCAGGAATTGACTGATAATCTCAGTTTTTTTTTTTTTGAAGAAACCCAAAAACTGTTTATATCTTCATTCCCAAGAGGTGGAATGAAAATTTTTTTGTTATGTGTTGTGATTGTTTGTTGTCATCTAGGATGAATGGATATATGATATGTTACGTGTTATAAAAAATAAATAAGGGTTGGATTCAGGGATTTCTTTATTTCTATCTATTCTTTGTCTCCTTTATTATTAAAAATTAAAAGTTATTTTGATTATATTAATAGGTATTGATATAAATTTAAGATTATTTTGTTTTATATATACTTAAAGGTATATTTAGTTTTAATTTTTCAATATTTTTATAACAGTCTCAGTTGAAAAATAATACTTATTCTATTGCCAGAAAAAAAAGCAGAAACAATATTACCTGCCAAGAACACCCCAGATCTAAGGTTAGGGCAAGGTCTTGTTCTTATCTTTCCAGGAGAATAAAAGCATCCAACTAAGGAGTCCAGAGACCACTTGACAACTGAAACTTCTGAAGAAAAAGAACCAGACACCAAAGAAGGCAGGACAAGTAGCCCAGATAATCCAGCTTCACAGACTGCCTCAATAGCTGTTTCCTCAAAACTCTGCATCCAAAAGAACTTCAAAACAGCTTGGTAAGATGGTACAGCTTTACAGGCTATTCCAGCCAGGACTTCAATAAAACCCTGAACTTTCCCACCCAAAGTTCAGCTTCAGACTACAAACTGCTTAGGACATTCAAATTGCTGAGCACATAGAGACTGGACAACAAATGTCACTATTAACTTGCTTGACCATTTTTTCCATTTTATTTGGGTTCCCACAAAGGTTTTCTATGCCCCAATTCAGTAGGAGGCAATTTTAAGTAAGTGATGCCCCATTCCCAAATGGGTAGGTGGGTGATTCTTTGGTCATTTGATGGGTTATAGAGGTTGTTGTTTAGGGGAATTGGTTACAAGTTGTTAAATGGTATTTTTATGCAAGGTATAGGAGTTTAAATTCATGGATTTCTCTTTTTCCTTTCTCTATCCTTCTTTCTCTCTTATGTAGGGGGAGAAGACTTGAAAAGAAAAAAGGGGAATATAGACATGACATAAGAATGATAGGAAAAAGGGTAAATTATTAAATCTACTCCTATAGATCTTTGTTATTGATACAAAATTAAGATTATATTTGGTTACATTGATATAGATTGCTGTATATTAATACAAAATTAAGATTTTATTTTGGTTAGGTATTATACCTATGTAATTCTTAAAAATGCAATGTGAAGTTCTAGTCCTTTTGATAGCAACAGTCAGTCACAAACTAGGATAATTAAGAAATGCAAGTTGATAGTCATTCAAATTTATGATTTTATTAGGTATTAGTTAATTATCTAATTAGTTAATCACAGATGTTTTTTAAGTTAATCCAATATTAAGTTGCTAGAGACAAGCAGCATTTGCTTATTCAAATATATGGGCATGGATAGATGGTCTTCAAAAACCTCAAGAGATCTATAGAATATGGCATTTAATGATGTTTTTGTTATTTAAAAAATTATTTGACTTGAGACAGTCAACTCCTGACAGCTCCCAATTGACTTGGAAGGAGACAATGAACATCAAAATTCTCTATCAGGAGATAATTCCTACTGGGCATAAATGACCCTGCTTTCTCAACAGACTATATACAGTCCAAAAATGAACCAGAGGTTAAATGCAGATAAGTTGATGGCCTGATTCTGCAGAGACAGAATGGGAAAATCCTTCGTATTTCCTGCTGTACAATTAAATCTGTGAGATTTGCTTGGGCAGAAGGCTGAAGAGATGCTCCAATGGTATTGAGAGATATTTGGGACTATCCAGGCAGAAAACTGTCATTTTTCTTTTTTGGAAGCTGCTTGCCTGCACTTCCTACTCACTGAGACTCAGATAACTTTATCCCTTCTTAAGTCTTTGGTCAGGTTGAGAAGTAATAGATATAAAATTGCATTTGAACTTAAGTTGTTTAGGATTTAAAAGGATATTTTAAAATCTAAATAAAATCTTTAGGTTTATAAATATAGGATATGATAGAAAATAATTAGGTTCAGAATTTTAGATTCACCAAGGTAGGATAGATGATTTTTCTTTCTTCAAGTTTGCCTGATATAAATAGGCTAAACTTTATGTATGTAACTTTTATATATGGTTTTCCTGATTGTTTCATATTAGTTATTACTATATATAGTTTTAAAAACAGCTGTTTTGATAGACAAAAGAGGGAATTGATACAGTGATCTGTTATATATTCTAAATGTTAACTAATTGATGCCAGAGGCCTGCTTACTGTCTGTTACTTTGCTTGAAAAATAAGGTTTCTGATTAGCTTTAATAAAATGCTGAGGCTTGTGATTGGGCAGAAAGAGACATAGGCAGGAAAAAGACTGGCAGGCTCTGGAGGAGCAGAGAGGATCATGGGAAGAAGCAGCCAGGAAAAGGAAGGAGGAGACATGCTATATGGGTAAATAGAAGAATCATAGCTCCATGTTGCCTGGAACATTGGCATAGGGTAGAGAATAGCATTCCAAGTGGATGTATTTATATATTGTGGTCCTATTTGGGGAATAGAATTACAAGCTAGTTTAGTTGGGGGAATATTACACAATCCAGGCTAAGGCTTGTTAAGATCCTTCAGCTGTCTGTGTATTTATTTGGGTTAAGTGGTGGGTTAAGGATTAACATAATCATGGGTTAAGGATTGGCACCACTGACCAATTAACTAAAATAATAATACTGGTAATAATTTAATTAAATATTTCTACAGATCCATAGCCAAACAATAGGCTGAGCTTAGGGAATCTTGTGGAAGGGTGAGAGGAAGGATTTAGGGAGCCAGAGACATCAAGGACACCACAAGAAAACCTACAGCATAAACTAACCTGGGCCCATGAGTGCTCACAGAGACTGAACCACCAACCAAAAAACATACATAGGCTATACCTAGGCCCACTCCACATATGTAGCAGATGTACAGCTTGTTCTTCATGTGAGTCCCTAGTAATTAGAGTTGGGGCTGTCTCTGACTCTGTTGCCTGCATTTGGATCCTTTTCCCATAGCTAGGCTGCCTTGTCTGGCCTCAGTGGGAGAAGATGAACCTAGTCCTGCTGTAGCTCGATGTACCAGGGTGGATTGGTACCCATGAGGTACCCTTTTCCTAAGAGAAGAGGATGGGGGGTTGGGGGAGGGGGCGTGAGGGTCGAACTGGGAGGAGAGGAAGGAGGGGGGCTGTCATCAGGCTGTAACTGAATAAAATAAACAAATAAATTAAATTTAAAAAGAATATATGAGCTCTAAAGTTGTTAAGATCCTTCTGCAAAAAAACAAGAGGGAACACTTTGTGGTTTCCCTGGTATTATATAAGATACCACATAATACTAACAACAATTATATTCTTTCCTTAGTTAATCATCCCACTGGGGGGAAATGCTATTGTAATAAATGATGTAGGAGACAGAATAGAGAAGCATTAAGGATGGCATCAGAGAGACAATGATAGCATATTTCCTAGGAAAAGCCCAACAGCCATAGCCATGCTACGTGAGGCACATGAAGTGGGATACTTCTCCCCTTGCCTTTCCTCCCCATACTCCATCCTCTTTCTAATCATTTCCACTGACTGAATTGAATTGTTTTCATTTCTTCGCTTGTTTTTGTGCATATAGGTAAATGTAGTGTGGATATGTGTGTGTGTGCATGTTCAAATGTGTTTGGACACACCTCTGGGTGCAGGCATGTGGAAGTCCAAAGTAGGCATTAAGTGTCTTCCTGGATTGCACTCCACTTTATAGAGGCCATGCTTGTCACTAAACCCAGGGCTTTTCAGTTCTTGCTAGTCTACCTAGCCAGCTTACCCCAGGGGGGTTCTACTATCTCCACTTGCTCAATGCTGAGGTTACGGAAAGGCTGTCACCTCAGACTTTACTTGCATTGCAGGGATTCGAACTCCAGGCCATACACTTGTGCTGGACCATCTTCCCAGCTCTGGAGACTGTCTTTAACTACTTGGCATGAGAACTTGAGAAATGTGCCTTCGGTATAATCAGAGTGGAAACAGAGTGGTGAATGAGCGGAAGGCTAACGTCACTGCTATGGAAATAAAGGGTTGATTCCTGGCTCTTCACACAAAGGAGAATGCACTATTATCTATGCAGTATTTTGAATCAAGACTCTCCCCTCAAATCTGTAACAAATTCCCAGGCCTTTTGGTTTGTAGGACAACAATGAGATGTCTGACATTTTCTCTGTAGCAAGGAGCATCTAAGATGTTAAGTTCTCTTTTGATTCAAGAACAGGTGACTGTTCAAGACATTTGGCTGTTAAACTGAACCACCACCCACCAGATGAAAGGAAGCAGCATCTGGTGAATGTCAATGTGGTTAAGGGTTAAGTGGTGCAAATCAAGGAGATGAAGGGGCTCACAGTGCGAACTCCTGCGACTGCTGCCATTGCTTTCACTTCCCTAGGTTGCTGATGTCCTCTTATGCATGCTTGAGTTTTAAGGTTGCACAGTGAAACAAAAAAATTGACAAAACATGAAAACACCTTCCAATTTGTTAGTCATCTAGTGGTATTCTTCACATAGCATCTTTAACATAGTGGACTCAGATATCTTCCTTTTAGGCAAGCCAATGCTTCTCTTGACCAACAATCCCACTGACTCTGGGACACTATAACCTAGAGTACAAAAGTAGTTAATAGAAATATTGGAAAAGTGAGTCTGATGATGATGATGTTGGGTAAATGAATGGCCTGCAAAACCAATGGTATGTGAGAATCTTTTGGAACTGAATCAGTTAACAAGGAAGAGTAAATCAAAATTCAAAAGAGGATTGTTTGATATTTAAAGACTAAGGTAGGTCTTTTGGGGAGTTGGAGAACCCTAATTTTTAATAGCCATTCTTATTTATTTATTTGTTTAATAGTTTGTGTGTGTGTGTGTGTGTGTATGGTATGGTGTGGTATGTATGTGCATGTCTATGTAGGGGTGGGAATCGAGTGCACCTGTGAAATCCACAGAAGGTTGTTATGTTTCTTCTGTATTACTCTTTACCTTGTTCCTGTGAGAGAAGGTCTCTCATTGGACCTAGAGCTAGAATGTTAGCCAAGTCCCAGGGACTTCCTATCTTTGCCCCTCACATCACTGGCATCATAAGAGTGTGCTGCTGTGGTCATGCCCATATTTTTACACCCATCTTGGAGGTTTAACTTCAGATCCCCAAGCTTACATAGAATATGTTATTTCTACCTCCCCAGACATTCCTCTGGCTAATAAAGATATTCTTCAAAAATCATGTCATATTAAAATTTTAAGTAAAGTTACCCAATCAAACAATTATTTTTAATGGGAAAATATCATCCCTAAGCCAACACTTAACTCATCATTTTTATTTAAGAATTTAAGTGTATTGGAAATATAATAAGTTATAGATGGACAAAACAGTACATTTATTTGCATATATTTTGGATTCTTTTCTATTTGAGGTTGCAATTTTTAAATTTTTTATTATAATGTTTATTTATTACATCAACTTACATCTCCATCATAGTGCCCTCTTTCCACCTCTCCCGGTTCCACTCTCCCACCCCCTCCTCCCTCTCCCACCCATCCCATTCCTCTGATGTGGAGTGTTCCTACATATCAGCCCCTCTCAGTTCAACAGTCATATGAGGGCTAAGAGCTTCCTGTTGCACTGGGGGCCTATATGGTAGCACCCTAGGGTAAATTGTCCCATTGACAGGTAACAAAGTCTATGTTCCTGATCTTTTTGATGTGTTGGTTGTAGGATAGTTATTCTGTACTATATGGCTAAAATCCAATTATAAGTGAGTAGATGCCATGTGTGTCTTTCTGAGTCTGGGTTAGCTCACTCAGGATGAACTTTTCTAGTTCCACCCATTTGGCTGCAAATTACATTATTTCCATGTTTCTGATAGCTGAGTAGTATTCCATTGTGGAAAAGTACCACAGTTTTTTATCCATTTGTCAGTTGAGGGACATCTGTGTTGTTTCCAGTTTATAGCTATTACAAATAAGGCTGCTATGAACACAGATGAGGAAACGTCCTTGTGGTTTGGTGAGGAATTGTTTGGGTGGATACCCAGAAGTGGTATGGCTGGGTCCTACCCCAATTGTTTCCATTTAAAGCATATTTCTCTCAGTGGATTCCTTCACCTTGTCCCAGTCACCTTCAAGGAAGAAGGATGACCTAGTCATCCCAGAGCACTAGGGTGTCCTTGTTGATTGATATTTGTTTCCCACTTTGCACACTGAGTCCATGGAAGTTGTCACAGACATCATAGACCACTTCAATATCATTGAAGACAGCATGGGCAGCTTTTATGGTGCCCAGTTTGGTACAAAAGCCAATTTCTTTAAATTAAAAAAAAAAAGAGAAATAGAAACAGACAGTTGAGAACACAGATTCATAAAATATCACAGCTATAGAGATCTTCCAATCCCCTATGTCCTTCTCCCTCCTTTTAGAGCCAGGGAGTCAAGAAGGGATAGCTTGTTTTATCATGCCAGTAGTTCATGGTGGAATTGTTGCCTTGTAACTGTGTCTTGGGACTTCTGCCCAGAACTTTCTTCTGAATGACACTTCAGCACTGAGAACAGTTGATGAACTCTGTGTGGCCAAGGCAGAAACTGTATACTGTAATGATTTCACAAGCACTGGCAGCTAGCTAATGGTAAGAGCTCACTGCAATTTGCAGGCACGGTATTGCATGGCGCTGATGAACTTAAGCTCTGGAGCCAGACTGCCTGGGTTTTTAATGAGGTCCTACAACCCTGTAGCTGACTGACCTTGAGCAAGCCATCTAATCTTTCTGCACTTCAATTTCCACAGTGTTTTCTGAGTGCTTACTTTGTGCCAGGGCAGAATAATAACCCTTGCCTTAGAGGATCTAAATTTAGCTAATATTTGAGAAATTATTTAGCACATGTCCTGGTTTACAATAACCCCCCAGTCATTCAAGCATGAACCAGAGTAAGCTCAGAAAGTCAGGTTGGGCACTGAGAGTCTGATGGAATCATCTTCACCAACTGTCCCACTGACACACCAGGGCTGATGGAGAAGGCATGACACATAAAAAGCTACTTCCAGTCTTTCCATGACATTAGTGTTAAGTTAATTTTCCATAGCAGTTTAAGACCCTATAACTCTATTGTTCCTTCATGGACATTCTCCACTTCTAAGTTTAAAACCTTAAGTTAAACACTAGTTCAGGTAAAGCTAAAAGGCCAGAAGTGGGTGAAGGCAAGCTCATTCACTGGTCTGGTTTCCTGATAGTGGGCAAGCTTAGGTGATGAGATACAAGAATGGAAGGTGTGGTGAGGAGTGGTGGTGTTTGTCTGGCCCAGATAAATCACTATTTTAAATATAGGCCACACATATATGCTTACTTGCCTACAAGTAAACACAGAAGTTTGGATCATTGAATTCCTATTCCTCTGGTGCAGACAGATTTAAGTTCATGCATGCCAAATTTCCTCACAAATTTTCTAAAAAACATGCCAGTTGGAGAAAAATAAGTATCTAAGTCCTGGAGAATTAAAACTTTCTATTTTAATAAAAAAATAACATTTGTTAAATAAATCTAGTCTAATTTCTCTGAAGTCCAGAGCCCAACTAATTTGCATAATTTACCAATCCTATTCTTAAACTTTCCTGAGACATAGATTCATCAATTTAGGAGTTTTTTTTCCCCCCCACATTTCTCACAATAGGAAATGCTGGGCAACCAGATCAACTACAAAAAGGAGAGTCTGAAGCCAATAGGTCACCTTACAAACATTCTGTCTCCTGCACCTTGGTCTCTTTTATGAAGTGGTGCTAAATTTTATTCTGGGTTAAAAGGATATTCTGCAAGAATAGCTGAACTATTGTAGAATAGTGCTGAGGTGGGACAGGGAAAGAAAGGAAGGGGACTTACTCTAGAAGGAACCCTGTGAAGGATTCTTCAAGCTGGTGATGTTTCCTTGCAAATGCCTGAAAGCAGAAGGTATAAGAGACTGCAACTCAGTACACAGTGCAAATTGACTCAAACTATGAAGCCTCAGGGAAGAAGGGAAATCCAGCTGTCACTTGTCTGCAAATATACCAATCATTCTTTTAATATTGATTAAGAAGCAATAAAAGTGTGAGGTTGAAGGTTTTATCTTTGGAGTAATGGGTACGTGAGGTCAAATCTGGAATCTGCCCCTTATCCACTGTGAGACCTTAAGTTATGAGCTTCTTTGAGCCTCTGATTTTCTTCAGCTGTGAAACAAAGATGCTATTGCTCACCTTGTGGATGTGTAAGGACTGAAGAAGATTATGGTAATGATGTACCTGGCATTGTCTTAGCACCCCACAAACATAAATTTGTGATTTGCATGCTGAGAGACAACTATGTGCAGCCAATAGTCGAAACCAAGCCCACTCTATCACCTAGGTATATTCTAGTTGAGGGAACAGAGAATAGACAAGGGTGAACATAAAACAAAATAAAACAGAATACAATATGTGTATGCACATGTACACATGTGCATGCATGTCTATGTGCATGTACTTATGTGTATGTGCATATGTGCATGTGTGTGTATGTATATATGTGTGTGATCCATGGGGAAGGACACCAAGGGACAGATTTGGGTAGCAATGCTACTTTATGTGAAGTGTCCAGAGAAAGTCTTGACAATAGCTAAATTTAAACAGAAACCTAAAGGTTTCTGAAGAAACCTTCTGAAGAAACAGACCTTCTGATGGTTAATTTTGATTAAGTTGATTGGGTTGAGAATTGTTTAGAAAAATCGGTGTTGTGTACTTATGGGTGTGTCTGTGTGGTGCTCTTTAGAGAGACTTGTCTAGCCTGAATATGGGCTACCCTGTCCTCTATGCTGGGGCCCTGGCTGGAATAAGGTATAAAGGAGAAAGGCCACAAATACAATTGTTTTCTCTCTCTGCCATTTGGCTACCATGTGATTAGTGATAGTTCTGTTCCACCATTTCTTCCATGCCCAATCACGATGGACTGTCATCTCTGAAACTATGAGTCAAAATAAATATTTTTTAAATTGGTTTCTCATGAATTTCATCATAAAAATAAAAAGTGTGACAGACACAGACCTATAGGAAATTATGTCTGACTTACTTTTCTCTTCCTGTGACAAAACCCCATGACCAAAGCAAATTATGGAAGAGTTTCAGCTTATATGTCCAGAAATTTAGTGTCCAGGATGGCAGAGCAGGGGTGTTGCAACAAGAGCATCAGGCTAAGAGCTTACATCTCAAGCTATAAGCAAGAAGGATAGAGAGAACTTGAAGTGGCAAACATCTTTAAACTCTCAAAGAATGACAAGGTGGGAGTGTCAGAGAGAGCCAAAGAAACTGAGGCAAAGCCAAAGGGTCACCATAATTGGTGAGGGGTTAGAATTTAGTATTGAGATGGAAGTTGAGAGAGTTTGAGTGAGAAGTTGTTACCACTTGGCTCTGGGTTTTTTGGTTCTACTTGGTAGAAGTTTAACAGACATAGCACAGCCTCTCTGACCAGATGCTGTAGGCCTAGGTGGTTAACTTCTCTGCTATTAGTGGAACACTCTAGAATTTAAATGCTATGGACCCCAGCACCAACAGCTGCTGCCACAACTTAGTTTCTGTGTCTCTCAACTCTAGTATTACCATTCCTTGACAACCAGAACTGCTAACTTCCTGTGATTGATTGTCTAGCACTCTTCTAATGGCAGGGACTTGCATTTTCTACAATAATTTCCATTCTCTATAGTGCCTGTCTTTGGAGTATAAGTTTCCGGATGTCCTTTGGAGTGCTTCACATACTTTCTAGTTGCAGGTGGATGTGCCTGAATCTGGTAAGCTCTCTGCTTTTCATGTTATGTGATCATCCTATTCTATCCATGATAAAAGCTACATGCAGCAATAAAACCCCTTGGATAAGGATTTATCAGAGACTGGTGCCTCAGCACAGATGTGTGTGTGTGTGTGTGTGTGTGTGCATGTCTATGTGCGGCATGCGTCCGTGCCTGTGTATGTGCCTCTGTGTGTATATGTGTACAACATGATAGTGCCCTGATTGATTTGAAGACAGCAAGAGGAGAGTTTCCTCTGTGGTCAGTTACCTATGCACACATCTTCATGTCCACTGAAGACAAACTTCTTAAACATTCCCATCTACACAGATGCAGTAGACCTGCCTCATCCAATTGTCATGTGCAGGGGGAGTGCTCATTCTCCACCAAATTCAGGACTGAAGTTGTGACATCCAGAGCAGCTATGGGCAAGGCCATTGGATGCTTATTCGAAGCTAGCATGGCAAAATCAAAGTTTCCTGGAGCCATGGCTGGGTTCCTGGAGTAGCTCTGAGGGATACGAGTTTCCTGAAGGAACTGTTATTTTGGAGCCTTTGCTATGACAGCTGGGGTGGGCTCCATGGCTGGAATGAAATGTTTAGGTGAGTGTTTGTGACTGGATAAGAGCCTCCCAATGCAACTGTGGGATGATTGAATCAGGTGCCGCTTCCATGATGTCAGCTCGAGAAGTCAATGTGAAAGTGGTAGGGTTGTAGCTGTGGGTGGTGTTGACCTCATGCATGGATCTGCAGGTGCAGCAAAAGTGTTACTCGTAGCATCACTGGTCTTGGGAACCATGGAACCACTAATAGCATTTCTCGTCTGGACATCCACTTTTCTTGACCGGAGGTGTGCTGTGTTCTGCTCCTGATAGCTTTAGCAAAGTCCAATATGAAGTAAGGGCTTGGCAGATGTCAATCAAGGAGTTGGATATTTAAACCTAAAAGTTCCAGTAATTTCAAAACAACAAGAGCACACTACGCAGTACTTACAACAGAGATCTAATATGAAGTTAGCCTTCTTTGGTGAGCTTAATCTAACAATGCTGAACCATCGGGAAAATATCCATAGAGTCAACTGGGATTTTCCAATTGTCTCAATGTCATGTGGAGTTTTGAAATAATCACCAATCTGTGGTAGAGAATAACCCAAAGGGTGTCAGCAAAGAAGTGGGGAGACTAAGTTAGAGCTTCAGAATAACAGACACTTAAACGAAGATGTAAATGGAAGAAATAATGTGTCATGGTTAGATTCTAGATACATTTTGACAGTATAGCTAAAAGGATTTATAGTCAATTTAAAGCTTGGTATTGGAGGAAGAGAGACGTCAGTGATGATGCCATTGTTTTTGTGTGAATGAAAAGATGCGGATACCTTGGATGTTAAATGTTGCCTCAGTCAGCATGTTTTCCAATGCCCTGTCCCCTTTTGAAAGCACAAACTGAAAAATGCTTCAATTTCTAATCTTCTTTACAGTTAACAGTGACTATGTTGTAAGGTTCTGGATAGTAAAATGCAGATACTGATCTTTGACTGAATGCCCTGGAAAAAATAAAATAAAACAAGGTGTCGTCTATGAGAAGAAAGGCTTTTGTCCTCGGCATTTGGGCCTTTCTGTCTTCCTCTTAGAATGCACAAGAGTGCCAGAGTTGAAGTGGTCACTTGTGATAATAAGAACCAAACACATACCCCCCAAAAAACATAGTGGTACTAGGATCTGGAGGATACCAGGTTCTTTAGGAAGCCATAGAGCCACAATGTCATCCCTGGGTTGCTAGGCTCTGGAACACTTACCTTATAGCATCAATAAACCTGTGTGTTTAAGCTTAGGATGATTATATTTGCTGTCATTCACAGTAGAATACACTCTTAACCTACACAGTGGTGTATATTACACATCAAAGTGGTGAGTGACTAAGAAGGCTGGATTAAAAAGTGACAACCAGAGAGATTAAGCATAAGACATGAAGTAGGGTGCAGTCAACATAGAGAAGGCATTCAGGGATGGAGGTCAGAAGGATAGGAAAACCAGAAAAAGAGATGGAGGCAAATTTGTGAATAAAATAAGACAAAAGAAGGGTGAGTAGGAAAAAGAGAAGGAGGAAGATAAGAGAAGCTCTGACTTTGCCTTGATGAATATATTTCAAAGGAGTGCCTGGCTCTCTCAGAGGCTGACAGGAGATGATACGAGATGAACTGGTAAACTTGGACATCTGGAGAACACTTGGGACTCTGACAAGAAGATTTTAAGTTCAGAGTGCAATAACAAGAATTATTGTTGTGTATGTACAGTGTCGAGATCGATGGGCTTACCAGAAACCTCTCTTTCCCTTAAAGCAAACAACATTCCAGCCAGATAAGCGAACCAGCTGGCTTTGTTGGGTATTCAAAAAGGAAGGAGTGAGGGGGCAATCTTTTCCAAGTAATGCCAACATTTCAGCCTTCCTATCCAGTTGTACACATTTAAGAATAGCACGTAAACTGTGTGTGGTGTTGGAACAAGGATAGGATTAAGAGGAAGGGACTGAGTCCTAATTCTTCCATCCAGTGTTACTAGAGTTTTCCAGGAAAATAGAACCAGTGCTAGTAAACAGTGGATAGTTACATGAGTTCGCTCATGTGATAGAGAAGGCTGGGAAGTCTCCTGGTACCCCACCTGCAAGGTAGAAAGTCGGTGACACAAAGGCCTGAGAGGCATCAAGCTAAAGATGGAGACTGCAGCCGAAGTCTAAAGCCTGAGAAGCAGGTGTAAGCAGGAGAGGACTGGCTTAAGAGCTGCAGCAGAGGCAGGTGTGACATTCTATCTTAATTATCATCATGTCTGTGTACATATGTGGGGTGGGGAGGGGTGGGGAAGGGTTGCATAAGTCACAGTGCATCTGTGGAGGTCAGAAACTACTCCTGAGATCAGTTCTCTCCTTCTGCTTTTGTGTGGATTCTGGGATTGACTCAGGCTGTCAGGTTTGCATGACAAGTGCCTTTACCTGGTGAGTCATCTTACAAGCCCACTCGTGTATTTCATTCTGTTCACATTCTCAGTAGATTAGATGTTGACATCCTCCTCTGTGTGTGTAGGAGTGAGGTGGACCAATCTACTTTGCTAAGTCTATTGGTTCAAATATTTATCGCTTCCAGAAAGAGCTTCACAGACATATCCAGAAACAATGTTTAGTCATATATCTGTGTATCCTGTGACCAAGACAAATGAATGTATAACCATTGTACGTACCACCCTTAATTGTGTCAAATCTTGATGGGGTCAGTGACTTCACCTGCTCTCATTTCTTTACATTCTTATTATAGTTTGGAATTCTCTCTCTTATAGCCTGGCGATCCAAATATTCTGTATTTCTACACTTATTAATAAGTAATCTAAAAAGTATAGTGTCTAAACAACACTTAGTGTATTGTGGACACTCAAGAAATATATACTTAATGAAAGGTGAATATACCCGTTCAGAGACACTGTTACCATGATTGCTATTGCAGTGACAGAGATACTGGCCCTGCCATGTTCAGAGTTATTGATGTAGGGGTAGATGACAAATTCTGTCAGAATTGAACAATATTGAAAATCATTGCTCAAATTCAAAGTTAGCAATTAATTTTGTCTGGATTTCAGGATTTAAAACCTTAAAACTTTCTGTCCATAAAATACCTCTCTTCTTGTGCCTTTACAATTACATGAATGCTAGCCAAGGAAAAATGCCAGGACTCCTTCACTAATTAGGCTAGACTTTAGAGACCTTCAAGAGGAAGGATGTATACACTGTACACGTACTGAGACAACTTGTTTGGATGCTAGCTTCACTTAAAAATAGCTCAGAGTGTTCCTCTCATGACAAGGCACGAACAAAATCCTTCACAGAGGAAATTTGTATTTGTTTTTTTTTTTTTAAAGTTTTATTTGTTTGAGTCCTCAAAGTAAAAATCACCCAAAATCCCACACAAACAGAAACATAGTTAAGCTGCTTCATTCTGTCTTGAGTATGCAAATATCACAGCTCACTCACCTATCAGCCTGAAAAGATAATGTCATGCAGAAACTTAAGTCCATCTGATGAAGCCACGTGATAAAGTGTGTCTTGAGGGACAACATTCGTGTATTAAGATTTGATGTATTTTCACACCCAAACACAAATGAACAGTCACCAGAACCTCAATTAGAGCAACATTTGAAAATTTTAGACAAATTTACAAGGTGTTTACTAAGAAGAAAGGGAGGGGCAGGGGATGTCTTAAATGCTGTCTCCTTGTAGCAGCAGCCTTGGATTTTTCTTTGTGTCTAAGGAACTGAATGCATCAGCTTTTCATTTCAAGTTTTGAATTTAATCTGATGGCAGTTTGGATATAATTCTAATGCACTTATTGTTAATTTCCTTAAAGCCTTACCACTAACAATGTAAGCTATTATCACCCCCAAATATTTTCTGCATTTGCAGGGATTTCCATATTCCACAGTGCCCAGAATTAGACTCCACAGCAAGGCTTAGGAGGAATATGTAAGAAGCTAGAATGTATTTCCTTAGAAACTAGCTGGCTTTTCCTTTTCCCTTTTTTCCCCCTCTGCAGACCTGTTTTCTAGAAGATGAGAAGGAGAGTTGACAGGACTTTATTGGTTCATAAATTAACTTGGTAGATTTACAATCATTACTTGGAATGCCTAGAAACCTTGTAAGTTTTTAGTGGATGTGGGGGCAAATCCACATTTAACTCAGACTATGAAAATGGTGCTACCATCCTCTTCAATGGTGGTGGGTTGGTTTGCTTTTCACCTGTGGACCTGATCTGCTTTCAACACAGCTATTTTTGGCCAAAGGGGATATTTAAATAGATATTCAACCATTATGCTTCCTCTCCAGGTTAAGTGAGTAAACAGTAAACCATCATTAGCCCTTCAGTGGTCAAGACGTAGTCAGTCATATTTGTTGGCTTCCATTAGAGGCTGTAATAGAGTTCAGGGGTCAAATGAACACTATGCAAGAGTGGAAGATATCCATTACCGCCTGCTCACCTGCAAGTCTAATCAGGGAGAGAAGAAAGATAGGTCAATGTCTGTGTGACCTGCTCCTCCTAGCCACTGCCCAAAGACAGAAAAGGTCCAACTTTTGGAGCTAAATGTCTCCATTCCTGAGCAGACCTCTAGCTTGAGGTTCATACGAGGGTCACTTTAAAAGTGTGCACAGATCTTCCTGTGTTGACAGCCAGAGGGGTAATTGTTAGACAGGTCTACTGGATCAAAGTGTTCTTTCTACTCAGTTCTCTTCATTTAGAGAGGACAAGAGAGGACCACAAGAAGGCCTCTTATAGAAGGAAGGATAAAAAAATATACTAAATATTTAAATACAGAATATCAGCCTCTGTGGAGAAACACACGCTACTGAGGAAAAAAAAATGTTCATTTGGCCAAAGTAAATGTGGGCCTGTGATCCAAGCAAACAAGTTAAAAATATAAACAAAACATAGGCTGGGGAGATGATTTAATACATAAGGTGTTTATGTTACAAGAACAAGGACCCAAGTTCAAGTCCTGAACCTACTTAAACACCCAGGTGTACAGGCACATAGTTGTCATTCTAGTGATTAAGACAGGTGTGCAGGCACATAGTTGTCATTCTAGTGATTATGACATGGGGTGGGGAGTGGACACTCTCACTGGCCAGAGAGCCTAGCCCACCTGGGGATCTCAAACAAAAGTGGAAGAGGCATCAAAAGAACAATACCCAATGTTGCTGTCTGACCGTCATAAGAGCATGCTTGCTCCTGTACTCACATGGGGATGAACACAAACACACACACACACACACACACACACACACACACACACACACACACACACACACACACACACCACACCATCCTTTGAAAGTAGGTAGGGCTGGGACTAGTTATGAGAGGCAGAGCGCAGGTAAAATAGCTAGATCCTTGTTCAAAGGCATCCTCATATTTTCCCAAGATGAAGAGCAAATATTTTGTTTAAATAGGAAGCAATTTTCTATAAAAGTGCTACTGCAACGCTCTGTATGATTTATTGCTGCCTTTTAACCTGGAAAAATATTAATAACTGAGGAGCTCTTGTTGGTGTCTTTATGATGCTTAAACCCAAATAGCCATAATATTGTAACTGGTGTAGCCACATTCAATATTTTTCTTTCATGAATGCAGTGTGGCTTATTAAGGAAAGGGAAAATAAAGACAGAGGCTACCCTCCAGCCTGGATCGAAGGGGCTATGTCTAGACTGAGTAGAGTCTCCCCCTTGCTACTGGAGAGAAGACTCTATGTGTGGATTCATATCATCATCCAGCTGTTTCTTCTGGCAAAGCCAGAATCCAGAACAGAACCTCTGTGAAAAAGAAGCCAATAAATTAAATCTCTTTGTGAGCAATTTGCCGTGAGTTCTATTTTCTCTGCCTAGTAAGATTCTTTATTTACTTCACCAGGAGATTTCTGCTGACAAGTCCATCCATTTACCACTAGCCTAGATAAAATGATAATAAACAAAATGTCAAAAATGTATTCACAGGACTTTCCCCAATCTCATCCTCTCCCCTTCTCCTGTTTCATCAAGTTGGACTATTAAAGATCCACTATAGCTCTGTGGTTGAAATATGACACATTGGAACAAGTTTTTTGTTTATTTAATTTATATTTAATAGCTGTGTCTCTATACATTATAGATTTTAACTATATGTACATATATAAAAATAGGAAACTCAAATTGGGTATAGTCCCAAAGAATGCAAAGACCTTCTTGATACCAGTGTCCCTGACCTGATTGGGCCAATAACTGCATCTCCAGGATCAGGACATTGGATGGAAACCTACAGGGGATAGGAAAATTTTACATTTTATGTCTATGGTTACTTTCTAGAGGAATCATTTTTTTTCTAAGTATCTTTCATGTCCTTTGGGTGAAAAGCAAATGCTGTTTAGTTCTATCTTGTATACAACTCCAGTGGAGACACCTATAATACAAAGCAGAGATTCCCCCGAGGGCACTGTTATACATTTATTATAAAGCAAAGATTAAAACAATTTTATGGAAATTAAAGATAATATGGAACATTTGTCTCTCTCTCAGTCAAAGAGTAACATGAAGCCATTCAGAAAACAGCTCCAGGCATCCCACATGGGATGATCGAATGGCTGGGTCTGAGGGGACAGCCAGGGTGGCTGCAGAAGGCGAGGTGTGGTTTTATTGAGTAGGGCGTCTTGCCGGGTGCTTGGCAGCTGTGCTTCTGTGAAAAGTGATATGCCTGCAAAGTCAGAACAATGAGCAAGTTGTGGAGGAACTTAGGTGATTTACCTTTCTAGATCCTATCTCTGCAGGACAGGATACAACAGTAAGATGGGGACCAAGAAGGCTGTTTTAGAGAGCTCTTTAGGACTGACTAGCTGTCTTGAAGTCAGTGTGTATGCACGCATTTACCTATATGTGAGTGTGTGTGTGTGAGAGAGAGTGTGTATGTGTGTGTGTGTATATGAGTATATGAGACTGTATGTATGTGAATGTATGTGTGTGTGTGTGTGTGTGTGTGTGTGTATGTGTGTGTGTGTGTGTGTGTGTGTGGTATGTGTGTGTGTGTGTGTGTGTGTGTGTGTGTCTTACTTTGTTTCTACTTGATTATCATGTTCACTGGGGGAAAGAATTCAAAAGCTCTGAAAATTTGCAAAATAACCCCAAGCTGGTAGCATTTCCATTTTATATATACTAGAATCCTGTTACCAGAAAAGTGCTTGTTGGAGGAGAGTGAAATGTCTGTGTTAAGCAAAAGATGTACTCAGCTTCATATGCACCCAGGGGTCTGATTTGACCTCTGGTGCACCAAATTCACGGTAAAAGGAGGCCTTTTTAAATTGGGTTTGTTTTATTTTGATCCTCTGTCTGGATATTTCTTTCATACCTCCCAGGCAGTGGCTCTCATGGGGAAGCTTATATTTTTGTTAATAAAAAAAAATGCAATTGGTGCTAATCTAGGCTTCCATCATGGTTGTTCAAGCTTTCCAATGTTAATAACCACTCCCAAATAAAGGATCATCAAACGAGTTCAGATGGCATGCCTGTGAGGTCAAGGCTGTGGGCCATGTTCAGAAATATGTGTTTTCCATTCTGGGCCTCACTGTGGGATAACTATGTGACATTTATAAGTTAATTGTTTCTTTCAGCCTTGATTTCTTTAGCTGTAAAAGTTTACTTTTTATTTACTCTTTTAATATGGGTCTGGGGATGACAATGATTTATGGACTGAACTAGTTGCTGGGCTCTGGTCCTTTGACCTGGGCAGGGGCCAGGAACTCTTTAATTCTCTCTAGCTCTGTAAGATTGTGACCTTTCCAACTCTAACTCATATTTAGATCCTTAAATATGTGCACAATAGTTATCGTGCAGATTAATGGAGATACCATACACAAATATGTTAAGATAGTGGCTGGTATATAGCACTCGACTGATGTTCAGACTTCATAAACAATAGCACTAATGGCAACAAAAAAATAAAAGCTGAATGTCCTTATGGACATTTAAAACAATTAAGTAAAGAGGAAGCATTTTCATATATAATTTTTTTATAAATAATAAGAGCAACAAATATATACAGATTTTTTTATGAGCTCTTGGCAGCAATGAATTTTAATGTCACATCTCAAGCCCCATACTTCACCTTTCATTTTTAAAGTCTATGACTTTTTCATATACTGGCATAATGTAGTGCAGACGTTTGAAACACCTCCAATTTCCATTCTCCTCCTCCCCCTCGGCCTCCTGCCTTGTGCTCTAATGAAAAGTAAAGGTTAAGGGCAATCTGTTTGAGGCGAAAGCTGACTAGCTGGACCAGGCCAGGTGAAGGGGCAGGGCTGAGAGAGTGATGTGAACAGGGAGGGAGGCATGAAGAACTTATGAAACACACGGAGAGTTTCTGCTCTTTCACATTAAAAAAAAAAAAAAAGTCACTGGGAGAAGAACACTGAGCACTGAAACCAGCAGGAGGAATATTTTCAAGGCTTTCCTATCGCTCCTCATGTAAGAATAGTGTTCTTCAGGTGGATGGAGGTGTTGAGTACAGGAAATACAAAAGTTCCCTGTTAAAATATTATTTTTAAGAAAAAAAAAAGAGAAGTAAAAGAGATTTCCCTCATAATCAAGAAAAGAAACAGAATCCAGGAGTTCCTGGGTCATCACACACATCAAGGGGAATTAAAAAGGATAAAGCTTTATTATTTCTTATGATGTCCTCCCTAAAGTATCAGTGCATTGTTTAGACTATTTTAATATTCAGGCAAAAAAATCAATATATTGTCTAATGTGTATAGATACATAACCAGACAATATTGCTGCTCAGTATCCATAAATGAGGTTGAAACTTATACCTTTAAAGGGATCTCAAATAAATTCAGGGTATTCTTGCCTCAAATATTTTTGAATATGTGAATTCATCAGGATTTAGGGATTAGATAACTGCTGTCTAGATACAAAAAAAATCTGCAAAATTTTTCATTACTTTTTTTTATTAGTTGGCACCAAATGCTCTAACTGTGAACTTTTATGAAGCTATAAACATAAAGGTCCTTCTGACAGTAGTGGGATGATAATTCTAAATTTCCTCTTTGCAGCTGTGTTTGATCCCCTCTCTTCAGTAGAGTCTTTTTTTTTTGTGACTTAACAGAACAAAGTTGGCTCACTACTGCATCACCTTCAAACCATTTCCTGGGAAGTTCTTGAATTAAATCCACATGGAAACCCAATTCTCCTCTCCAGCTTTCCCTTAAGGTAGTTATAAAATGTTAGTAGAACCAAAGTTGTTTATTTTACTTAGGGTTGGATTCTGTTAGTAAATGAGTTCCTGGTGAGGCGTAGGCGCCAACTGCACCTTTCAGTCAGTTTCTTTATGTTAATAAAGTGTGTTAACTTGTGCTGTAAATATTAATTTAAAATTCAGAAGTTCAGATTTCTCCTAAAACCCGATGATGAAGCAGAGAGAAACACTGTTCAACAAGTTCTAGATTCACATTCTAGCCTTGATAAAAAACAAACAAACAAACAAACAAAAAACAACAACAAAAAAAAACCAAAAAAACATAGCTTGACTTCTGTCTCTTCCTAAGGGGCTGGGTTTTCAGTGGCCAAATAGGGCGGAATGGAGATCTCTACACAGGCAGTATTGCAATCTCCATGGGAGAGCTCTCGGGATTCAGGAGATGTTTGGTGCTAATAGTGCTAGTCCACACTCAATTGCTCTGTAGTTGAGTAGTGTCAAAATATGGTGGAAGGAGGCACTGACCTGAGAGGGCACGGGAGGGGAGTCATCTGAGAGAATATGTTTTCTCTAAGGTGGCCCTTGAGCTTCTCTCTTATGAAACCAAGTTATGTTCTAGGATCTAATGGGCAAGAAGCCTTTCCTGGGCACTCAGCCCTCTATTCTTGTCTCCACCTATATGCTTTGGAGGATAATGTACAGTGGAAGGCACACATCAATGAATTGGTGGGTAAATTAGGAAGACGAAGGCCTCTGCTACATTTTCCTTTTCATGTAACTTGCTTGAAATCTGTCAGAATCTCATCCTTTAATTATTTTAAAGGTTTAAAGCAAAGGGAATGACATTAACTGAAATTGCTGATCAAATGACAAGAACATATCTATCTTTCTATTCCTTCCTTCTATCCTTTCTTCCTTCCTTTTCTTCCCAGCCTATAGCAATAGACATCTTCCAATTGTGTGCTCGTGTGTGTTAATAAATGAAAACACACATTTTCTCATGAAAGAGAACCATATTTTGGAAAGTGAGACTCTTAAGGCCAGAACAGGCTATTCAATGGATGCTGTCTTCCTTTGGGAGAACCCTTTGGGGTTTTTCTATGGAGTCTTATAATTCTCTACACTTTTGCCTTCACATCTGTGTTATTAGTCATAGCCACATCTATAACCTTTGAGAATCACAAGAAACAATGGGATGTAGTAGGGTGGGTTCAGTGCAGTGTTGTCAAGACAAATCTTAGCTCTGCTATTAACTCTATTGTCTCCTGCAAACTTGATGACTACCTATTGGTAGCTAATAAAGTCCTTGAATGAAATTGGTGGCTGGAACACATTTGGTCTTCTTTTTTATGTCCCAATATTAATTCAATGTTTCTTCTGATATCTTTTAGGCTCTACCCATTAGCATCCTTACTCGCTCAGTGTTTAAAGTATAGCCTGGTTGAATTATAAAAGAAAATACAGACACAGTAAATATTTTAACCCAGATTTCTGACTTTACCTTCTCTGCATCACTAGGTTGCAGGTTTGGGGTATTTCTTTCATTGATGGTATGCTTTCCCTCAAGAGGAATAATATGCCTGAGCCCCTGAAATAATGGAAGGTAATGTGTGTGTGTGTGTGTGTGTGTGTGTGTGTGTGTGTGTGTGTGTGTGTGTGTGTTGGTAAAGTTCTCATTTTATGTCCTATGCAAATGGTGTCCCAAGACTTACATTTGAATGATGATGTTCCTGAAGACCATGAGAATCTACAGCATCTAGTGGACATGTGGGAGGTAATGGTTAAGAGAATGGCTGAGGTCATATTTGACTGTAAATAAATGTGCTAGTACTTACTGGATAGATGAACTTGACCAGGTAATGCAGAGCTTTCTTCATGTCTTAGTTTTATCAGTCTCAAGAGAATGGTAGTGTTGTACCTATACATTACTGTTTGTTAAATAATAAAGTTAGGGGGAGCCTTGGCACAGCTGATGGTGCAGAGTAGTACTTTAAACCGTGTAGATATCTTGTGACAGAGGGAAAAAGGAGACTCAAATGAAAACGACTTGAGGGATGAATTCCTTTAGAGACATTTCTCCTTAAAATCAGTTGGCTCCACCTGCTCTTCACAGGTAAGTAAGGTCTAAGTGCTCATTCGTGCTTCTCAGAACAGGGGTGAAATAGAGAAGCGTGCCAGAGTTCTGACTAATCAGGGGCAAGTCTAACTATGAGGCACAACTTGTGGGCTGAGGGAAGGAGACAGTGAGAAGAAAACAAGCAATAAACTGACCAGAGAGGATGAATACAGTGGTTGTGAGCCAGCAAAGAACACTGGGAAACAACTGAAGAACATTTAGGACATTAAGTGAGGAGCTCAAATTCCTCAGTGTGTGAAGGTCGCCTTGCCAGAAAGTCTGCTGCTGAGATAATATAAGAGAGTCTGAACTGTTATTGGGAACAGAGTGGGGCAGCAAACTTGCATCATGATCAGCATCTGATTTTCACAGTCCTGGCATCATCACTTAAGAAAAATGTGCTACTACTAAGACTAATAATAGTGCTAACTAGTACTTATGTTTTTAACCTATAAGCCTGGCTTGCTGGTATGCAATAGCTCGCTTAATCTTCTTGAAATCCCTATGGAGAAGATAATGTATTATCAATATTTTACAGGTGAGATGACTCTGCCTTGTGTAACTTGTCCCAGTTCATTCACAGTGCAAGTGGCAGAACTTAGATTCACTCCTTAGCCGAAGTCCTTAATGGGACTCCTATGTATGGGTGCACAAGCTGTGCATTACACAATTACAACTGCTATATATCATTCAGGGCATGATAAAAACAGCGTTACTTCAAGAGTGTATTACACAGGGTCTCTGCTTTCTAATCTGTGCCCTGTGAGTCAGATCTAATGTCCCTAATTGTGCCCTTTAAGTGAGTCACATGTCTTAGTGTCTTATGTAAGGAGAGGTTGTTTTTCACCCCTAACTTTCTCACACACATTTCACAAAAATAGCCGTTAATGTCAGTAAACATGTGTCAAGTGCAGCCAATAGATGAACAAATCAAGATCACTGCTAAATATCCCACTTAAAATAAATTAGTGTCAATCAAGTATCTTTAAATGATGTCTAAAACCTGCTAGTACAGAATAGAGTCATTTAAAAAGTGTGGGATCTCATACTAATTTAGAAGAATGAATCATTTTCAACCCTTAATATTGAGAACTACCACTGCCAAACTGACTACATTGCCTTTCTCCAAGCACATTTGATCCTTATCATCAATGGCATTCAGTCCATTGCCTACAAAGGTTAATCAAAACTAGCTTTGGAGTGAATCATTATCTTTCCAAACCCCAGATACAGGGTAATTTGTTACATAGAAAAGCCCAGCTGAGATCTCAGGGATGTGGTTGAAGTTTAGAAGTGTTTAAAACAACAGCAACAACAACAACAATATAGATTCGACGCAAGGACAACGCTAAAGACTAGGTGAGAAGCTAGAGGTTGTGATGAGGTCAGAATGTAGAAAAGTGTTCATGAGATAAGGACTGCCATCCCCTATTAACCTGAGAACTGAATTCCTGGCTGGTCAGCTCCATCCATGTACAATTATTTTTTTATGACAAGGATGGTTGTTGGAAACTGGTTTGAGAACAATGCTCTGCAGGAACTGAGACCCTTTGAGAATCATGGAACTTTTATAGCAAAAGATTCTTTTTGAGACTTCCAGCACATTCTTCTGCAATATCTTCCTCCTCATCTTGTCCAGCATTGGCCTGATCCCTTCCCTGCTTTGTCTCTCATGCTGGCTCCTTCCACACACATGTCATCTTCCTCCAAAACTCCAAGGCATTCCTTGCCTCCAAAAATTCTTGAGCGTATTATTTTCCCATTAGAGCAGAATCCAGGACACCAAACACGGCTTGTATTCCAAGCTTCCATAAACAGCTGGGGAGAAGGCTCAGATTGAAACGACCTCACACATAATTTTAGCAAATGGAGAGGCATTGAATGGTTCCAACAGGTGTATCATTATAAAAAGAATGTCAGATTTTTGTGGAAATGAATACTGGGATATAGAGTATACTATTCCCACTTAGCAGCAAATGGTTCACATGTAATAATACAGCAGACTCACAGAGCCAATTAATCCATTAGGGGAAAATGCTATTTATTTAAAAAAAATAAAGTAAGTTTTAGTATAAAGAGAAATGGACTGCAGATAACACTTCTCAGAAGAATTCATCTTAGAAAGTCATATACTCGGTTTTTAGCTACCTTAAAATCCAGTTATGGAGGCCAAGAAGAGCACAGAGAACCATGGCTGCTGTTTGTAATAACTGTGCCTTTTGTGGGGCACTAAAACTTCATGTCACTGACCCTGTGATTAGTTTGGCATCTTGTTGGCAGTAACAATTGGACAAGAAGGGGATGTATGTGAGTACAAAACAAGATCCTGGCTTCATTCCCTCATCCCCGCACACTTCAGGGTTTTATTTATGGCTAACATGAAGCTGGATGTCAAATCTGGGCCCCTCAGAACAAAATCTTAATAATTAACTGGAAGAGCTGAGCATGATCGCTTTTGACACACCTACACCGGTAATTATTGCTTTGAGGCCATTTACTAATGAAATTAATGTATTCATTGCCCTAACAAATTAGCATAACTCATACATAATGCCCCACATTTCAAGACCTCACTAGAAAAACAACACTTAATACCACGGGATGAAATGGCAAGGCATCAGAGGGAGGCAGCCTTCCCTGAGTTACTATGGGTAAAAAAACCACACGAGCTAAGTGTTCCTTGCAATGCGAAGTGTAAACACAATGGGGGTATTAAAGCCATTAATAGCGTAGTCAAGAGTGTACAATTGATGATTATCTTTACACTTCAAGTAAGCAGATATAACAATAGCAGTAACCATGGAATCTAATTAACTGGCTACTTTTAGAGCCACAAAGTATGAAAAGAATGCTCCGTAGACAGCCTCTTCTTCTTCTCCAATATGACAAAGAATATTGTTCAGCTGTTGCCTCGTCTACATTTTTTCCTAAGTGAACTCAATGCCACACTAATTAAATAGCGCACACCCCTCTCTCAGCTGCAAGAGGTTAAATCCACCGGGGGTGGGGGTTGGTAAATAGTTCTAGCTCTACCTGTTACACTTAAAGGAGAAAACGTGAAAAGAAGAGCATGTCAGCTTGATGCATTGGCATAAAAAGGTTGATTTGGCTTTAATTCTCTGTAAGCTTTGCATTTGACATGCCCAATTGCCAAGTCTAGATGCATAGCAAGAAAACAAAGCAAAATTTAAAAATTAATGGTTCCAAATTCTTTCCTAGGACTGATTATAACCCAAAGAAAACAACAGATTTCTCACTGTCCCAGCAATAGACCAACTTTAGAGAATGGTGTCTCAAAGTTTTCACACAGGACCTTAATGGCATTAAACATGGGTGTGCAGAACACACCGGCACAGGCACACACAGCCAGCAGTTTCTTGGTAGCTGAGATTGAGGAGGACTAGGTCTATTACAAAAAGAACCCCATTAACAGCATCCTCCCATACACAGGTCGTGGCCTCTGTCCTGTACCCAGAAACCCGTATTTCATCAAAATTTAGGGAAAAATGACTGAAAAACTCATAGGATTGATGGCAGTTGGAGGGCTGTTCATAGGTGGAAGTAAATGGAATGATTGTGTAATCCAGATTTCTCACCTTGTAATGACTTAAGTCAGTTGTTTTGAGGGGCTAGGTGAACTGTCTGAGAGCATAGGAGGTGACTCTGGCTTGAGTCCCTGTTTGGGCTCTAGCTCCAGTCTCTGTCTTTTCTGGTCTTTACTTTAGAAGTTCATTCACTACCTGGACAAGAAAATGAACAGAGAAGCATCAGGGGAGAGTTACATGTAGCTATCACCTGCTTTATTAAATAGGAAAAAACCCAAACCAAAAGCAAAACCAAGAAGCTATTCTGGACTAGGAGTGTTTGTAGTTTAATTGATGTTAGAACCGTATAGAAATATATTTTTCAAATTAATTTGTCTGACATGTTGTGAATCTTGTAATGTGTGTAATCACTTAGGTGCAAGGAGCTCACTACATATGAACCAGCCTCATATTCTGGCTTGTGGGTCTCATGGTGTCATGCTAAAGGGACAGAAATAGTTCCTGCATCAAATATACACACAGTCCATATGGGGGCAGAAGAATGGGAAAAAGAGAAGATCTTATTTAGTTATTGGTAAGCCATGTCTAACAAAGTAAAAGTAAATTTCAATTAAATTGATTTAAATCATGTGCACATGTGTATATGTGCTTGTAAACACACACCCACCCATACACACACACACAACATTTGTTTTGCATTGTAGGCATCAAGCCTTAATGTTGTTAACTAACCAATTCTTGGTAAAATCAAATTAAATAAAATAGAAAGAAGGCTAATGTGGTGAACATATTCCATGTCTGTCAGATCACTACATGACTGACAGGGATAGGCTGGTTTCTATGTAATTCGTGCACAAAGATTTTCTGTCTTTATAATTTCTAGGGCTCTCTGGAAATGTAGCTATGATCTAGTATTAGTGTCTTTATCTGTACTTCCTCTCCTCCTTTCACTTCCTCCTTTGGAAGTCACTTTCAGAATCTGCAGCCCTCACTGACTATTTTACAAAGCGGTCAGACTGGCGACTAATGGAGACAAAACGTCAGCATATTGCCTTACACAAAGGACCCTTTTCCTCCCGTCTTTGCAGTTCATATTAGTGAGACAGAGATTGTAAAATTTGGTGACAGTCTTGTCTACTACTGTGTTTCCTTCTGGGGCTAAAGGCATTCATAAGGCGACATGACAGGCACCAACAGGCACACTCAGCTGGACATATAGGTTCATACATGGTAAAGCCTCTCTGATGACAGACCTAGGTGTATTTGGAGGAGTTAGTTGAGGGATGCCTGGTGGCATGGAAATTCAGGGGTAATGAATATGCTTTTCATGTATAGAATGGGGACTTAGATCAAATGAAAGGTTGACTAAAGTTCAGTTCTAAAAATAGTTCAATGTTCTAAGAATATTTTGGGTTCAGTACATTTACAAGAGAAAGGGAATTGATATGTAATATCTATTATGTGTCTCCTGTATATATTTAGATTATTTATTATTGTTGCATGGACTCTATATATTTAGCTACTGTATTAATATAAATACTATGATTTTTCTGTGGTGTTGATCAAACACAGTGCATGCTATTCCAAACTTACTTATCAAGGCAGTATTCATCTGGTGTCAGATAAGGCAGCCACTGCAACCAGCTACCATGTTGCTTGCACACAGACTACTACATAGTTTGTTCATATATCATGCTCTGTCCTGGGTGAAGGCTGTTGACCAACTTCTATCCAGGGATCTCCTATGCTGAACTTGGCCAGGGTCAAGTCTTCATCTTACAGTCCTGAGCTGATACGGTCTCTTTCAGAGTGACCTTCTTGCAATGCCCATCTCAGGGTGTTGCTTAGTTAGACTCACGATCAAAGCCATCTGCCACCTCCACAGCACTTACTACAAGGTATGTCACTTTCATGTCCTTGTCTGCTGGTGGCTTGTTGTCTGGTCCTCAAGTCTAAGCTCTACCAAGGTCAGACCTGTGAGCATTTTCCACATAACTGTTCATCAGGGTCTCTTGATGCTGGCTGAAAGTGGACGGGTAAAGTGCTTGTGCAGGGCAGGAGTAAGGGCTCTGTGTTGATCACGTTTTATCTCAGAGCTATGATCTCAGCACCTTCTGTCATCTAGAGCTGTATAGGGAGGAGACACTAGAGATAAATTTTTATATCCTTCTCATGGGTAGTCTTAATGACTTTTTTTTTTTTTAAAAGACTGTCCTTTCTAAAGGTTTTTGTCTTGTTTTCTGCCCATTTGGACTTTCCTTTTTAAAAAGTAATCAATCCATGTTTTCTTTTTTTTTTAATTAATTTATTTATTGCTTCAGGTTACATCTTCATCATAGTGTCCTCTTTCGACCCTTCCCAGTCCCACCCTCCCACCTTCTAACCCCTAACCCTTCCATCCCACTCCTCTGGAGTGGAGTGTCCCTACCTAACAGCCCCCGCCCCAGTTCAGCAGTCATATGAGGGCCAAGAGACTCCTCATACACTGGGGGCCTACAAGGCAGCACCACTAGGGAAAAGTGTCTCATTGACAGGGAGAAAAAGAAAAAGTCTACGTTCATGTTCCCTTTGGTGTGTTGGTTGTGGTATAGATATCCTGTACTATATAGCTAAAATCTGACTATAAGGGAATAGATGCCATGTGCATCCTTCTGAGTCTGGGTTAGCTCACTCAGAATGAGCTTTTCTAGTTCCATTCATTTGGCTGCAAATTGCATAATTTCATTGTTTCTGATGTCTGAATAGTATTCCATTGTGCAGATGTACCATAGTTTTTTAAGCCATTCTTCAGTTGAGGGACATATGCGTTCTAATAGTGTACAAAGTATTAAGTTTCCTATGACCATTTCGATAAAAAAAAAAAATTGTTCCTATTGGCACTCTTTCCTTCTCAGTTGCTCTCCTGCCCAAACATTATACTTTCAGGTTCACCTGTTTTCCTGAAAATTTCACTTTTCTATATAGCTAAACAAAATCCCATTGTATACACATTCCCCATCTTCATTATCCACTTACGTTCTGACAACTAGGTAGACAGCATTTCCTGGTTATTGTAGACTTTCGGATATTACGTTTAATTTGAATTTTTCATTTTCTGTATGCATATTGGCAATTAGGCTCTAACCACAGAGTTGCCACTAGAAGAAAGATGCATTATTTTAAAATTTGCTAAAGACGCTGAAAAGATTTTTTTTTTTTTTTAACTGAGAATGCAGCTGTCATTGAAATACTATGTCCTGGCTTTTCTCTTTGGAATTCATGTGTGTGTGTGTGCCAAAGTAAAGAAGATAAAATCTTTAGCTACTAGTGGACCTGCTTAGGTATAAAAGTCTACCCATGAAAATATGAAAGACATTTTAAAATGTGATTGCCACTCATTTTAATTTGGGACAGTGCAGTGAATGGAGGAAATGACAAGACATAACTGAAGTAGGAGTTCCTGAAATCATATCTGAACTGAGACATTAAGCTCCAGAACAGGCATACAAAGGGTGTCTATAGTATATGGGGCAGGTTGACAAAAGTGCTTCAGTTGTGAAATGAAGGAAAAAGAGGCAAAAAAAAGAAAAGGAAAGGAAAAAGATAAAAAAAAAGGAAAGGAAAAAGAGGAGACAAGAGCAGAGCAAGAAATGAAGAGAGAGGAGAGGTAAAGACTGGATGTATGTGAGAGGTGCAGCATTTGTCTAGCACACAGGAGGCCTTGGGTGAGTGAAGATATGGTGGGAGATTAAGATGAAGAGCTCTTTCCTCAGGAATGCCCAGTGTCCCTCCCAACCCTCACTGCTGCTTCTTAAAGACCTACTACATGGCAGCCAATGCTAGTTAGACATTTCTTAATTTGCCAAATCTCTAAGTAATTCTCAAGACTTGCATTTTATGGATTAGTAAATTGATGCAGGGTTAAGTAATTGGCTCTGGGGCACTCAACAGTAAGATGCTAGACAGAGGTTTCAAATTTTATCTGACCAACCACAGCCACTTGCCCTACATGAGTCCACATTTCGTTTTGGAAGATATTGCCCAACAGATCTCAGAAAGAGTGAGTTTTTAGTGAAGAAAACTACCTGTTTTGGAGGCTGGTAGAGTGTAAGTGTTCCTCCAACAGAACATGGATGCCTGCAACCTTGTTGAATTTAGACACAGAGATGGATCATGATTTGATATGTATGTTTGTTTAAAAATAGTATAAAATCATGCTGGTTAGAAATATTTGGAAGGGAAACATAATTTTTATACATCTCATAAAATAGTAGTGAAATCAAAAGAGAAAAATATTTCTTATATGTTTGTCTAAACCCAAAGAATGTACAACATCAAGAAAAAACCCTAAAGTGAAGTTTGAACTGTAGACAATCCTGACTGCCAGCATGGGTTCGATTGTAACACACATTTGGATATGGGTGGTTACATATGTATATGGGGAGATTATGGTATAAGGAAAATCTTTATCTTCCCAGTTTTACCATAGACTACAATAAACTTCGAAGAAAAATATTCTTTAGGGAATTAAACCACTCCTAATCAGCTAAAAGTTACAAAGATAGAGTATGTAGTCAACCAACCGAAGTTACATAAAGCAAAAACCATTTTTGAGGCTATTTGAGTCTACTATGGTTCAAATGACCTGAAATGTAAAACCAAAAACAGCCCAATATACCTGATGCCCTGTACAGTGGGTGGCAGATTTACCTTCTTATTCTAATATACTTAGAAAGGGGTGGGGAAAGCATTCTAGTAAGACTTTCTTCTCATCAGCACCCACACCTACACAACACTAGCACCCACGGTACTTGAATGTGTGATGTGGTGGTTTGGATGAGAAATATCCCCCATAAGAACAGGTATTTCAACGCTTAGTTGCCAGTTGGTAGTGCTGTTTGAGAACACATTGGAAGGTGGAGCCTTGTTGGAAGAAGTACTTCACTGGGATGGGCTTTGAATGTCATAGTCTCATCCTTCTTTCTGTTTTTCTCTTTGATTTATGCTTTCATTTGAAGAGGTGAACTTTCTTCTTCCTGCTCCTGTGGCCATGTCTGCATCCTTGCCATGATGGACACTATTTCTCTGGAGCTGTGCTCATGGCTTTTATTATAGCAACAGAAAAGTGACAAATATGTGTGAAGTCCTCGGACCATGTGACAACAAAGCCAAAATATTGTTGGGACTCATACTGCCTAAGATACAGCCTTCTAGCAGCAAGGTTCTGGAATGGATAGACAGCAAGAAGGGTTCTCTGGTGGCCTCCATTTCCTGTGTCCTTAAATTCTGTGTTGGGATGTTTGCACTGGAGGGAGGCTAACTAGGAGGGTTACCATCAAGGGGAAGCTGTAGAAGGCATGTCATCATTCAGTCTAATGGCCAGGGTAATGGGCTTTGGGAGAGCTGGCTAAGTCTCCACTGTAGCCAGGTAGGGCAAGATGCTTGGAACTAGTAATGATTACCTAGATTGGCATGTTTATATATCTCTCCTTTTTAGATTCTCTCTCTCTCTGTTTTTTTTGGGGGGGCATACACATGTGTGTGCATGTATATGGAAGCCAAAGTTAAATCTTGGGTGTTTCCCTTAGGATCTATCCATCCTGTCTTTTGAGAAAGACTCAAAGACTTGAGCTCAGGACTAGGCTGGCTTGCTAATAAGCCCAGGGATCCTCTTGCTTTAGCTTCCCCAGCACTGATAAGTATGTTCTAACAGCTTTTCATGTGGGTGCTGGGGATTGAACATGGGTCCTGATATTTGAATGGCACATATATTACTGGTGGAGCCATGTCCTCATTCCTTTCCTTCTTATATTCTTACTTTCATTTGTAACTGGAGATCTGGTTCCTTGCAGACTCCAGGGCTGTGTGGTACCAGAGCCTCATGGTTAGGCCCAACTCTAAGATCCAATGGACTGGGAAAATATCCAGATTGATCAGACTTATGAGGGACATAATTAAGAGGCAATCAATCTTCCTCTGGTGATGTTCTGGCAGACGTGCACAGCTGCTGAGTATGAGCACAGGGCAGGGAGTGTGTAGAGCTGGGACTGAATGTGGGCAGCCTGCCTCTTCTTGCAACTGGAGGGTGAGCTGTCTAGAGTAAAGAACTTTGCTTGACCCCGAGAAGTGATGCATGCAGCCTCAGACACCCATGAGAATGTTCTCTGTGATGTTTATAAACTTTCCAAAGTTATTCTCATAGTTCTATGACCTTACGTGGTGCCATAGTTAATGAAGTGCTGGGAGTTGAAAACACAACGATGGTGTTATGCTCCCGTGCTGGGCTTTACCATATAAGGTTAGAGCCAATGCTCATTTGCTAATGTGACACAGGGTAGTCTCCTGGACACTAGAAATAGGTCACGTCAATCTCTTATTTCAGGAAACTCAAGACATCAAAGGACAGGTCAAGTCATTTCAAAGAAGGCATGCTAAAGAGAAACTGAAATGTGTGGCCTCACCCCAATGCACAGCAAAATTGTCTCATAAAATAGCTATGATATCAGTAATTTTGACCCAATAGCTCATTGTTGTTTTCAGTTTTTCATGCTTCAATTTGTAATACCAAATGCTCTGTTGAATATGGCTACCATACCTTCTCCTCCCCTCCCAGCTTCCACATGCCTGTCTATGTAGAAGGAACTCATTTGCCTTTTTTTTTCTTGACAACCTCATAATTCTTACCTTTCTAATACAATAGTAAATGAATAAAAATAAAACTTGAATGTTTTTTCACTCTCTATATATCTCTGTACACATGCACACATGTACATGCATATATGTATTTTTAGTTTTGCCAACAGAAAGCACTCAATAATTGCTGAGTAGATAAATAAACTAAGGGGTGCAACCACTTCCTGACTGACAGATTACTAGTTCCTCTGCAGTGGAACCTGGATATGTTTAAGTCAATAGTAAACTAAGTAACAGCTGTGTTAACCCTGGTATTCCAAAATGTCATAATGTATCTTTTCTAACAGATCTTCAATGGGTCAAGAAATACTAACACAAATAAACTATTTGGAGAACTATAGAAATTTAAATGTTGAGTGAAGAAATACTATATAAATTTGCAAATAGGTGTACTCATATGCCCCCACATTATCAGTATCCATTTTAAGGTTGAAAAGACACCTTGGTAGGTGAAAGTTCGCCACACAAATAAGCTTGGTGACATGAATTTGGATCCTTGAAAACCATCTCAGGCCTCAGCCTTGTTAAAAAAAAAAAAAAAAACAACAACCATGGTGGGTTGTGTCTGTAATTCCAGTACTCCTATAGTAGGATGAGAAGTGGAGGCAGACGTGTGATCTGGAAGCTTAAAAGCTAACTAGCCTATAGTACGAAGCTCAGGAACCTACTGCAAGTGAAATGGGGGGCATATCTGATCTCCACATGTGTGATGAAGCATGTGCATGCCTTCACACAGATACATATAAAATATAAATAAACAAACAATACCCATTTTCTATGCACATCAGGAGGGAAGTGATTTGACTGATGTTCAAATACAGCCAAGACCAAGAGGACAATATGTCTATTAATTTAATTTTCTTGGGGAATAAAGTATTCATCAAAATCCCTTGTTGGGTTACTTAAAATATTGAAGTGGTGATATTTACAGTATTCACATTATTTATTAACAAGTTTTAGAGATTTTAGTTCAATAATTTTGATCTTTTGGTTCTGTTTCTACCTGTATCCTTGCTTTAGCTCCAGTAAAATTCTTTAAAGTAGAAAAATAAAATAAATCTCTTTTCCCATTTTTTTATTAAAAATGATATATACAAGACTGGTTAGAAGATGAATAAAACTCATAAAAAGAGACTAAAACAACCAAATATCAAATGGAACTAGATGAGAATTATGATGGTATTTCACCTTTTATCATCTTCAATATGAAAATTTTAAAAAATACTCCGATTTTCCTTTGAAAGAAAAATAAGCATACAAAATGTCAACAAGGCTTCTCTTAAATTTTTAACAGACTCATAAAAAAGTAAACTGCAAAAAAAAAAAGAAAAAACCTGAGAAAAACTTTGCATATGATTATCATAAAGTTGTCTCACTTCCGGAAAACTCAGAATAGTACTGCACATGTTCTGGAGATCATAGCTCAGGAAAGACTGCCAACTCAAAGAAGTGCACATTCCGGAGTGCTAGCAAAACTACCATATATATGTCATTATCATTGAGCACCTTCTTCCTTCTTCCAAGCCCAGCTTCTGTGGAACTCACCACTATAACCTCAGTGAGAACTGTTTTCTCTAACATTTTTTTTTTTTTTTGGTTTTTCGAGACAGGGTTTCTCTGTTTAACAGCTCTGGCTGTCCTGGACTCGCTTTGTAGACCAGGCTTGCCTTGAACTCGCAAAGATCCGCCTACCTCTGCCTCCCAAGTGCTGGGATTAAAGGCGTGCGCCACCACTGCCCGGCTTTCTCTAACATTTTAATCCAATTTCCTAGCAGAGTATATAGTATATGGGATGTATGTTACTTACATTGACTCTGATTGGTTAAATAAAATGCTGAGGCCTGAGACTTGGCAAAGACAGAGAAAGGTGGGACTTCCTGGGATTAGAACAGGAAGACTGCACTTTAGACAGAGGATCAAGGCATTCTAGCCAGGAGCAGCAGGAAGGAGGCACACATCATGGGTTAGAAAAAAGAACCTCATTCCACATGGCCAGGAACATGGGCATATCGTGGTGAATGGCAGTCCAAGGGAATGTATATATATGGGGTCATATTTGGGTAAGAGAATTAAGAGCTTTAGATGGGCTAGGATCGCTCAACTCAGGCCAAGGCTTGATGAAATCCACATGGTGTCTCTGTGTGTATTCATTTATAATGTCTGGATAAGAATTAACAGCTGCCGAATCAAATAAATATAACATAAATACTGGTTAAATAATTTAATTAGCCATATTTCTTTTTATAGATGTATGCATGTCTTATTTTTTTATTTTTTATGTTTATTACTTCAGGTTACATCTCGATCATAGTGCCCTCTTTCCACTCCTCCCAATCCCACCCTCCAAACCTCTACCCCCATCCCTCCCATCCCAGTCCTCTGGAGTGCAGTATCCCTACATTACAGTCCCCCACCCCAGTTCAGCAGTCATATGAAGGCCAAGAGCCTCCTCATACACAAGGCAGCACTACTAGGGCAAAGTGTCTCATTGACAGGTAACAAAGTACATGCTCCTGTTCCCTTTGGTGCATTGGTTGTAGTATAGTTATCCTGTACTATATGTCTAAAATCCGATTATAAGCAAATAGATGCCATTTGCATCCTTCTGAGTGTGGGTTAGCTCGTTTAGGATGAGCTTCTCTAGTTCCATCTATTTGGCTGCAAATTGCATGATTTTGTTGTTTCTGATGGCTGAGTAGTATTCCATTGTGTAGATGTACCACAGTTTTTTGTTTGTTTGTTTGTTTTCTTTTGTTTTTTGTTTTTTTATCCATTCCTCAGTTGAGGGACATCTGGGTTATTTCCAGTTTCTAGCTATTACAAATAAGGCTGCTATGAACATAGATGAGGAAACTTCTTTGTGATTCAGTGAGGAATCATTTGGATGATGTGGTATGGCTGGGTCTTAAGGTAGAGCTATTCCAAGTTTTCTAATATATCACCAGACTGATTTCCATAGTGGTTGCACAAGCCTGCACTCCTACCAGCAATGGAGGAGTGTTCCCCTTTCTCCACACCCTCGTCAGCATGTACTGTCATTTCATCTTTTGATCTTAGCCATTCTGAAAGGTGTGAGATAGAATCTCAAAGTTGCATTTCTTTGATAATTAAGGATGATGATCATTTCTTCAAGTGTCTCTCAGCCATTAGGGAATCCTCCATTGTGAATTCTCTGTTTAGCTCTATTCCCTATTTTTTGATTGGATTATTTGGTTTCTTGGTATTTAATTTCTTGAGTTCTTTATAAATTATGGATATTAGCTCTCTGTCAGATGTGGCATTGGTGAAGATATTTTCCCAGTCTGTAGGCTGTCATTTTGTTCGAATGACAGTGTCTTTTGCCTTACAGAAGCTTTTCAGTTTCATGAGGTTCCATTTATTGATTGTTGGTCTTACAGCCTGAGCTGTTGGTGTTCTGTTGAGGAAGTTGTCACCTGTGCCAATGAATTCGAGGGTTTTCCTCACTTTCTCTTCTAATAGATTTAGTGTGTCAGGCCTTATGTTAAGGTCTTTGATCCACTTGGACTTAAGTTTTGGAAAGGTGATAAGTATGGGTCTAATTTTATTCTTTTACATGTCAACATCCAGTTAAACCAGCACCATTTGTTGAAGATGCTGCCCTTTTTCCATTGTATGGTTTTGGCTTCTTTGTCAAAAATTAAGTAACCATAGGTGTGTGCATTCATTCCTGGGTCTTCAATTGAATTCCACTGATCCATTGGTCTGTTTCTATAGCAGTACCATGCTTTTTTTTTTTTTTAATTACTATTGCTTTTGTAGTACAGCTTGAAATCTGGGATGGTGTTACCTCCAGATTTTTTATTGTAGAGTATTGAGTTAGCTATTTTGGTTTTTTTTCTTATTCTATATGAAGTTGAGAATTGCTTTTTCCAGGTCTATAAAGAATTGTGGTGGTATTTTGATAGGAATTGCATTGAATCTGTATTGGCAGGATGGCCATTTTTATTATGTTGATCCTACCTATCCATGAGCATGGGAGGTCTTTCCATCTTCTGATGTCCTCTTCAATTTCTTTGTTCAAGGACTTGAAGTTCTTGTCAGACAGGTCTTTCACTTGCTTGCTTAGAGTTACCCTCAGGTATTTTATATTGTTTGTGGCTATTGTGAAGGGTGTTGTTTCCCTAATTTCTTTCTCAGCCCATTTATTTGTTGTATAAAGAAGGGCTTCTGATTTTTTTGAATTAATTTTGTATCCAGCTACCTTGCTGAAGGTGTTTATCAGCTGTAAGAGGTCTGTGGTGGAATTTTTGGGGTCGCTATGTATACTATCATATTGTCTGCAAATAGGGATAATTTGATTTCTTCGTTTCCAATTTGTATCCCCTTGATCTCCTTTAGCTGTCTTATTGCTCTAGCAAGAATTTCAAGTAATATGTTCTTTTTTAAATATTTATTTCTTTATTTTACATATATGAGAGCTCAATTTGCATGTACTCCTACATGTCAGAAGACAGCATCACATTCCAGTATTGATGGTTGTGAGGCATCATGTGGTTGCTGGGAATTGAACTCTGGACCTCTGGAAGAGCAGACAGTGCTCTTAACCGCTGAGCCATCTCTCCAGCCCCTCAAGTGATATATTGAAGAGATATGGTAAGAGTGCACATCCTTGTCTTGTTGCTGAGTTTAGAGGAAATGCTTCGAGTTTCTCTCCATTTAATTTGATGTTGGCTACTGGCTTGCTGTATCATGCCTTTATTATTTCTAGGTATGGTCCTTGTATGCCCGCTCTTTCCAGGACTTTTAGCATGAAGGACTGTTGGAATTGTCAAATGTTTTTTGCTTTTTCAGCATCTAGCGAGATGATCATGTGTTTTCTTTTTCTTTCAGCTTGCTTATATGGTGAATTACATTGATGGATTTTTGTATGTTGAACCATCCCGGCATTCCTGGGATGAAGCCTACTTGATCATGGTGTATGATACTTTTGATGTGTTCTTGGATTCGATTTGCCAGCATTTTATTAAGTATTTTTGCATCTATCTTCATGAGCAAAATTGGTCTGAAGTTCTCTTTCTTTGTTGGGTCTTTGTGTGGTTTAGGAATCAGGGTGACTGTGGCCTCATAAAATGAGTTTGGCAGTGTTCCTTCTGATTCTATTTTGTGGAAGAGTTTGAAGAGCATTGGTATTAGCTCTTCTTTGAAGGTCTGGTAGATTTCTGTGCTGAAACCATCTGGCCCTGGGATTTTTTGGTTGGGAGATTTTTAATGACTGTTTCTATTTCCTTAGTGGTTATAGGGCTGTGTAATCTGTTAGCTTATCTTGATTTAACTTTGGTAGGTGGAATCTATCAAGAAAATTGTCCATTGCACTTAGGTTTTCAAATTTGGTAGAGTACAGATTTTTAAAGTAGGGCCTAAAGATTCTCTGGATTTCCTCAATGTCTGTTGTTATTTCTCCTATTTCATTTCTGATTTTGTTGATTTGGTTTTTTTCCCTCTTCTTTTTAGTTATTTTGGCTAAGGGTTTGTCTATGTTGTTGATTTTTCTCAAAGAACCAACTCTTGGTTTCATTGATTCTTTGTATCGTTCTTTTTGTTTCTAAGTTGTTGATGTCAGCCCTAAGTTTGATGGTTTCCTGCCTTCAGCTCCTCTTGGGAGCTTTTTTTTTTCTGTTATTCCAGCTCAGCTGTTAATTCACTAATATGAGCTGTCACAATTTTCTTTTTGAAGGCACTTAGTGCTATGAACTTTCCTCATAGTACTGCTTTCATTGTGTCCCATAGGTTTGGGTATGTTGTGTCTTCATTTTTGTTGGATTTTAAGAAGTCTTTGATTTCCTTCTTTATTTCTTCTCTGACCCAGCAGTCATCCAGTAGAGAGCTGTTCAGTTTCCATGAATGTGTAGGCCTTCTGTTATTTCTGTTGTTGTTGAAGTCCAACTTTATTCCATGGTGGTCTGATAAGATACAGGGAGTTATTTCAATTTTCTTGTATCTGTTGAGGCTATCTTTGTGACCAACTATATGATCGATTTCGGAGAAGGTTCCATGAGGTGCTGAGAAGAAGGTGTATTCTTTTGTGTTTGGGTGAAACATTCTCTAGGTATCTGCTAGGTCCATTTGGTTCAAGACCTCTGTTAGCCTCATTATTTCTCTGTTTGGTTTCTGTCTTGATGACCTGTTCATTGTTGTGAGTGGGGTGTTAAAGTCTCCCACTACTAATGTGTGGGGATCGATGTGTGGTTTAAGCTTTAGAAGAATTTCTTTTACAAATGTAGTTGCCCTTGTTTTTTTTTTAAATTAATTTATTTATTGCTTCAGGTTACATCTCCATCATAGTGTCCTCTTTCCACCACTCCCAATCCCACCCTCCCACCCTCTACCCCCTATCCCTTCCATCCCACTCCTCTGGAGTGGAGTGTCCCTACTTAAAAGTCCCCCGCCCCAGTTCAGCAGTCATATGAGGGACAAGAGCCTCCACATACACTGGGGAACTACAAGGCAGCACTACTAGGGAAAATATTTCATTGACAGGAAAAAGAAAAATTTATGTCCATGTTCTCTTTGGTGCATTGGTTGTAGTATAGATATCCTATACTATATGGCTAAAATCCGACTATAAGTGAATAGATGCCATGTGATGTGCATCCTTCTGAGTCTGGGTTATCTCACTCAGGAGGAGCTTCTCTAGTTTCATCCATTTGGCATCAAATTGCATAATTTCATTGTTTCTGATGGCTGAGTAGTATTCCATTGTGTAGAAGTACCACAGTTTTTTAATCCATTCTTCAGATGAGGGATATCTGGGTTGTTTCCAGTTTCTAGCTATTATAAATAAGGCTGCTATGAACATAGATGAGGAAACTTCCTTGTGATTCGGTAAGGAGTCATTTGGATGTATACCCAGAAGTGGTATGGCTCGGTCCCAAGGAAGAGCTATTCCAAGTTTTCTAAGATATCGCCAGACTGACCTCCATAGTGGTTGCACAAGCCTGCACTCACACCACCAATGGAGGAGGGTTCCCCTTTCTCCACACCCTTGCCAGCATGTGCTGTCATTTGAGCTTTTTATCTTAGCCATTCTGACAGGTGTGAGATGGAATCTTAGAGTCATCTTGAGTTGCATTTCTCTGATGATTAAGGATGCTGAGCATCTCTTCAAGTGTCTCTCATCCATTAGGAATTCCTCCTTTGTGAATTCTCTGTTTAGCTCTTTTCCCCATTTTTTTGATTGGATTATTTGGTTTCTTGGCATTTAATTTCTCGAGTTCTTTGTAAATTTTGGATATTAGCCCTCTGTCAGATGTGGGGTTATGAAGATTTTCTCCCAGTCTGTAGGCTGCCATTTTGTTCAAATGACATTGTCTTTTGCCTTACTTAAGCTTTTCAGTTTCATGAGGTTCCATTTATTGATTATTGATCTTAGATCCTGAGCTGTTGGTGTTCTGTTGAGGAAGTTGTCACCTGTGCCAATGAGGGTTTTTCCTACTTTCTCTTCTAGAAGATTTAGCATGTCCAGCCTTATGTTAAGGTCTTTGATCCACTTGGACTTAAGTTTTGTACAAGTTGATAAGTATTGGTCCAATTTCATTATTTTACATGTGGACATCCAGTTGGACCAGCACCATTTGTTGAAGATGCTGTCCTTTTTCCATTTTGTGGTTTTGGCTTCTTTGTCAAAAATTAAGTGACCATAGGTATGTGGGTTCATTTCATTTCTGGGTCTTCAATTCGATTCCATTGATCCACTGGTCTGTTTCTATACCAGTACCATGCTGTTTTTATTACTATTGCTTTGTAGCACAGCTTGAAATCTGGGATGGTGATACCTCCAGATTTTTTTTATTATTATTATACAGGATAGATTTAGCTATTCTGGGTTTTTTTGTTGCTCCATATGAAATTGAGAATAGCTCTTTCCAGTCTATAAAGAATTATGTTGGTATTTTGATAGGCATTGCATTGAATCTGTATATTGCTGTAGTAGGATGGCCATTTTTATTATGTTGATCCTACATATCCATGAGCATGGGAGATCTTTCTATCTTCTGATGTCCTCTTCAGTTTCTTTGTTCAAGGACTTGAAGTTCTTGTCAGACAGGTCTTTCACTTGCTTCATTAGAGTTACCCCAGGTATTTTATATTGTTTGTGGCTTTTATGAAGGGAGTTGTTTCCCTGATTTCTTTCTCAGCCCATTTATTTGTTGTATAAAGAAGGGCTTCTGATTTTTTTAAATTAATTTTGTATCCAGCCACCTTGCTGAAGGTGTTTATCAGCTGTAAGAGTTTTCTGGTGGAATTTTTGGAGTCTCTTATGTATACTATCATATTGTCTGCAAATAGGGATAATTTGATTTCTTCGTTTCCAATTTGTATCCCCATGATCTCCGTTAGTTGTCTTATTGCTCTAGCAAGAACTTCAAGTACTATATTGAAGAGATATGGCGAAAGTGGACATCCTTGCCTTGTCCCCGAGTTTAGAGGAAATGCTTCAAGTTTCTCCTCATTTAATTTGATGTTGGCTACTGGCTTGCTGTATCTTGCCTTTATTATTTCTAGATATGATCCTTGTATGTCTGTTCTCTCCAGGACTTTTAGCATGAAGGGATGTTGGATTTTGTGAAATGCTATTTCCGCATCTAGCGAGAATATCATGTCATTTGTTTCTTTCATCTTGTCTATATGGTAAATTACGTTGATGGATTTTTGTATGTTGAACCATCCCTGCATTCCTGGGATGAAGCCTACTTGATCATGGTGTATGATACTTTTGATGTGTTCTTGGATTCGATTTGCCAGCATTTTATTAAATATTTTTGCATCTATGTTCATGACGGAGATTGGTCTGAAGTTCTCTTTCTTTGTTGGGTCTTTGTGTGGTTTAGGAATCAGGGTAACTGTGGCCTCATAAAATGAGTTTGGCAGTGTTCCTTCTGATTCTATTTTGTGGAAAAGTTTGAAGAGTATTGGTATTTGCTGTTCTTTGAAGGTCTGGTAGAGTTCCGTGCTAAAGCCATCTGGCTTGGGCTTTTTTTGGTTGGGAGATTTTTAATGACTGTTTCTATTTCCTTAGTGGTTATAGGGCTGTGTAATCTGTTAAGCTTATCTTAATTTAACTTTGGTAGGTGGAATCTATCAAGAAAATTTTCCATTGTGCTTAGGTTTTCAAATTTGGTAGAGTACAGATTTTTAAAGTACGGCCTAAAGATTCTCTGGATTTCCTCAATGTCTGTTGTTATTTCTCCTATTTCATTTCTGATTTTGTTGATTTGTTTTTTTTCCCCTCTGCCTTTTAGTTAATTTGGCTAAGAGTTTGTCTATTTTGTTGATTTTCTCAAAGAACCAACTCTTGGTTTCATTGATTCTTTGTATTGTTCTTTTTGTTTTTAAGTTGTTGATGTCAGCCCTAAGTTTGGTGATTTCCTGCCTTCTTCTCCTCTTGGGAGTGTTCGCTTCTTTTATATGGGGCATAGATGTTCACTATTTAGATGTCATCTTGATGAATATTTCCTTTAAAAAGTATGTAGTGCCCTTCTCTATCTTTTTTTTATTAACTTCAGTTGAAAGTCTATTTTATTTGATATTAAGATGGCTACTGCAGCTTGCGTCCTGGGTCCATTTTGCTTGGAAAGCCTTTTCCCAGCCCTTTACTCTGAGGTAGTGTCTATCTTTGTTAGTGAGATGTATGCATGTCTTGTTAGCAATGCTGATGTCTCTGGGTGGTGGGAAGGTGGTATTTTCTGCACTCAGGTAGGTAGGTCAGTGCTCACTGACCACAAAACAAGTAGCATGGTTTTACTGTGGCACCAAAGCAGTGTCATCAAGGAGAGAAATGAGTGGAACAGGTTCAATCAAATGAAAGGGGCATACCGACCTTTTTCTACAAAGCTACCCTAACCTCTCTGGGAAAATCTATTTCCACTTTTCTGAGCAGAATGTTTGGTGGACAGAGGACGTTGTAAGTCTAAAAGCAAATAAACCAAAACCCTACCCAAGGGACTACTAAACCAATTACCTTTCTCTGGTTAGTCCCTCAAAATACACTCATATGTGAAGATTTAAATACATCTGTCTGACAAACGTTTTGACTGCTGTGTCCTTATGTGTAAATGACTTGAAGGGCAATCATGCATTTAATAAACCTCAGGTAATTCTCCACAGTTAGAGGAAGTGCTAAATATGATTAATCCGATCAGGAAATTCTTATGCTGAAGAATAATGACTGCAGTTTTTTTCCTCTCTGAGCAGATCCCTGACTTCTGGAATTCTAACACATGATTATTTCCTTGTGGAAACTCAAGGAGCATGGGCTTGGCTTCATGGAGCTGATTCCTCCACCCTGTCCTGCCCAGGTTCAGAGTGGGTGAACAGACGGTGTGACAGTGTGAGTAACAACACCCACCCCTGGTGTCCCTGGCCGAGTGGAGTTGGTGAAGGGCCATTAAACTATGTACACTCAGCTATGGAAAATGCCCAATTAGTAAATGTTAAGGAAATGTTAAACCCAGGAACCAATATGTTTTATGGAACATTATGACCAGGAAAAAAAAAATAGAAGTCAAGGACAGACAAATCTCAACATACACCCTTTGGCAAAGCATGGAAGACACAGAAATGACTGATCTTAACATCGGACCTTGTGTCTGGCTAACATGAGCTCAAGTGTTCACAGCACAGAAACATGCCTCACAGACACAGGGTATCCGCCGTACTGGACCAACAGCCAATTACTTACTCGGTGTAATGCCTTTCATGTGTGAACTGGTGGCTTCTAAGTCACTTGCTTCTCATTAATGGAACACATCTTTAGACAATTCACAGCGAGATCAGCTGTGTTTCTTAGTTCAGAGTTACAAATCTTCATGCGGCCTCTCATCCTGCTTATAATCCTACAAGATTCATTTTTCTTTTTTTTGGTTTTTCGAGACAGGGTTTCTCTGTGTTGCCCTGGCTGTCCTGGACTCACTTTGTAGACCAGGCTGGCCTCGAACTCACAAAGATCCGCCTGCCTCTGCCTCCCAAGTGCTGGGATTAAAGGCGTGCGCCACCACCGCCCGGCTAAGATTCATTTTTCTAATGCAAGAAAACTTTACACATACTATGGACCAGAAAAACAAATATGAAACATATTAGCATCCATTTGATTTTTACCCCCGTGCTAACTGAAGAAGAAAATACCAGAGCCAAAGGGTTAGCAAAAAATATATGCTATACTATGTTAAAATTTGTTTCATATTTGACAGTTGGCAGAGTCTTTGTGTTTAAGTTTGTTGTTAATGGCAACAGTCTCCCAAAGTTTTCTTGTTACCAAGGCATTAACAAAGTCATCCTCTAAAATACTGAGGATAGTATGTTCACAGTGGTACTCAGATTCTAGGTCCTCTTTGAATGTTCTGGAACATTCAACCTCTGCAATGCTTCATGACTGTCTAGAAAGGAACCTACATATCATGAAATCATGAAGTATGCCTAGATTATTCTAGAACTATCTCTGATTAGTGTGCTCCCAGTTTATAACTTCCCAAAGTAAAGCCAGTGCATGCCTGAAGGAGGAATATGCAGAAATGATTTCTTTCTAATTTTGGAGGAAAGAAGGTCCAGCATCTATGACCACAGGTGAATGCAGGTTAGCTACAAACATTTGTGGGCACTGGAGGGTCTGATCCTTCTTGGAAGAAAGTGTTTCATTGCAGCTCCCCAGAGAAGTGTGAATCATGAAACTGCATGGAAGATGTAATGAAAATTTCTAGCAACTAAAAATGATAAATAGGGAAAGTTTAACATTGCAAAGCTCTATAAATCTTGAAAATTACTGCTGCTTCTCTTGTAGCTTTCTCTAAGTCGCCGGCTTTTCCAGTTTACTTTTCTGATCTTTGAGAACCTAAATTCACTTTATTCAGTGTTTTTCTTTGATATCTCCATTTCCTATTTAATTATGGCTTTTAAATAGCCTACTTAGAAATTTTGGATGAAACAATATTTTCCCCTCTAAACAATAGCACACATACACATATTCACATGGAATAAACAATTTTTCTAGAATATTTTAATTACCCCAGGGCCTTCCAAAGCATCATGGTATCAATGTTGTCTCCCTCCAGAGGAACACTATCATAGTGTCTGAATTCTTACACTTTGTGCCTACATCTTCCATTGGTATTGTTTGTGTCCATATCTGAAGCTGTCCACAGATTTGAGACCTAAAACACAGAAATGTAATTACTAAGCACAGCCAATGAGTAAATCAGCATGCATAACTCTTTCTTCTTTTAGTGGCTAACAGATTAGTCTAGACCCTAGTTTTAAATATGTGACCACCATGGATGTGGTGGTCATGAATAATCTGGCAAGAGTAAATGTGTTTTGACTATTCTAAAAACCAAAACTAAACTCAAAACAGAACACACAAGGAATCTGTGTGTTCTGGTAGCACTCACCTGTGTTGTGTCATGTGACTTCAGTAGGGCTTTGATTCTGAACACAGTAGATGATGACTCTGAACTATAAAGGCCCCCACACTACAACAAACAGTGGCACTCCAATGTGAGACCGTTGCACCTTATGAAATTGTCCTCAGAAATCCTACTCAGTTTTTCAGATCACCTGTGTCTACATGTGTTGGTGGGTGGATATACATGTTAAGTGGTTCCCAAATTTTACTTAGAGACAGGTTTACTTACTAGTGAGGAAATTTCCAATTGGTGGCTGGCCTTCAATGCCCAAGGATCCTACTGTCTGTCTCCCCAGAGTCGGACATTCAGCCATTTTTGCCCATTTACACAGCAAACAGCTGACTTACCAAACTGCCTCTTTACCTTTATGTTTTCTGTGTCGTGGTTGTCTGATAGCACTGGTGACATCACAGTCATTGAATTCAGGCAGTCCAGACTACATCTCTACTCTTCTATGCTTAACCGTATTGATTGATTGTTGATTTACTTACTTACTAGTATGTGATATGTATGAGTACTCACATGCAACAGCATATAAATAGACGTCGGAGGACAACTTTCCGGGGGTCAGTTTTCTCTTTCCATCTTTCCAAGAGTTCCACGGATCAAATCTAAGTTATCATGCTTAGTGTAATTTTACTTTCTAAGTCATCTCGCTGGCTCAACACTCGTAAACTTTTAACACTCATGGAATGAGTTCCCTCACCAGAATCAACACCTATCATGTAATAGTTTTTATGAGCTTTAGAGGCACACACTGTTGCTATATGTTTGGCCTATGTCGTGACTAGTGCCTGATCCTTCTTCCCTTGGACTTGCTCATCTCCATGGCATCTGGTAAAATATCTTGTCTGCACATGACAATTATATATATAAAAAAAGATTGCTGAGTAAGTACAAAGAATATTTGATAAACATCAAAATCTCTCAAATCATGTATTTATTTTTCCTTCATTCATTTTGGATATGTGGTTCTCTGATCTTGTTGAAATTTCTTTTGGTAGAGGATATTACAGTGAAGCTCCTGGACACCTTACCCACACTACAAGATTTATGACTGCTGCAGCTCTGAACTGCAGGGTTGCAGGGATTCATGCCACCTGAAGCCACACCCACTTCATCAGATTAGTCTTCATCTGGAAGCTGGTCCATGCAAAGGTAGACGATCCTCTCACCTCATTCTGATGGTCAGCCCAGTTCCAGAGCTTCAGGAATGGCTGGGATCTTCTCTAGGATGATGGTGTAGCTTAGCCTCTCTTGTACTCAGTCTCATTCTCTTTCCCTCTTTTCCCTTTCCTTCCAAAGTGCTAATTCATAGATACTGCTCGTATGTCTTCCTTTCTGAGTGGGTCCTTTGGGAAAAAATAAATTGGCAATCCCTCTGAAGTAAGATTTTGAAGATCTACCTTTTACTTTATAAAAATATCTTTCAAAAGCTTAGAATACTATGAGTATTTGTCAGGGGCTGGCTCTGCTTATTAAGCCTCCTGGTATGCAGGAAGCAGGACTATGAATGTTTCATGGTGTGTTCCCACGGAATGGCCATTTTTCAGTGAATCTCCCTACTTCCTAGTTCCTGAGGGACAAATAAAACTTTCCTAGTCAGAGTTAGAGGAAAGCAGATTCCAAGGGAACCATTTTCTCCTATATTTCAAAATAGTATAATTTATATTATGAAATTACAACCAACATAAATTAATAATTCAATCCCAGCATTCCAAGTTAATGAACTAGAGATTTCATTACTCCATTGTTCTATTCCACTGGTCCAATCTTTTGGTGTATGAATGGAAATTTCTTCTTTATTAATAAGTAAATATATATAAAAAAATTAAAGGTGCCCCTCTGCAATTATGTTGATGTCTCAAAGGAATGTAAATTCAATAATTTAAGACTAATCTCTTTCCTAGCATACTTCCAACCACAGTAGATAGGCAAGGGAAATGTGTGTCTTTTCTGATTAAAGTCTCTTTAAGAGCTGTGTAGCAAAGCAATGGCTCCCCAGTGGTATGTGTGAAGTGCTTCCCAGGAAGACTGCTATTGGATGGAGTTCTGCCTGCATGAAGTGTAAATAAAGGACATTTCTGATGTCCGAAGAGTGACCAGTGTTCTGGATAGATAATTCCAAGTTTCAAGTTCAATACAATGTTTCTTGAGTACTCTAAGTCAAGTATGATGTGTGGGAATCCTTGTTTTGGTTCATGTGTTAGTTACTATTTCCCAATACTTCACCTACCATAATCTGAGATACACAACAGGTGCAAAAATCTTGTTACAGATGTTGAAAATCTCTGTAGACCTTGTAAATGTAGCTCTCTAAATACTCATGCTTTTGCGGGTTTCAAGATGTCTTAAGAGATCTTATTTACCCCTAAAGAATATAGGTTTGTGTGTGAGACGCTACTGTGTATGTCAGGCGAACACTTTTGCAATGATTTCCTCATCCTGCCTCTACTTGACCAGCTCTACCCCTTGCCATCTATAGCCTCTCTCTTTTTTTCTGATCAGATTTTGTTCATGCTCTGGCTTTTTTTCCACACAGACCCGATCAGATCAGCTTATTCTCTGCAAGTAACAGAGGACAGTAATTTACAGAAGGGTGAAACTTTGTGGATGTAAAGTTCAATTTTGTCTTGTTCCCAGCTGGACTCCTAGCCTAGAGTCTGAATTTCTGATTTCCAGCAAGTACAAAGCATCTGTCTTCTGACTGAGTGAATAAGAACATGGGTATATGTCACCCTCTGCTTCCCCTTCCAATGCCATCTACAACTTCTCTCTTCTAACACAATGTATATGAACAGAAGTGGACTCAAATCAGATTCTGCTTAATCTTTCTATCCATGAGTCATCTCTCATTTCATACTCCTTGAGAAGTTTGGTCATGAAGTAGAAGTAATATTTTGTGGCTTTACAACTTTCACATATTTTCAATATTCAGGCATGATATAAATTTTTTAAAGAATATTTTAGGTTTCTATACTTTCTAGGTTTTACAACAATAGAGACTATATAACCCAATCAATTACTTCATCTTAAAATTCTATAAAAATTCACATAAAAATTTAAAAACATATATCTAAAAAGATATGAAGGTAGAGAAAATCTTCAGGAACAAAAAAAAAAAATGAATGAAAGCAAGAGTGTGGGGCAGAAAGGTATCTGAAGCCCCCAAAAGACCAAACAAAATACAATAACTGATAGCCAACTGGTATACCTTGAGGGATCTAGAGTTTCTTTTTTATGAACTTGAGTGACAAGGATTGGGAGCAAATCTTAGATTCACACAACTTGGAATGTGGAGGTGAGCATTCCCTACAAATCCAAGACCAGATATATCTTCCCATAAGGAGGAGTGAGTTGGTAAACTATGCACAATAAAAACCTCACCTGTGAATGGAGGAAAAACTTGTGTCCTGATAGTATATAAACCATTCCCCACTCAGTGCATACTGAGACAAGTTGTTAGTCCAATGGAGTTAAAACCTGAAAACATTTTGAAAGATGTCCTGATCAAGAATTTTCAAGTTGAAAGTATCACATATTTTAAATCAGAAAGAGTCCTTGAACAGTAGATTTCAAGGTATTTTCCCACATATAGTTCTGTCTAACATAAAACTTGGAAAACTAGCAAAATATTTGAGTGTATGGAAATAAAATAGTTCAAAATAGACTTCAACATTATCAACACCATTGAAAATTAAAAGAATCATTATATAATTAACATATTTAATATTTCTGGAAAGAAAGTTCTGAATGTTTTTATTCATATTAATATAGAGCAAAGTATACAGTCTCAAGACTTAGAGTGGTTTCAGTTAATACTCTTTTTTTATTTAACAGTGTTCTAAAAATGGTATGTATTAAGAAAAGAGTTGTACCTCAAAATTTTGAATTTTGATCTTTTCCTCTATCCATACACAGTGTGATACTTTCTTTCAGTGCAGGGCATCTTCTCAGTTGATACAGAATTATTGGGTGATATTCAACTTCTATTCATGAAAAACTTTTATTCATGAGAAGTTTTTAATGGTATATTCAAATTAGAAGAGACTTTTCTTAAACTGATAAAGGATATCTGTAAAAATGCCATTATTATCATGATATTTAAATAAAAGTAAACTTCATTTTTTTTTAAATAAGGAGACTATATTACTGGGCAAAGTTACAGGTGCCTATCATCCCAACACTTGAAAATTGGAGGTAGGAGGCTTGCAAACTGGAAACCAATCTGCACTACATAGTGAGTCTGAGACCTACTTGGGAAACTGAGTAAGACTCCATCTCAAAGTAAATAAAAAAAGATCAGGAAACTGTCAAGATGCCAATCTGCAACAAACACTTCTGTTCATAATTATAGCTGAGGTCCTTATCAGTTCAAAGAGACCAAAAATTAGGTAAATATATAGATTGAAAAAGAAGAAACAAAAGTGTAACAGTAAATTTTTATTTATCACACATGTATTTATCAATACTTAACAATTACCTCACAATTTTCTATAAAATTCCTAAATCCTAAACCCAAACCCTAACTCTGAAACCTAACACCTAAAACTTCTTAGTATCTATAATATAAACATTTAACATTAACCTAAGGTTTCTCGAAAGGATATTTTTCTCTGAGTGTGGGTCCTGATGGATGGCTGGTCTTCATACAATTTTTCAGTTTTAAAGTCTCTTAAAGTCTCTGAATTTCATTTGTCCCCTGTGGTCCTAAGACCAATTAACACAGGAAAGTTTCTCAGGCGGCTCACCAATTCAGATGCTTATGGCCTGCAAAGGCCAAAGTCCCGGAGCTCCACGCACCAAAACGGGTTAACATTAGAGGGCGAAATCCTCCAATGGGATTGCAAGGCGTGTTCTTTAGCCGGTCAAGGAAAAGGCTCAGTGAATCAGGAACAGAAGAGAGAGAGAGAGAGAGAGAGAGAGAGAGAGAGAGAGAGAGAGAGAGAGAGAGAGCTTGCGCTGCGTTCACGTGGATCCTGCCTTATATATCTTCACCTGTCCACAGAAGCTTTTGTGCACTTTTAAAGTTGGTTCTGGGGGCTCAGTCTTTTTCTAAAAAGCTTTTTGCTGAGGAGAGAATTCACAGGAGGTCCGCAGGTGTGGGCAGGTGACTCAGGGCATGCCATTCAGATGCACTTCCCAGAGAGCTGCACCTCTGAGGGTGGGCAGGCACCCCAGGGAGCCACAGAGAAAGCAGCAGCCCCTGAGGCCTTAGTTATGACTGCTGCTAACAGGGAACTCAAGAAGAGGAAGGAATGTCAAACTGGAGCTAGTTTATGAACTCTAACTCTCACAAAGGCCATCTCCAGCCCCCTAGTGGGACCACTCCCAGTTTTATGGTAATTTTAGGTGAAAAGTCTGAACAAAAACTCACCAATCTCTAAAGCTCAGGACTTGAAATCCCACCAGTCCTCATTCTGGAACTCTCTGCTGTAGAAAGTTTCATCCCCTAAAAATCCTTTACAAAGGCCATGTTTGTCCAGGTTTCTGCTGTCTTCTCCTGAGAACAGAGACAGCCACTCCTGGATTCAATCCTCCTCTCCTGGATTCATCTCTCCAATAAACCTCTTTTAAGAGATTTGCTGCCTGGTCTAACTCTCTCACCGATAGAAGCCAAGTAGCTTAGAAGAGAAGAAGTAAAGGAGCAGGGCTTAGGCTCCTGAGCTCCTCAGCTTAGCTGGGATTGGGGAAACCCTCCCCAGGTAGCTGCAACATCTCTAAGAGCTGTGTGGTTCCTGGGCTCCTGTGTCTAAGGTAACCTTCCCTTGGGACACGGTCCCACCTCAGAACTGTGTGGTTCCTGGGCTTTGGAGTTGTGGGTTTCCTAGACACCTTTCCATCTGGTCAGGAAGGCAAACAACAAAGAACTTGTAGAGGTTTCCTCTGACCTCCACAAGCACATGGTGGTGGTGGTGGTGGTGGTGGTGGTAGTGGTGTGTGTGTGTGTGTGTGTGTGTGTGTTTGCATGCACGTGCACACATGCAAACCAAAATACATAAATATATTTTCCCAAATAAATCAAAACAAATATATAAAATATTATAAGAGCCACTGGCACTGGCAAATGGACAAAATGCCAGGTTATATATTCACACTGGAATATATATATATACTAGCAAATATCTACTAAGTATTATATGTAGTACATATTATATATGGTGAAAGCATGAACTTTATCTATAGGCATTAATATGAATGAGCTTTAAGGAAAAAGAAACTTGGATAATAATATAATTATAATCTGGGCATGGTGGCATACATCTTTAATACCAGCCCTTCTGAAGCAGAGGCAGGCAGATCTTTATGAGTTCAAGTCCAGCCTAGTCTACATAGTGAGTTCCAGTCAGCCAGATCTGCATAATGAGACCCCGTCTCTCAAGGAAGACAATTATACCACAACTAACTACTAATAACAGCATACACATGATGGATTTGGGAGTTTGAAGACTAAATATTATCTCCATACAATATTTTGATCAAGGGGAAAAACACTTGGTATATATATAGAGAAAACTAGAAAATACAAAATGTGAAATAAAGAATATGATTTCTCTAGGAAAATAGGAGGTATAGAGGGCATCCAAACGTTTGTTCAGTTCCTTAAGATGCATTGTTGGGTTTCATGGATATTGTTTTAGATGTAATGTGTGCTAAGAAGAGAGAGAGAGAGAGAGAGAGAGAGAGAGAGAGAGAGAGAGAGAGA